>JAZKJV010002570.1:0-407500 GCA_037367405.1 Ottelia alismoides | reverse complement strand
ATATAGTCTCATCCCAACACTTTTTGGGTTTTCCTCGCCATCTTTTAGCCAACTCAATATCCCAAATCTCGCATCTTCTAACTGGTGCATCAAACGACCTCTTTTACAAATGGTCAAACATCTTAAGCGATTTTCTCTCATCTTATCCTCTATCAGAGCTACGCCAACTTTCCTTCTTATTGCATCATTTCGAATTCAATCTTTTTGTGTATGACTACTCGCCTTAGCATTTTCATTTCTGCACATGCATATTTGCAATACATGAGCAAAATCTCAATCGACATATATTAAAATATTAGATGATATATTGCATATACTCATCAAAACAATACATGAGCAAACATTTAGTATACATAAAGGCATAATGCATTGCAATTGCATACAAATATATTCCTTATTCTTGCATTTGAATGGAAGAAGAGGTGGAGTTACGAAGGTAAGCACTCGAATGAGAGAATTGGAGAGTTGAAGTTGTTGGAGGCTGAGCCACCAAGATGCTGGACTAGTATGTGGAGCATATGCGGGATATGCGGGGCATATGCAGGTCGAATATGCGCTTAGGGTGCATAAAGCACCGATCATATAATTGGTTCGGTCCGCATGCCGCACGAGGATATATGGTCGCATATGTGGCCTGTGCGATCGATTTCCTAAACATTGGTTGGAACCATAAAATTTAGATATTATCCTGATCTCATTCTGTGCCCTTAATTAAGCAGTATGTTACCAAATCTTTATTGATTGGTTTGTGTTACCAATTTTTATTGATTGGTTTGCTCAGCCAACTGTGTTTTGGAGGTTGACTGGTCACTCTTTAGGATCAACCTCAAAATACATGCTGAGGTACCCTAGTGTGGTCTACGCTTTGATGCATATCTAAAGTTGGAAACTCTTTAGGATCAATCCTAAAATACACGCTGAGTTTCTTTATTGTGGTCCTGCACTTAGATTTGCATTATGCATATCCAAAATTAGAAACTCTTTGTGAATGCGGCTAAAGATGTGAGGGTATCTTGCAGTTCGATGAAGGAGCTATCTATAGGGTGTTTATCGAGTGAGCCAAGAAGCCTACCATGGTTTTAGCTCAAGATTGATTGAGATTTCTCGTTTCGAGCTCATTTGAGTTCAGAAAAACTAGTTCGAGAGCTGGCTAGAGGATCATTAGCAAGCCAACTTATATAATGGACCCGTTAGCTATATTATTGAGGGATATTTATTATCGACTCGTATGCATGAATTCCTTATTATACCATATAATAAATTTCCAGTGTTTTTGTAAACATTAGACAAATCACAAAAAAATGACGAAGCCTCCTCCCACTTTAAGACAAATCACTAGTATGAAAAAAATATGGATTTCAACTGCAGTATATGGAAAGAAGTTTCACACCAAAGTATCTAGGTTTCAAATTTTCTTTCTTTAGTATTGCGTTAGTGCAACATTTACTTTCATACACATTTACAAGTATAAAATTAGTTAACAATAAAATATTTTGATATAGTTATGAAAAATGTGTTGTCTTCTTGAGCCATCAAGCTAGGTCTAGGTTCAAGCTTGACTTTTGATGATTTCTTTGGTGAAAAAAGGGGGTATGACGTCATGTAGACGTCTACATGTAAGCTCTATATATTCGCAATAAGTATAATCAATGAGCCGGTTTTACGATGATACCGAGTTCCAAGTCAGGTTCGAGCTGAACTCATTAGCTCATGAGATGCTTAATGAACCAAGCTTGAGCTTTCTTGACACCATTGTCTATCTTCT
Organism: Ottelia alismoides; assembly: GCA_037367405.1. NCBI lineage: Eukaryota > Viridiplantae > Streptophyta > Magnoliopsida > Alismatales > Hydrocharitaceae > Ottelia > Ottelia alismoides. The sequence goes on along the minus strand of JAZKJV010002570.1, from coordinate 405,735 downwards.
CTCCCCTTGGCTCATCCTTGATTGGATATGCTCATTGCACTTGGGGAACATGGAATTTATGGTTAAAAAGTATATGGCATTTTCTTCGCGTAACTCAAAGAGAGATGCTACATTTGCCAGAGATTGTGGATTGACTTGTGACATAAATGTCTCCATAAACGATGAAAATCTTTTTGTGACTTGTGCAGAGGATTTAGGTGATGATGAAGATGTTTTGGGTTCACATCATTTCTACCGCTAAAGGCATTCTATTTTAAAAAAATGGAAGATGGACGATGTGGATCGCATTTTGATCTTGTGTCTTTTGGCTCAAGAGATTGACAGGAGGTAGATGGAGCATGGATTGACACCTTAAGTGAAAATGGGAGCTGGATGATGTGGATCACCTTTCATCTTGTGTCTTTTGGCTCAAGAGGTTGACATGAGGTGGATGTACCATGGATTGACATCTTAAGTGCATGCGTTTTTTTAGATTATGGGGCAATGCTACTTATTGAGGGGATTAAGGTCGTTTGCTTACCTGCGGGCATTGTGGCTTGCTAAGATTTTCCCTGATGTGTTGGAGGTGTTGGGGGAATTTCAGAAGGGGAATCGTGGTTTTGAGAGACTGAACATGGTGCTTATTTTTCTGTTGTCGAAAAGGGATGCGCTAACAAGGGTGGATGACTTCAGACCCATTGCGTTGTCCAATGCGATATGCCTCATTATTTCAAAGATTCTTGCAAACCACTTAAGGAGGGTGTTGGACCGGATCATTTCGTTGGAGCATGCGACTTTTGTGCCTGGGAGAGCGACGACTGACGGATTGGTGATGGCTTCGGAGATGGTGACTGGTTGGAAGAGATGCAAAGCCAAGGGTGTACTTTGGAAGATTGATTTTTCCAAAGCCTACGACTGCATGGATTAGAGGTTCTAATGTGCATCCCTGGAGAAGAGGGGTTTCCCGAAAGTGTGGATTTCGTGGATCAAGCGCTGCGTGACGACGACCTCTCAGGCAGTGCTCGTCAATGGCAGGCCAGAGGGAGGTTTTTTCAGCCCCAGAGGGGCATCCGTCAGGGATGCCCGTTGGTGCCGTTACTGTTTGTTATTGTGGCTGATGCTTTGGCAGTGATGATGAGATTGGTAGCAGATGAAGGTTGGGTTTCGGGATATAAGGAGGAGATATCCATTCAGCTCCTGCAGTACGCGGGTGATGCTATCGTCCTCCTTGTGTCGGAGGAGAAGATTGGGAGGGCAACACGAATCTTGGTGATATTGGGGCGATGTCGGGGCTCCAAATCAATAAGGAGAAGTCCGTGGTGGTGCCTTTTGGGTTATCGATGGAGGATGTGCAACAAACATCGTTGATTTTGAGGTGCCCTACGACGACGCTTCCGATCACATACTGGGGTTGCCATTGGTGGCGGGGAGGCCAAAGGCAAGGGAGTGGGAGATGCTGCTGAGGAGATTGGAAAGTAGGTTGGCGGGGTGGAAGGCAAGAATGCTATCCAAGGACAGGAAGTTGATTCTGTTGAAGTACGTCTTGTTGGCCATTTCGATCTTTTTTTGCTCTACGAGATCCTTGATGGTGGGGGTGTGGTCGAAGATCGAGGCAATGATGAGAAGGTTCTTTTGGTCGGATGGAAGGCAATCTAGAAGTGGTATACATTTGATTGATTGGAAGCTTTCAAAAAAAATTGATTGATTGGAATAGAGTGACGACGCCAAGGAGGAAGGTGGGTTTGGGAGTATTGCGAGTAGGGGAAATGAACAAGGCTTTCATGGCGAAGTGGGTGATACTCCTTTGAGGAAAGTTTGAGAACTCGGTGTGCAGGTTGATGCGAGAGATTTACAGGATCTCGACTTCACTGTGGGTTAGCCCGTGGCGCCTACCCCCTCATCATTGTGGAGGGGTATTACGCATGTGGTTTCGGAGATGGAGGTATGATGAGACCATACCGGGGAACGAAGCTGGATTCAGGTTCTGGCAGGATGATTGGGCAAGAGAGGGGGCGTTGGGGGAGCGATTCCCGTGATTGGCTTAGTTGGCGGCGAATAAGGATGTGGTCGTGCAAAAGGTCTGGGAGATGGGGGCATGGTCCTCGATTTTCACTTCGGTCATATCGGAACAAAGGGTTGAGGACTTCTCGACACTTCAGATGGTGATGCCACAGCAGGCGAGACCGACAGATGGGAGGGATCACTTTATCTGGAGGGATGGTCGTTTTTCGGTGAAGAAAGCATAGTGATTTTTTTGAGGCGGAAACAAAGGGAATGAAGGAGGAGGTGGGAGTAGATTTGCGGTGATATGGAGAAGCAAGGTTCCGACTCGTATAAAGGTCTTCCTTTGGCTATTTAGGTTGGGCAGAATTCTCACTAAGGGGCGCAGGGGGCAACTATTGGGAGCAGGGTATACTTCTTATGACAGATGTGGATTGGCAACGGAGGACATGTTCTTCTCATGTCCTTCGTCGGCTCAAGTGTAGAGTAGAGCAGGTCTTTCGTGGCTGCAAGGGCAGGACTACTCAAGCTTTTGGAGAGAGATCCATTCAGTCTGTGGTTTGGGCACGATGATAGCGCCTTTTCCTTTTGGGCTATTATGGACAATATGGCACGTAAGAAACAATGTCATCTTTGGGGGACATGTTTTTTATTCTGTTAATGTGATCAAGCACTGTAGGGCACTTTGTAATCTTGAAACTTGTAACCTTTTGTAATTTTTTAATCTTTACACACACACACACCATTTTGAGATGGGTCCCATGATGGGATTGCCACCCTTTTCCTTAAAAAAAAAGATGTTCCCCGATGAACGCTTATATGGAAAATGTTCTTTTTATGCATCCTAATTGCGAACTTTTGTAACTAATGGGATAAGATTCAAAGGATGGACACATATCCAGGTGCTACATACCGATCCAGAAGGAAGAGATCATTTGCTTACCTCGAGGGCATTGTGGCTTGCTAGGATTTTCTGTGACTAGCGTTTTATATTGAAAATGTCCTCATTATGAGTCCCTGCTCTTGTAAACGTGTTTTTTTCTAACTAACGGGTAAGATTCATTAGATGAACAATTGCCAAAGGTGTTCACCTCTTATTTTCTAAAAAAGCATTTTGAGCATGCTTCTAGTTAATAAAGAACATGAGGGTGAAAGGGCAAATGAAAACTGGAGAGGATAAGCAAGAAAGAGGATGGAGAACTTCTGGCAAGAAAACTTTAATTGAAAAATATAAATGTTGTCTACTAATTCCTGGATTCAATTTATTTTGAAAGGCCAATTCAAAAATATATAGTGTGCTTAACATTCTACTGATTTATCTCTTATTCTGAGTCACTGGGTACATCATCAGTTATGAGTTTCCTTGGCACTCTACACTCTACAATGAACAAGTTTTCTTATTATTGTCTAAACAATGAGTTGCTGGGTCGAGTTTCTTTTTGATGAATTTTCCATTAGGTTGCCAGATCGTGCTCTTTTTATTTTTTCATATTATCTAGATTGTGTATTTTGAATGGATTAGAGATTTTTCCCAGGTATGTTTTTTTAAATGATTGGAAATGTCCTGTCCGAGGGTTTGTATTAGGGTTGATTTAGCTCAAATTACTGCTGAAAATATGCAATTATTGAGTTTGATTCTTTTGGTGATGCCTGTTGTTTACATGACCCTCCTGCTGTTACACCCAACTTTTACACGTGTTTAATCCCCACAACTTTTACACGCGTCATTGGAAATAATCATGATGCAGTCATTGTAAACAACTTTTATTTCTAAAAATTTCTCAGGCCCGAATGGACTTTTCGAGGCGAAACACTCCGACCATTGAAGCCCATCTTGCATTTCTTCCGAAGTATTCATGCTGTTTCTTGACGAACAACTTGCTGGAAAAGTTAATTTTCTTTCATCGAAATCCTGGGTCCACGGGATTACTGAATAATAGGTTGCTCAGAAAACAAACGTGCTTGTCTTTTTTTCAGATTCTGAGATTGCAGATTTGAATGCATGTTTATATGGTATTTGTCTGACCATGTGTCGTGTCTGATAGCTTGAGAGGTTTGCTGGTGCCATCGTGGGGATCTTGAATTCTGTATGAGAAATGGGAGAGGCAGTGAAGCATAGCTTCTCCTTGCTTGTCGTTGCTTACTGATTGCAGATAGTTCAGGCGCTCAGTGACGAATCACGTGGTTGAGCCGTATTTAAGACAGTAATCCTGTGGTTTGGTTCTGTTACTGAACATCTGGTCTATCAGGTTTTTTCTGCTTTCAATAATCTACTTGTAGGAGAAAATGATTTAAGTCCTGAATAAGTCGTTTGCACAATTAATGTAGCAGTTGCCTGGAGAGGATTGTGTTAGATAAACTATTTGGAGATGGTGGGTGTAAAACTTACAGAGATTGCTGAAGGATTTCTGGCATAAGATTTAGGCAGAGAAGAAAGATTCAGAAGGATCTGTAATTCGTGGCATTGGAGCAGCCAAACAGCGCTATTCGCCAGTTGAAACATCTTTCAACTGCTTTTTGCCACTCAGATGCGCTTACAAACGCTTGTTCTTTTGCGAGTTCATACTGTACTGCTGACAAGTCGTCGAGGGGTAGGTAGTTTCCATAGATGATGCAGTTTAATCTGGATCATTTCAAAAAAGGGTTTTCAATGAAAGTTAGGCAATTAGAACATATTGTCGGTTATAGCTCCTAATAGATGCATCCGAGCACGATGACTCCGCGGTGCAGGTATTCGCCCCATTTATATGTAACCTGACCCAACAGGATGACTGGTCGTTCCTGCTCAATCAATATTTGTTATCCGTTATATGAAGCGGATAATGAATTATCCATGGGTATCTGTAGATGAAGGATGGCAGCCTTATCATCTTATGTTATTTTTCGTTAGCTGAATTAGAATTGTCGGGAAGAGAGGATTGTGATCGATTGATCGTTGTTATTGTGGCATTGGTTTGGAGCAATATCATATTACTTTCAAACCTAGTGAATTGATGGTTTACATGTAAGGTTAGCACTTATGTATTTAATTCACATTAGGAAATGGTAATCGTGTTAATGTTGAGGCGAAGACGCCATTATCACTGTTGATGGAGTTGCTCTCATCATTGTTTGTGGAGTCAAAGGAGTTGCTTGAAGGAGAACATGTTGGGAGAAATTATTGGAACATTGACGTAGATGCATAAACCGGCGTGATTTTTTTGTAGGTGCTTCTGAAAAAAGACGTTTAGGTTGGAAAGGAGAAAAAAACATTGCATGTTAACATGAGAGAGTAAGATGGGGGTTTTCACGTCATCAATTATGAACATTATATGGTCCAAATTGTCCTATTAGGTATCCATTCATTTTCGATCAAACTATATGGAAGGATTGCCTATCTCTGATCCTTTTTCTATGCATACCCCAGAGAGGTCACATGTGAATATTCGATGAATATTAGGTTGTCCTATGAAATATTCGACTTTACTGTTTTCACCTACGGGAGGGGAGCATAGACATCGGATTTCGTTTTGGAGGGGACTTAGTATATATTTCATGGGACTGATCAAAATGATTGTTTTGTAAGTGCTTTCTGGTCTGTGCACTTGTATATATTTTTAAAACATTTAGTTGTATGGGAAACCACCTCATTTTGTCATGGTGGTTCAATCTCACACGTTCATCCTCCGTCCAAAGGTCTAAAAACGTGGTTCTCTGTTCAATAAGGAGTGCTCCTCCGTTAAATGCCATCTCTGCATCCATCCCTCCATTGAAGTGTAGATCCCAATGGAGACAGAAGGAAAAAAATACCCGACAATAAACACGCGGGTTTCAGCGTAAACAAGCCTTCTATGCGGGCTGGAATGCGGACACGATGTGGTTAGGGCTCGCGTACAAGGAACAAGCACATGGGCGCGAGGGACTGGGGCAGCGGCGGGAGGAGGTCGCGTCACCAGCGGAGGCTGAAGCCTGGAGGAGAGGGGGCGAGTCCTGGGGTGTGCATGGGGCCGTCTGATCCGTTCAACCATGTTCCGCCCCAATCCGTCATTATCGGATTGGCGGGTCAACTCGACCCATTCCAAGGTAACTATAATAACGGATACCTGAGTTATATGAACGGGTCTCAGTTACCTGCGGGTACCCGCGAATCATTAAAACACATCAATCCATGATATGATTGAGATGTGAAAGTTCCTAACTTAGGAAATTTAAGAAAAAATCAACGCTAATAAATCAGTGATACACGCACAAACATTGCTTATATATTTGCACAACTTTTGGTGGAAAAATCACGATGAACACAAAATAAAAAGAACAAAAAGAAAACGGGTTTCGATAAACCGGCTTCGATCTATGCTTATGTTTATTCAAAGAAAATATAATATGTTTATCTTCGAATTTTAGATGATCGACACTTGATAAATAAATACTTGTTTTACTGTTGATTGATCGAATTAAAGCCCGCTCTAATTGGAATATCACATGACCTAAATTATCAATTTCAATCACAATATTAGAGCTCGACCGAAACAAAATTTCGTTCGGATTTTGACCAAAATTTTGGTCATTTCGATTAGCATTCCTTTTATCTATCACCCATCTAGTTAACATATCTATCATTTCGGTCAACTTTCGGCACTTGTCGAAATCAAAATTTCTATCGGATTTTGACCAAAATTTTGGCCATTTCAATTAGCATTCCTTTTATCGACCACCCATCTAGTTAACATATTGACCATTTCAGTCGAATTTTGACACGTTGAAATCGAAATTTCGGCCGAATTTTGATCAAAATTTTGATCATTTCGGTTAGCATTTCTTTTATCGACCACCCATCTATATTGGCCATCTCGGTTGTATTTTGGCACTTGTCGAATAGAAATTTTGTCGAATTTCTACAAAATTAGAGGCCATGGTCCAATTGCTAAACCTTGTGAACTTGGCGTTTATTCAAATAATGTTTGAGATTTTTTTTTAATTCAACTCGTTGATGACATGCATATAGCATTAAATGTACCTTTTTAATTTCATTTTTAATTATTTTTCACATTAAAAATATTAGATCTTTTATTTCTGTTAAAAATACAAACATCCAGAAGCCTTTCTCTTGAAGTCATCCAACGATCTAAATCTCGATTTATAAATTTTTATTATCTCGATTCCATGTAGCGATCTCAATCACAAGCAATTTCGAAGTAGATATGGGCAAGGAGATTGCCAAGTCCATGGATAGGACCCGTCATGGTTATTGTTCGGGTTGGAGGGGCAATGAAATGGATTGACCCGTGGGTATCCATGGATCATAGGGTCGGAGCTCCATATATCCTAGATCAAACAGGGTCGGGTACCCGATCTGAAATGATTTGTAGGATATTCATGGGTTTAGGGTCGACCCATACGGATCGGGTCGGATACCCATCTAACCCATAAGCTGTGCACAACCCTAGATATGGGCAAGGAGATCGCCAAGTCCATGGATATGATCCGTCATGGTTATTGTTCGGGTTGGAGGGGCAATGAAATGGATCGACCCGTGGGTATCCATGGATCATAGGGTTGGAGCTCCATATATCTTGGATCAAACAGGTTCGGGTACCCGATCCGAAATGATTTGCAGGATACTCATGGGTTTAGGGTCGACCCATACGGATCGGGTCGGATACCCGTCTAACCCATAAGCCGTGCACAACCCTAGGGGCGACTGGCAAGTCTCCCGTGCCTGCAGGAGAGGGGGAGGGAGTCGGGATTGAGAGAGTTTGGGCCGGGGTTTGGCATCTTCATCCAATGTCGGGGGATCACCTTCATCCAACAGTGACTGGGCTGGGTGCAGTGGGTTCCCTGCACATGGCGCCCATCATCCTCCTATATACAGGATTTTTTTCCCAATGAGCTCTTATGATCTTTATCACATGGCCATCTTCCTTCAATCATATTTTTTTGAGTAAATTACATAAAAGTCCCTGAATTATACACCCGATTTTAATATAATCTCATAACTTTCAAAAGTAACATCAAGGTACCTAATGTATTGTCTCGGTCACAATGTAGTCCTTTTGCAACTGAAGAACGAGACGTCCGTTTACTTGTGGACATTTTGGACCAAATTACCCTCAGAAACATCCCTAATGAAATTGCACCCAAATCTTAACATTTGACGAAATATATTCCCTACCTTCCTCCACCACCGTCCCCCTCCCTTCTGCCACCATCGCCTCCTCCTCCGCCATCCAACCACCACCACAGCTTGCATCAGGTCCCCCCACTCTACCTCCGCTTCTCGCTCCTTCCTCTACTCTCTCCCCTTCCTCCGTGACATCTCCGTCCGCTCCTCCTCTCACCCCCTCATTTACTCCTACCTCCGTTCCATTGGCTTCTCCCCCGACGATCTTGACTCCCTCGACCTCCCCCTCACCATCGATGCCATGGGCAATTACGTCCAATTCCTCCTCTCCCTCGGCCTCTCCGTTACCGACCTCAACTCCTACTCCTCCTCCTCGCCTGCAACATCAAGAAGAACCTCATCCCTGTTCTCGACTTCCTCGATAATCTCGACGTCCTCTGCCCTCTCCTCCCCGCCCTCCTCTGCTGCTATCCCCGGGCCCTCCACTCCAGCGTCGTCGTCAACCTCGCCCCCGTCGTCTATAGTTTGGGAGCAATTTGATTAGGGGTGCTTCTGAGGGTAATTTGATCCAAAATTTCCACAAATAAACGGACTTCTCCTTCTCCCGTTGGAAAACAACTACATTATGACCGAAACAATACATTAGATACCTTAATGTTACTTTTGAAAGTTTAGGGATTACATTGAAATCGGATGTATAGTTCAGGGGCTTTTATGTAATTTACTCTTTTATTTTTAGCCCCAATCCTTTAGCATTCAACAAATAAATCCTTTTATTACCTCAATAAATTATTTTCGTTTATAATTCCCTCGTCTATTGTTTAAAAATTTAGCACTCAAAATAATTACTCTTGCCTATTCGAACTAGGGTTTTTTTATCATTTGGGTCCTTAACTTTTGCAATTTCAGTTATTCCTCCGCTTTTGTAATATCAATTGTATACCTAACTTCTTACAAAATTCATAGTTTTACCTTTTGTAATATTAGTTACGCTTCTACTTTACCTTAACAGAAGAACAAAATTATGAATTTTGTAAGAAGTCAAGGACACACTTGATATTACAAAAATGTGAGGGGCATAATTGATATTGCATAAGTTAAGAATGACCCAAGTGATAAAAATCTTCCAAATATGTCATTTATTAAATTCAAATTAGTAACGATGTTGTTGCACCAATAACCAAAGAACATTTATTGTATAACAAATATAACAATACAATCCATAATTAACTCATTACGTCAGTAACATCCATAAATTTTCTCAAAGAACATAAAAATCTCTTAAGAAGTAGATCAGTTGCACGTCGCATGTAACCAATAAGTTCGAGGCACCCATTTGTAATTTTTTAAAATTTCACCAACAATCTCATTTAATATCGTCAATAATTCATCGATTATTTACATACATTCATCACCAATTCATTGGCCATTATCATTATCTATTATTACTACAACTGTAAGTTTTTTTGCCTCAACTGTAAAATAAATTTTTTTGTCCAAATATATGCACCAATAACTTTCTAAATACACACGTCAATACACTCAGTAAATTTTGTTATGTCATTAGCATTTTTCATCATCACATCAGCAAATTCCATGCATTTAGTCAGTAATTTCACTCAGTGATACATATTACCCGTAATCCAAAAAATCTTTTTTTGAGGTAATTTAACTCATTACTTCAATAAGTTACTCAACATCCTTAAATTTTCTAAAACCCACAAAAACCTCTTAAGAGGTAGAATAGTCACATTACTCGTAACCAGTAAGTTTGATGCGTCCCTTTATATATTTTTTAAAATTCATCAGTAGTTTGACTTAATGTGAGCACTTTCCCTGATTTGTTCTTCTGCATGAAAAGCCATGAACAAAGACTCTTTTCTCATTCCAAAACCAACTCCCTTTTTTAGGAACATCATAATTGATACATAGAAATGAGAAAATCTTCTAGCCATGTTTTTCTATTTCCAAAACCGTCTCCTTCAAAAGAGGTAACCTCTTCATCAATCCTAGGATCAACGGTCTATAATTGGTGCTCACTAAGACCTCAATGGGCTCAGAGCTCATTGGAAATACCTATATATATATATAGCAAATTTCATATTGATCTATATAGTTGATTTAACCTACTAAAAATGTAATTAATTTGCATAAAAATGGCATCAAAATTAAAATTATAGAAATGCCATCTTTATAGTCAAGATATATCAATTCAATCTGATTCGACACATTTCCGTTGCACACCCCTAGTAACAAACACCCCAACGGTCATTGAGAGGTCATCACATAAGTCCTCGATGATCATCAGATCGACCTAAGGACATCCAACGGCTATCAGGATGGTCACCTAATATACTGGATTTACCTAGGGTTGGTATCCGCTCAAAAATAATGTTGGATACCCACCCGACCGAGTGATCATGATTCATGAACACCCCTATTCAAGCTCAAGAAGTATTTCTTTGGCATGCTCACCCCATTCATCAATACCACACGAATGTGCATTTGGCTAAACCAGAAATAGTGTTCATGGAGAAGTAGTTAAGACAAAAAGGCATATATTAAGTAAAACACACCTCCAACCTCTAAGAAACAACCATGAAAAGGGGGGGAGCTAGTCTACATGTAATTTGCTACATTGTGCATTAATATTAGATTTCATACAGTGTCGATAAGCTGTCATCGTGCTGCCGCTATCAGGCATCTTCAATCACACCCATGCTCTTCTTTGCAACTCCTTCCGGCTGATCTTGTTGAGAATCCTTGTCTGCTAGGCCTGCAGCAGAATTCGTTGGAGACTCATCAGATAGTTCCCGACCAGAGCCTTCATTCAGCTCCAGAGATGTGGAAGTAGGCAGACCGGTCTCCGATCCTTTCACTTTGCTGGTTGTGTTCAGGGCATCATCGTCCATGTTCACAACTGTTTCTAGATGAGAGCTTCCATCTTCATATGAGCTGGAATTTTTTCCCTCGTTGGTAGCTGCTAGCGCAAACGATGAGTTCTTTTCATATATAGATTCCAAGGGAGCTATAACTTGTGGAGACGACAGCCCTTCAGTGGAGTTGGCGGGTGCCATGGAGTATGTATCATTGCCCATAGCTACCGATGAGGATAATGGGTAGGAGTTGTTTTCTGGGAGTATGTTCATCAAAGCTATTGCACCATTTCCATCAGTCTGTTTGATCACAACGTTATCGTGGGAGATGTCTTTTTCAGCATCTGAACTCTCAACCTTCCCTTCCTCCCCAGTGGAATTCCCATTACGCGTCGTTGAGTCCAAGGTGATGGTAGCATTGCCAAAGGGAAGGTCAGCAGCTTCCTCGTGAACAACCACTGTGACGTTGTTTGATGACAACTCGGTGGAGTTAACGTCAGCGTGTTCAACAGGTTGATGCATCACAGTATCAGAAATATCCCCATCCCGAATCAGTGTCAAGATTGCAGTACTATTCGTTAAGCTTTCGTTGAACGATAGATAATTACCGCTTTGTCCCGGAAGGATATCAGGTAAGCTAACCTCCGAAGTCGCATTGCTCTGGTTGTTATTAGATGCTAGCTTCCCATTTTCTGTATTCTCTATCTCTTTCTCGCCAACCACCAAAGCTTCATTAAGTGTATGGTTGCTGGTTTCCCCTTGAACTTGACCGTATCTACCCACCTCAAAAGTTGTTTTACCTTTATCATCTCCAGAATCGGACTCTTTTTTCTCTGGGTTCTCAACTTGCTGCCTGATGAGTTCTCCCGAGACATCACCTAGGCCTTCAGTTTCGGTTATTCGGGATTCACGAACTACAGCACTAGAAGCATCATCTTCTTGATATTGTTTCTCGCGTGCCTCCTGCGATTTAGCTTCAATGACATGCTGATCTCTGTGCTCCGACAAACCAGAGATTTCCGGGCGATTTTCTTTAGCTCCATGCTTGCCGTCATCCACCCCCTTTTCACCATCATTTTCATCCATTTTATCATCTCCAGCACCATTATCATCATCCTCGTTCTCATCCGGTTTAGTGTCCCCTGCTTCCTCATCATCGACTGCTTCATCTTCGTGGTTACTCTTCACACCTACTCGGACCTTCCTACCAACATCAAATATCTTTGGTCTGATGTCTTCCTCTAAGCTCGAACTCAACATATTACCACCACTGCCTGCTTCAAATGCCCTCTTCTGGTCATGTGAATGTTTCACCTGGTACAGTAACCAGATGCATATTGCAACCAATATGAATATCTTGATAGCATATTTCACCCTGATACCCTTCCCTCTGTGGTTTCGACTAGGCGTCTGTTTAAACATGTTTATGGAGTTTCACACCCCAATCAAGTGCAACCTCTAAACGAAAGTATCCCAGATTGCCACCAAGATTAACGCCTGCATTATGGAAGATTGCAATACAATTATCAAACTGGTGTCAAATATGCGCAATGACAAAAAGGATGCATCTGAAAACATCTTTTTAGCAGTAGTTAATGAAATATAAAATAGAAGTTTCTGCCTATTTCACAGGTTGGAAGTTGCAGGTCGGAAATTGTATGCATCAACAACAATACGCTCGTTATGCTCTAAAGAAATGGCCTGCTGATGACTTCATTGTTGGGAACGGATCCGATCCACCGACATACAAGAAGAATGAAGGTCAAGAACAAAGCACGCATAATTGCACAACACAAGAATTTATAGTAGTTCGACTATGTGCTTACTCTAGTTGCCGACCCAGACTCGTGTATTCTCGTAAATATGTTTGAAGGACAATATGTGGCTACCATAACGACTCATTTAGACTGCAACTCTATGGTTTGGGTTAAATTAATGTTCATATGAAATTACCAGAATACCCTTGGTGCATAGAAAAATTCAGCAAAGTTGAGAGATTCATGTAAGCTGCCAATTAGTCTTCACAGGATAAAATCCAATATTCCTCTCATGCCAATCATATTTATCTAATGTACTTGACAATTAATGAAAACCTTAACGAAATCAATGCTTTATTGCAACACCCTAGATCCGGGGTGGAGGGAGTGTAAAAAAAAACACCCTAGATCAGGTTGAACAGGACAACGATCCACGAATAGCATCTGGCTTTTACAAGGACAAGAGCACCCATAATTTCATTTCTATATACCATACATTCAATGTAGCACAATCAAGAACCCATATGGAAGAGATACGTCCAATCTACAGGATTCCTAAAATGAAAAAGAAACTTTACATGCAAGGAGTTAGCATTTCCAACAGCCGACTCTGGTTCCAAAAACTACGCCACCAATGCCAGGTTTGGCGAAATGATAGGCACACAACAGATGACATCTTGGCCCATTGGAAGAGCCCCACTTGCATAGACATTCAGAGCCGACCAGGTAGTACTATTTAGGTCTGCAACAATGCACCGGTTCAGACTCGGGTCCGCAGCATAAAAGACATAACTATGATCGAGTTAACACTGGACCTAAGTGCCACCCTAGGGTCCACGGTTCCAAATGCCGGACCTTTCACTAGATCCGAGATGGTGTTCTTCCAAATAGGACACTCAACATTTGGTGATGCTCCAGCTAAGAAAAGAAATGCCAAATGATCAGGGCCACCGATCATGCCCTTCAATGATATTGGATCTGCCACCTCGAAACCCCTTCTGATGCCTCGATTACCTCTAGAGATGGAGTAACTCCTACTGCCACAACCTCCACTGCCGCTAGCACCATCTTCTCCACCCCAGGCATCACCGCAAAACCTCCATCTCAACCGCCTCATCACACCCCAACATCCAGGTGAAACAATGTTGCCTCTACCTCCTCGACTACAATGGCATGTTGAGGAGGCATAATGTCGACCTTGCCCTCCTCCATCTTCTCATGCGGCCCCAGCAGGAGAGACACATCCATGGTAGAAAAACCAACAAAGGATCGTGCATGACCTATGTGGAGAGTCAGACACGATGAAGCCGGTCTTGGCTCCCCGAACACCTTTGCCATCGCCTCAAGGCCTAACCAAGATGCAACCCATCGCAAAAAAATGCTACACGATCTCAGACAAGCTGCACCAACCTTTACCTGAAATCTCCCTTATGATACCTCAACTCCCTCCTGAAATAATGGAGTAACTCCCACTGCCACAACCTCCACCGCTGCTAGCACCGCCAGCTCCATCTCTAGCCTCGTTGCAACCTTCATCTCAGCCGCCTCACCACAACCCAACCCTTTGGTTAAACAATGTTGCCTCCACCTCCTCGATCACATTCACTTGTTGAGGAGGTACCCTCCTCCATCTTCTCCTGTTGCCTTGGCTGGAGAGAGGCATCGAAGGTAGCAACACCCAAGAAAAATCATGCATGGCCCACCTGGAGAATCAGAGACGACAAAACTGGTCTTGGGTCCTCAGACACCTCCCTCATTACCTCAAGGCCCAAGAAACGATGCATCCCATCACAAACAACTGCTACAAGATCTCCGACAAGTCACACCTACCCTTAAATCATCACAAAGTCATGACAACGCAATGGAATTCCCGTTAATGCCATAAATCTTCTCATCACCCTCGGAGCAACATCATCTCCAAAATTTTCCCAATGCCATAGAAGATGTAGAAAGGACCCACATCCCCCTTCAAAAGGTGTTCCTCCACACAATTAACCTAATCAGACACACTAGGAGATGATACAACACCATGACATCGTCGTCAAAACACAAACCTAGCAAGAGCTAAAGGCCATTAATTATTGCCATAGTATCATTTTCACCAACATAACCCTCCAACACCAAGCACATGTCACGATCCTCCACCTTCAACAGAGCCTTCGGAATACTATCCTTCATGTGTCAAATCCCTCTTCTTGTGCGATTTTACATAGGAAGTAAATCACGTCCAACTTGCAAGAATGTGCCATATGCAAGGTTTGAAAAAACTAACGGAACGAGGCGGTTTCCCTGGAATCGAGGCGAGGCGTAGCCTCGAGGCGGTCGAGGCGTAAGCCTCACTTTACAAGGATAAATATCTATAAAAACTACAATAAATATATACTAAATGAAATTATATATATTCTGACTAACATATGATATATATCATTATAAGATATGATAAAATTATAAAGATAAAAACACCGAAAGAAAGATATACAAATGTATGAGAATGCATCTGTTGGTTTTCATCAGAATTCTAATCTAACCCAAGTTGAAGAACCAATGTATGCACCCCTCCTGCCATAACATACCCCAACAAGACGGGGGTCTCGCTGTGTAACAACTCCTTAAAATTAAGTTTACAAGTAATGCTTTAAATGATATTTGCGGATTCGTATGTTTAAGGGTTATAACGTAAGAGTTTTTGACAAAATTGGACATGTTTAATGGTAAATATGAACATGAAAGTGGCCAAATTTAAGCATTCATCTTGTATATTTATATCCTAAACAACTAGACCTTTATAAACATATGAAATTACTAATAGGATAAATAATTAACATAAAAATAATTTGAAAATAAAAAACCGCCTCAGCGACCGCCTCACCTCCGCCTCGACCGCCTCGACCAACTGAGGCGTTCGCCTCTTAGAGGCCCCCTGAGGCGGCCGTTCTGGGGCGGTTTAAGGCCGCCTCGCCTCGAGGCGTATGCCTTGTGCGCCTCAAGGCGCGTTTTTTGAACCATGGCCATATGCCCCTCCTCACCATATCTAATGTATCTCACAAGTCACAAGTACTTGCCATCGCTACCCTTATCTCCAATTAAACACCGTAGACCAAGGACCATGAGGAGCATCATCCACCTCCTCCATGGCCACGTCAAGTGCTTCCTCCCTCGTAAACTCCTCATTTGGCTAGACTTCACGCTCCATGTCAATGGATGGTGGCCCTCTCACACTCTTCCCCTCTGTACCTTCTCTCATTCTACCTCTCGTTTGCAAACCTCCTCTCGTAAGCACCCCCATTGCAACCCCCCACCAGCGATCTATCCGATTTTGATTAATACTTATTCAGATACCATATTTAATAATCTATCTTGGACCACTGTTCACTTAATCCTACCTTGCACTTTCCAGCTTTAATTCAAGATTTATAACCTATATATCAATTTAATTAGTATGAATGTCAACATTATCGTTAATTTCCAAGAGTAGTAATTCATTTTTGTGTTTGATATATATATTGGTATAATTTTTTTCCTTTTTTTTAAAGAAAAAGGATGTCGACTAATGAGACAAGCTTCCAAGTTTTTTATATATTCACAAATCTCAGCATGACCGACTTTACACAGATCAAGATTTAGATGACCATGAGAAGTTTGAGGACCATCACCACAAATTCCTATCAAAAAATTAGCAAGGACCCTACAAAGCCCAAGATTCTGTGAGAGCCTTAGCATGCTCGAGCACTTTTCCCACATAATATCTTTCTTGATGGGATATCACATCATTCCTGGCCAATCAAAGGACGGATATAAGAGCCAAGCCTAGACTATATCGTTGTATGAACCATTCCAATTGGTGCCAATGGAGTCTTAGAAGCAGTGTTGCAAAAGTCGGTTTTCGATATTCAGTCGGGGGGGGGGGTCACTGAACAAAGAATATTCAATAGTCAGGAGAATATTCAAAATTATTAAGTTATTTATTTTCAATTATCTTAAATATAAAAATATAGCTAATATATATTCTTATAGATTTATACATATATGGTCATCAATCAATAAGAGTCCAGGATAAAAATACCGATTAACAAGTTGCATACATGGAACTTTAACATTTGTGGTGATACCATGATAAATGGGAATGTTAAAAAAATCAGCAACTTGTTGCAATAGTCGGTCGAATATTCGGGTTGGACCAAATATTGATCGAATAACAATATTCTATTCAATCACCATACCGAATAAGAATATTCATCTGAATATTCAGTCCATTTGGCTGAATGTTGCACAATGCTTAGAAGGCCGACAATATACAAAAGTTCACCCCGTTGATATAAGCCACATCCCAAGTTTCTTAAGAATTATCGTACATAATATACAATTGGTCTGTATCCTCCATATTAATCGAGAAATGCGAGCAAGAGCTATCCATCTCCATAAATATCCCGGCTCTCCGAGCATTAGTCAACACACATTTCCATCTCTGAAGCCAAAGGAAAATCTTGGCTCGCAGCTGAACCTTCCAGCACTAAATCCTCCTGCATCCTGAGCATAAATCACATGGTAGAAAACCATAGAATCACAAAGCAGCTTGTAGGTCTGACGTAGTTTAAATATTCATTTTATTTTTTTCATTTTTGTTGTAATTTTATGTTGTCTGTAATTCTTGTAAAAATAAAAAACTTGCATTCTTTGATGTGCCTTTTGGGGTAAAAGACTCAATTTTCAACAAAATTCCACCGAATTTCTTTGAAATTTCCATTTCTTTAGGTCACCGAAATCGAAAGGCTATTGTAAACATATATTAGTTACTTTTGTACTTCTCTGTTATTTTCTTTTCTGCCGTATGCTATATGTAATTTACCCATAGGCTACTCTCCTATATAAGAGAGCCTAGGGCTGATGGAATAAACATCTTCTTCTCTTTTCCCAACATGGTATCAGAGCGATGGTCCTAGACCGGAGTTCTTGAAACCCTAACCCTATCCCCACCCCCACCCGCGTGCCTCTCTCTCGCCGCCGGCGCCTACCCACGCCACTGGCCGTGCGCTCCTCTCGCCTGCGGTGAACCGCACACCGCGCACGCCCCATCGCGCGCCTGCATCCCTGCGCATGTGCCCCATCGCGCGCCTGCGCCTCCGTGCGTGCGTGTCCTAGCGCCCTCCAGCGCGCCCCTGTGCGCGCCCCTGTGCGCTCCTGTGCGTGCCCCATCGTGCGTGCGCCCCTGAAAGCGCATGCCCTAGCGCCCCTGTGCTCTCTCTCGCGCTATCTGTTGTGCGTGCGTAAATCCTGAATCAGCCCTACACGTTTCTAGCGCGCTCACTGTCAACTAAATGGGTTTGGTTGCTTGAAGTCTACACATGCAACTAAACCCGTCTATGTTCGTGTAGACGATCTTATCTTCAGTCTATCGCTCCAGTCTTCTGTCTCCAGTATGTCAGAAAGCAAGGCGGATATTCCATCTATAGGTGCCTTTCGTGGTCCAGCGCCTATTGTAAAGATGGATGGTACGAACTATGAACAGTGGGCAATGCAGTTCATGAGTATGATGAAGTCAACTGGTAAGAAGCACATTCTTACCGAAGAAGAGCCTGCTGAGAAGACTGGAGTTAATGCCTCATGGGAGGCAGATGATGCATACGCGAAAGTCTGGTTATCTGGAACTTTGGCAATCGAGATTGCCAATGATATTCTTCATCAACCCACGGCTAAAGACATGTGGGATATTCTGGCGGCCACATACTCTCAAGCGAAGAATGAGACAAAGATTCTGCAACTCCAGCATGACATATTCACCATTAAGCAGAATGGTCGCCCTCTACACTCACTCTACACATCTCTGCGTGGGATGTTCGAGAAGCTGTACAGCTTCATGCCCCTGACAACCACACTAGAGCAACAAAAGACCTACCGGAATGCTACTATGGTGGGAGTTTTTCTTGCTGCCCTTGATCCCGAGTATGAGGCGGCACGGTCTCAAATTTTGGCAGATTCTACTATTCCTCCCATGGAGGAAGCTTTTCATAGATTGAGCCGGATCACTGTTCCATCTACAGCTGCGAATCAGAATGCTTCAGCCATGGCTGTCAACAGGGGCCGTGGATTTCATCATCAGCCCGTAGTCGTGGACCTCGTGGTAGAGGAGGCCGTACTCGACCAACATGTACCTACTGCCATCGCGTCGGACACAATGAAGACACATGCTACTCTAAGCATGGATTTCCTGCATCTGCACGAGTCGCCGAGCAGATAGAGCCTCCATCTGCTGCCTCTTTGGATCAGCGGTTCTATGATCTAGTTGCCCGTCTAAGAGGCATTATTCTTCCATCTGGCCCAACACCCACTACTGAGAATCAATCTGATGCTGCTGCATCTGCTTCTGCGTCTACCAGTGCATCAGGTAGCACACTTGCATTTACTAGTAGTAGATCAGATACTTTACCTTGGATTATGGACTCGAGAGCCACACATCATCTATGTGGCGATCAGAGTTTACTTATAGGATACACTCAGATCCCTCCAGGCCGAACAATGGTTATTGAGAAGAGGAACTAATGAGATATTTATTCCATAGAGCTAGGGTCTCTTATATAGAGAAAAAATCCTAGAGAGTACATGGGTTACGAAACCCGAAGGGTCACGAGGGGTTACGGAACTCGAAGGGTCACAAAGGGTTACGGAACCCGAATGGTCACGGGAGGTTACGAAACCCAAAAGGTTACAAACATAAATGTAAATCTAATAACTCTAACACTCCCCCTCAAGCTGGAGCTGAGAAAGCTGCAGCTTGTAACAAAAAGAAAAAGTATACATCACATCTTCACACGATGCGCCATAAGAACATTTGTCCGCTTCTGTCTGGTAGAAGACCTCGCTCGAGGACGGGTCTGCGACTTTCAGGTCACCGGAACGTATCTCTATCATGCCTGTAGAGTCGTTGCGATATCAGGTCACCGGAACGTATCTCTGTCGTGCCTGCAGGTCACCGGAACATATCTCTGTCGTACCTGGAGAAGAATCGCTGTAGAAGAAGTCCAACGCGGAGTAGTAGTCAGGTCGTAAAAGAAGTACATGCCCTGACGAAGAAGTCGATGCTCGGTGAAGACAGATGATCTGAGTAGTGGTCTGGAGTGTCAGTCTATCAATCATAGTAGGGAAGCAAACATCTTGAAGAATCATCTCTGACTCCCCTTTTCTCCCATACTTGATAGAATAAAGAGTATGGAACATCAAGTTGGGAGAAACAAGTCGTGGTGAAGAAGGGGTTATTAGAGGGGGGGCTCCATGCGGTGCCGACGACGCTAGAGGTGCGGTTGGAGCTGTTGGAGCCTTAGGCAACGCTTTAGGTGCCATTGGAGATGGCAGCTGGTGTTGCTAAGACTCGGTCTGCCTTGCGCGAGACCATCGAATCCATGAGTGACGCAGGAGGTCCAACCCTCTCTCCTTGTCGATGGAGAGAGGGTTGGTGGTGGTGGCGAATTTAGGCTCCGGTCTAGGGATGTCGCTCTGATACCATATTGAGAAGAGGAACTAATGAGATATTTATTCCATAGAGCTAGGGTCTCTTATATAGAGAAAAAACCCTAGAGAGTACATGGGTTACGAAACCCGAAGGGTCACGAGGGGTTACGGAACTCGAAGGGTCACAAAGGGTTACGGAACCCGAATGGTCACGGGAGGTTACGAAACCCGAAAGGTTACAAACATAAATGTAAATCTAATAACTCTAACAGTACACATTCCTCAATTACTGGTCAGGGGGAGATTAGACTGTCATCTTCTATGCAGCTCAAGAATGTGTTACATGCGCCTGATTTTTCAATGAATTTATTATCAATCAGTCAGATTACAAAAGATTTACAATGTCGGGCAATTTTTGATCCATCTTCTCTTGTTTTTCAGGACATCCTTACGGGCAACGTGATTAGTCGTGGCTATGAGCAAGGAGGCCTTTATCGCCTCAATCAGACTTCCTTTGCTGGAACCTCATCCCTACCTACTGGACCCGTATCTCCTCTGCTATGGCATCTGCGCTTTGGACATCTACCGCTTCAGAAGTTGCGTCGTGTGACACCCCAGGGTCTGCCTCACACATCCATCCAATGTGAGACTTGTCAGTTGGGAAAGCATCATCGGTCTAACTATCCCAGTCGTCAGTGTCGGAGTAGTACATCCAAGTTTGAGTTATTTCATATTGATATCTGGGGTCCGAGTCATGTTCCTGATCATCAGGGACACATATTTTATATAGTTATTGTGGATGACTTCTCTCGTGTGTCATGGGTATTTTTGTTGAAAAATAAATCTGAAGCAGGAAATATTATTATCCATTTTCTTAATGAGATTCGTAATGTTTTCTCCACATCTGTTAAAATTGTAAGAAGTGATAATGCCTTGGAATTGTGTACTCATGTCCTAGCCAAATACTACTCATCCCAAGGGATTATCCACCAGACATCCTGTGCCTATACCTCCCAACAAAATGGGATCGCTGAAAGGAAACATCGCCACCTACTAGATGTCACCAGGTCACTTCTTATACAGAGTCATGCTCCTTACTCTTACTGGGGTGATGCGGTTCTCACAGCATGCTACCTAATTAATCGTATGCCGTCCTCTGTTCTAGGTGAACAGATTCCTTTCTCCCTTATCTTTTCTAGTAAAGATCTGTTTTTCCTTACTCCTCGTGTGTTTGGATTGGTTGCCTTTGTCCACCAGTTGTCTCCCGGTACTGACAAGCTCTCTCCTAAGGCTGTCAAGTGTGTGTTTGTTGGGTACTCCAGAACTCAGAAGGGGTACAAGTGCTATGATCCATTGCGCAGGCGGTATCTTGTTAGTGCAGATGTTACATTTTTTGAATCCGTAATGTATTTTTCATCCTCAGGTGATCACTTGCTACCTCCAGCTACTACCGATGCCATCTATGTGACACCACCACCACCACCACCACCAGTTTCACCACCACCACCACCACCAACTCCTTTACCATCATCTGCACCTCCTATTACTATACCTGTTTCACCACTACCATTTCATTATACCCGCAGGTCTGCTACAGCTCATGGTCATGACTCATCACCTAGCTCGCCTAAGGTATGTTCTGAAGATATTACTCTTGATGGATCTGATAATGTTTTTGAGCAGGATGTGTTACAGATGACAGATGAGGACACAACTGATTTAGATGTTCCTATTGCTATACGCAAATCGAAGCAGAGCTGCACCTCATATCCTTTAGCAGCTTCTGTGTCATTTAAACGGCTATCTGGGGACTTCAGGAACTTTGTGGTCGCTTTGTCAGCTGTAGATATTCCACGGAATTACCAAGACGCACTGAAGGATAGCAGATGGCATCTAGTAATGGAGGAAGAAATGGCAACACTTCAATCTAGAGGAACTTGGAGCCTGGTCCCTATACCTGCAGATGTGTCCCCAGTAAGCTGCAAATGGGTATTTACAGTCAAGCAGAATGCAGATGGTAGTATTGACAGATACAAGGCTCGCCTTGTTGCTCGTGGCTTTACACAGATATACAGGGTGGACTATCTTGATACATTCTCGCCAGTAGCCTGTCATTCTACTCTACGGATCTTGCTGTCAGTTGCGGTTACTCGTGAATGGCCGCTATATCAGTTGGATGTGAAGAATGCATTATTATATGGTGACTTACAGGAGGAAGTCTACACGCAACAACCACCCGGTTTTGCTGTTGAGGGGGAGTGTTCCAAGGTGTGCAGACTTCATAAGGCTATCTATGGCCTTAAGCAGAGCCCCAGAGCATGGTTTCAGAAGCTCTCAGACCTCTTTGAAAAACAGGGATACAAACGCTCTAATGCTGATCATTCCTTGTTTGTACAAAAGACTTCAAGAGGTATTATTGCAATCATGGTTTATGTAGATGACATCTTGATTACAAGAGATGATGCACAAGGAATAAAGAAGGCGAAAGAAATGCTGGGTAGCGAATTTGTTACCAAGGACCTTGGAGTCCTTAGATACTTTCTGGGGCTGGAGTTTGCCAGAAATCCATATGGGTTAGTAATGTCGCAGAGAAAATATGTTACAGACCTGTTGAGTGAAACAGGAATGCTCGGTTGCCGGCCTGCTACAACACCAATGGACCCCAGTATGAAGCTATATGATGATGATACAGAGGAGGTGGACAGGAGAAGATACAGAGAACTGGTGGGCAAATTGTTGTATGTCACTATTACTAGGCCCGATATATCCTTTGCTGTGAGTCACGTGAGGCAGTTCATGGAGCAACCACATCAGGTTCACATGGATGCCATACATATGATACTCAAGTACCTCAAATCATCTCCAGGCGCGGGTTTGCTATTCAAGAAAGGCAAGGTGATCTCTATCTCAGCATGTGCAGATGCAGATTATGCAGGGTGTCCCAAGGACAGGAAGTCCACCTCTGGGTTTGCGGTTTACGTTGGAGATTCTCTAATCTCACGGAGGAGCAAGAAACAAACTGTGGTAGCCAGGTCTAGTGCTGAATCTAAATATAGGGCTATGGCTCAGGTTAGCACGAAAATGATGTGGGTGAAGGCTGTGCTTACAGATTTATGTATAGAGGTCCCACTTCCTATGACCTTAGAATGTGACAATCAGGCGGCCTTGTTCATTGCAAACAATCCAGCGTTCCATGAGCGAACCAAGCACATTGAAGTTGACTGTCACTTCATACGTGACATGATTTAGAAGGGATTCATTGCTACATCCCATGTCAGTTCAGAGAATCAAACTGCAGATATATTCACCAAGGCATTACTACGAGGCCCATTTCAGAAGTGTGCGTCCAAGCTGAGCATGATTGATATCTATGCTCCATCTTGAGGGGGAGTGTAAACATATATTAGTTACTTTTGTACTTCTCTGTTATTTTCTTTTCTGCCGTATGCTATATGTAATTTACCCATAGGCTACTCTCCTATATAAGAGAGCCTAGGGCTGATGGAATAAACATCTTCTTCTCTTTTCCCAACAGCTATATTATTTCTTTTTCCAAGATTTCAACAAAATACCAGCTAAATGCCAAGGAAATTTCATCAAAATTGCATGTCGTTCGGGCCAAACAACAAAAATAAGGGTATCTTCTCTTCACTTTCATCGAAATTTACATATATTAATGAATTTCCATATATTTATTCGCCGACGTGTTTTTTTAGTTAGAGTGCTTTACATTGTTTGAAGAAGTTTCTTTAGTTAATTTCTAAATTAGGGATCTAAATACAAACCAAATCAGTTAGACACAAGATTTAAGAGATAAATTCAAGTTTTAACCGAAGAGATTTATTTTTTTATCCTTTCTTTATTTTGATATGTATGTTTTGATTATAATTTATTATACGTGTCACCTCAGTCTTATTGACGAGGTGATGATCATATCTTTTGCTTACAATTTAGCATATAGTCCTGACTCTAGGCTACACATTGCTTTGCATATCAACATTTGTGATGATTACGACGATTATCCTACTTCAAAACTTATATTTACAATTTTATTTTACAAATAAGCGTGCATTTCTATTTTACTTACTGATTTAGGAATATTAAACAACTTATTTTTTTGGAAAAGTCAAGTTTAGAATCATTTCCAAGATTTTCAACGTTTTCACCAAAATTCTCTGAAATTTCTCCTTTCGGACTTTGGCAAAATGGAATCGAAATCGGAAATTTAAGGCTTTGCCTTTTGTCTACTACAAAGAATACGTGCGGCTATGCAAGTGCTAGGTTGTTAGCAACCTTCCAAATCTTGTGATTGTAAGTATTTGCCTACTAAGTCGGATATGGATTGCACTTGTGAATACTACACAGTTTTTTGGTGTTAATTGATTTGTTTGTGCCTTGTATAGCATATATTTTACGATCACAAGCTGTGCATACAATGCACCTATTAGACATACATGTTAGAAAGATTTGTGTTTATGTGTATGTGTACGTGTCTTATTTTATTTCTAAAATTAAATATTTTCCAAGCTGAAAGTATTTTGATTAGATACAAGTTCTAAGCTGTCATTTCGATCTTCTATTTCTTTTTTTTTGAGAGGAAAGAGGGTGTGGTCCCAAGATTGGAACCCACCGCAGATTTATTCAATCAAGAAATGATACCTAGTACATATATGCTACAACATAGCCAAGGCAGAAAAAGAGATGCTACAAGTTTTGCCACAAAAACATTAGTGCCCTACAATGTCCCAACACCCTCTTTGTTGGCTAGTACTCTTTGTTGGCTATATTTTTCTCTGTTATTATTGCACATATGTGTCACCATTCTCTCCATGTTCAAGAGGTGAAACTAACAGCTTTTAACGATCCCAAATATGGTTTTGGTTTTAAGTAGCATACTACCTTTTTACCTACTTTTTTACTTGTTGGAGCGATTAGATGGAGATTTAATGTAATATATTATGTTAATATTTACTATTAGCAAAAAAATTACCAATTTCATTTATCGAGTTAAAGAATATTAAAAACCATAATTTTAGAAAAATGAGTTTTCAAGTAATTTCCCCAATTTTCGACCATTTCATCAAAATTCCATTGAACTTCTCTTTCCAAGCTTTACAGAACCGAAATCGAAATCCCATATTTAAGGCGTTGATAAAAGATTGCTTCTTTTGATGGGTTATTTCTCTACATAAAGTTGTCTTCTCCTATATAATAGGGACATGAAATTGCATTACATTCCATTTAACCTTTGTCTTTATTCTTCTTCCCTCTTTGATTTTTTCTCCTCTAAACTCTTCCCATCCAATCCTCCTACCCTATTTTCTTCCCTCATCACGTGGCTCGACGTGATTTATTTTATCTCTTTATCCAATTTCCTCTCTTTTCACCCCTCAGGAAATTCTTTTATCGTTCTCACGATTCAACAATCCTATTGTATTTTGGCAAATGAAGCTTAAAATAATTCAATTGGGCCATAGTTCTTATTCACATTTAAAGAAGCCGACAAACTACCTGCAATCAAGTCTAAATGTACGACAATTGCTAGATTTATTAACAAAGGAATTTATTTGAATCCGCAAGAAAACCTTAGAGAGATATTTAACCATGATGTTGAGAAGATGAACAAATGAGATATTTATTCCATAGAGCTAGGATCTCTTATATAGAGAGAAAACCTTAGAGAGTACAAGGGTTACAGAAGCTGAAGGGTCACTGGGAGTTACGAAACTTGAAGGGTAACAGAGGGTTACGGAACCCGAAGGGTCACGAGGGGTTATGGAACCCGAAGGGTTACAAACATAAATGTAAATATAATAACTCTAACACTCCCCCTCAAGATGGAGTTGAGAAAGCTGCAGCTTGTAACAAAAAGAAAAAGTATACACCACATCTTCACACGAAGTATCATAAGAACATAAGTCCGCTGCTGACTGAAAACCTCACTTGAGGATGGGTTTGCAACTTTCAGATCACCAGAATGTATCTCTTCCATGCCTGTAGAGTCGTTGCGATATCAGGTCACCGGAATGTATCTCTGTCGTGCCTGCAGGTCACCGGAACATATCTCTGTCGTGCCTGGAGAGTAATCGTTGTAGAAGAAGTCTAACGCGGAGTAGCAGTCGGGTCGTAAAAGAAGAAGTATATGCCTTGAGGAAGAAGTCGATGCTCGGTGAAGACGGGTGATCTAAGTAGGAGTCTGGAGTGTCGGTTTGTCAGGCGTGGTAGGGCAACAGTCGTCCTGAATAATTATCTATGACTCATCCTTTCTCCCGCACTTTATAAAGAGTATGGAACATCAAGTTGGGAGAAAAGTTGGGAGAAACAAGTCGTGGTGAAGCAGGGACTGTTGGAGGGGGGACTCCAAGCGG
Organism: Ottelia alismoides; assembly: GCA_037367405.1. Lineage (NCBI taxonomy): Eukaryota > Viridiplantae > Streptophyta > Magnoliopsida > Alismatales > Hydrocharitaceae > Ottelia > Ottelia alismoides. Next base: position 379,211 of record JAZKJV010002570.1, on the reverse strand, counting down.
TGTCGGCGACGTACGTGGTACCACTGGAGCCTCGGACGACACTTTAGATACCGCTGGAGGTGACAGCTGGTGCTGCTGGAGACTTGGACTGCCTTACGCGAGACCATCGAATCCACGAGCGATGCAGAAGGTCCAGCTCTCTCTCCTTGTCGGCGGAGAGAGGGCTGGTGGTGGCGACGGATTTAGGGTATTAGGCTTCAGTCTAGGATCATCGCACTGATACAATGTTGAGAAGATGAAAAAAATGAGATGTTTATTCCATAGAGCTAGAGTCTCTTATATAAAGTGTTACGAATCGTGGAAGCAAACACGCAAAAAAATACGATCAAACAAGCAAGACGCAAACACAAAGATTTACAAGGTTCACCCGTAAGTGGGCTACGTCCTTGGGCGGAGATAATCTGTTTCACTATATGGAGAGAAAAAGGTAATACAGAGGGTACTGAGAAGGTACAGATATGGGGTGACAAACATAATCAGAATTAGGAATGCTGTATGATCTGGTGGCCCTAAGGCCCTTTTTATACTACAACAGAAGAATCATTAGTATTCAACAATCTATTCCAATAGCTCTCATCCAGTCAGGATGCAGGACACGGATCAAACATGTCAGCAATCTTGGCCCAACAACTTTTAGCCAATCGAAAGGCAGGATACAGATCAGACATGTCAACAATCCTGGTCCAACAACTTGCAACCAATCAGAAGGTAGGACACAGATCAGACACGTCAGCAATCTTGACCTAACAACTCTCATCCAATCAGAAGCCAGGATCACAGCAGTCCAACAAGTGGTTAGGATTCAAGTCACATTAACAATCTCTACCTTGAATTGAATCCTCATATAGCAGAATGAACCACTACTATTACTCCACCATGAGTTGAATTCTCCACTACCAGAATTAACCACTACTAGACTCTACCGGGGTTGAATTCTCATATAGTAGAATTAACCACTACTATACTCCACCATGAGTTGAATTCTCCACTAGCAGAATTAACCATTACTAGACTCCACCGGGGTTGAATTCTCATATAACAGAATTAACCATTACTATAATTCATCACTTGAAATTCAGATAACAGGAATCAAGGAATTATAAATAATATTCACCTTGAAATTTCTCCTTAGAGAAGCTTTACCAAGCTTCACCTGGCCGCCGCCAGCCCCTCCTCGAGGCTACTGGCAACTGTCGATATTGAGCAAGTCCAAACAATGCTTGAACTTACTCCCATGAACTGTAGACCCTTGCAATACATATAGGGTCTTCTGCTTGTTTCCCTTGATGACGACATCCCCAGCTTTGGCAACCTGCATGACTCCACCTTCAGCGTTGTACCTGTATCCTTTAGAGTCCAAGACTCCAAGGGATATCAGGTTCTTCTTCAGATCAGGAACATGTCGTACTTTTATCACAGTCCTCACGACTCCATCATGCATCTTTATCTTCACAGAGTTGATCCCTACAATCTTACATACTATAAAGTAAGGAAAATGGAGTTGCCCCTTTGAGAACTGATGAAGGAACACGGTTGATGAGATACACTGCGGTAAGGATAGCATCTCCCCAGTATTGTTTAGGAACACTCATTCGACTAATAAGAGATCAGACAACATTTAGCAAGTGTCGAAGTTTCCTCTCAGCTATACCTGACTGTTGTGAGGTATATGGACATGATGTTTGGTGAATAGTTCCCTGGGATGCAAAGAAAGAGGTCAAGTCATGTTGGGTTAACTCAAGAGCATTATCGGTACGAATAATCTTAACAATGCTAGAAAAGTAAGTTTTAACATATTGAAAGAAATTTTTGACAATTTGATTAATCTCCAAACGCTCCTTTATTAGATAGACCCAAGAAAATCGACTATAATCATCAATGAAAACTATAAAGTAGCGATGACCACTTAATGTGCGGTTCGAACAAGGTCCCCAAACATCACATTGAACAAGATGAAAAGCAGCAGTACTACGAGACTCAGTACGAACAGGAAACGAAGTTCGATGGTGTTTCCCGAACTCACATGCCTCGCACTGAAAGGGCTTCAGAGCAGAGAGTTCAAGAAACATCATGGAGATGGCCTTGGCAGAGGGATGTCCAAGGCGCAGATGCCATAGGAGCGGATCTTCGGAGATAGATGCAACACCAACAAAATTGAAGTATGAGGGTATGTCAAGATAATATAGGTCGTTCTTCTCATGACCCCCACCAAAAATCTGTCTCGTCCGAATATCCTGAAAATAATAACAAGACTCATAAAATATCACACGACAATGAAGCTCAACACAAAGCTTATGAACTGACAACAAGCTAAGAGGAAAATCAGGAGCACAGTGAACCCCTGAAAATCAGAGCTTAGAAGAGAATTCCATAGTTCCGACAGTAGTAATCTGTGATTGAGTCCCATTAGTGACTTGAACTGACTTCACAGAGGTAGATGGTATAGAAAAGGTGAGCAGACTACCTTCTCCAGTGAGATGAGTAGAGGCACCGGAATCAATAATCCAAGCTAGAGTAGGAGTGATAGCAGAGTTGGCTATTGTACCCGAAGGAGTGGCTAGAGCAGCAGTTGTAGTGTTACTAGTGGTGGTAAGCCCTGTAGTCTGAAGGATCTCCATTAGGCGGTAGTAATTTACGTCATTAAGATGAACAGTCTTGCCACTGGAGATAGACGATGCTTCTTTCACATCATAGACATCCTCATAAGCATTATTGGTGTAATAAGAAGGCACGCCAAACTTCTGCCAGCATCGTTCAGTCGGGTGGTTCCACCTACCACAGTGAGTGCATAGGGCAGTAGAGTCTCGCCCACGACCACGACCAAAGTCACAGCCTCGTCAGATTCCCATCCACGACCACGACTTGGATCGCAATCACGTCCTCCTCGCAAGCCGTATCTGCCTCCTCGCCCAGATGAGGCGATGCGTGCAAAGTTCCATGTTGAAGGTAAGACATGAGGCCGGGCAACGGATGTCTCGAGCTCCTCAAGTCGGCCAAAGATAGCCTTCATTGTTAGCAATGTGGATGATATAAGAAATTGCTCATCGCTGCATGGTACCTAGAATGCAGGCCATCAAGGAAGCTGTATACCTGCCAATCAGAATGCTCTTGTATTTGTTTGGTGCAACATAAGGACTGGAATATTGCAAGCTCCTCATACAGACTGGATAGATGCCTGCAGTACTCGATGAGGGTGGAATCACCCTGAGATGCCGATCAGATTCGCCTGTAAATATCTGCAAGGCGTGACTTCGTCTTCTTCTGGGAGTATGTTTGCTCGAGATCCTCCCACATTTCCTTGACCGTATTTTTGTAAAGAAGATTTGAGGCAATATGAGCCTCAACACTGTTGGTCATCCAGTTGATAACCAAATAGTTGTCAGTCTGTCAGTTGTCGTACTCTTTGTCCTTTTCATCTAAAGGATCTTTAGTCAAAATGTAGAGTTTCCTCTAACCACCAATGGACACCATAAAAGATCGAGACCAGAACACGTAATTTTCTGTGCCCTTGAGTCTGCCTTATACCATAATATTCATGGCCAAGGGCTTTGTCTCGGTAGAAGAAGGCGACATGTGGTCTTAAAATAGAAAGACGAACCTGTGATCAAATAAGGATGCATATAAGAGCTAAAAAATGCCCTAAAACTCACGTTTGCTCTTGAAGAAGGGCTGAAAACCCTCAATGGACAGCAGAACCAGATTCTTGGAAGCGATCCATGATGAGTTTTGGATCTCCAAAGAAACCTACGGTACCTATGGAGGGTAGCTGTGGGGCTGACGACCTTCGTAGGAGGTCCTGAAAGCGCAGGGTAGCACTGGCGGGAGGGCTGCTGCACTGGAGGCGATTGGAGGGCCTTGCACGAGTCCTTAATTCAGGGAAGATAGCCCGCGCAGGTTTTTGCGAGGCTTGAAGGTGGCGGTGGGGATTTTAGGTCAGAACCCCGGTCTAGGACCGTTGCTCTGATACCATGTGGAGAAGAGAGACAAATGGGATATCTATTCCATAGGGCTAGTCTCTTATATATAGAGAAAACCCTAGAGAGTACAAGAGGAAAAATACATAAATACCCCTGAGGGGTTACGGAACTCGAAGGGTTAAGGTTTACGGAACCCGAAAAGTTACAAATATAATTGTAATATAATAATTTTAACAACGTACATGGCTGACGAATGCGACCTCCTCTACCACGAGGTCCGCATCCATGGAAAGAAGAAGCGCCTCCTCTTCCTCGAGAGGCTGCCATAGCCGAAGAAGTCTGGCTTGGGGCTGTGGATGGAATAGTAATCCTGCTGAGCCTGCGAAACGCTTCCTCCATGGGAGGAATAGTGGCATCCACTAGAATCTGGGAGTGAGCAAATCATATTCAGGATCAAGAGCTGCTAGGAATTTGCCAACTATGATAGCATTCCTATATGTCTTTTGCTGCTCTGGAGTCGTCGTTAGCGGCATGAAGCTGTGGAGCTTCTCAAACATCCCACGCAGGGATGTATACAACGAATGAAGGGGGCGTTCGTTCTGCTTAATAGCGAATATATCATGCTGGAGTTGGAGGATCTTTGTCTCGTTCCTCATTTGAGAATACATTGTTACAAGGATATCCCACATCTCCTTAGCCGTAGATTGATATAACACATCATTGGCGATCTCAATCGTCAATGTACCAGAGAGCCAAACTTTGACATATGCATCGTCCGCCTCCCACGAGGCGTTTACCCCAATTTTCTCCACCGATTCCTCCTCGGTAAGAATGTGCTTCTTACCATTCAACTTCATAAGGCTCATGAACTGCATAGCCCAAAGCTTATATTTTGTCCCGTCCATTTTGACAATAGGCGTTGGACCTCTGAAAGCGCTTGTGGCAGGTACATCGACTTTGTTCTCTGATAGTCGGATGCAGAAGACTAAGATTTTGCAGACCAAAGAGTGAATGTCTACACAAACATATATGGATTTGAATGCATATGTAGACTTATGCACCCAAATCCATCAAGTACACTGCAAGACCCACGCCGGTGATGGAGCAGGTAGAGGGCGAGCCGCACACGGGGGCATTGCACACGGAAGAGGCGGTGTGCGGGGCGTCGACGCACAAGGGCAACACATAGTGGCGCGCGGGGTGGCGTGCACGAGGCGGCGTGCGGTGGTAGGTGAAGTGCGTGCAAAGATGAGGGCGGAGGGTGGGGCTAGGATTAGGGTTTTTGGTACAAGAGCTCCAGTCTAGGACTGCTGCTCTGATACGGTGTTGGGAAAAGTAAGAGAGTTGTTTATTCCTGGGAATCGTAGGCTGTCTTATATAGAAGAGAGACCTATGGGTAAATTACATAAGATAGATATAAGGAATAAAATAACATAAAAAATACATAGGAATATAGAAATATCTCTACATGGGGGAAAATGTATTGCTTAGTAAAACAGGTTCCAAATGCAACTCGTAAAATGGTATATGAGAGAAATAGAGGAACTATTGGGAAAAAGAAATACCCATATACAAGAAGAAGAGACACATCATGAAAACTATGATAGCAATAAAAATGAGGAGTCCTTACCACAAAGATGCACAAGAGATGGTAAGTGAAAGGACACTTGCAGAAATCTCTATTATAAGGGAGAATATATTTTATGTCATGCTTAGTAGATCCATTACATGTTCAAAAATATCTGATTGAAGTTCTTAGTACCAAGAAAATTGACCATACGGTTTTATTAATATGGAGAAGGTATATAACAATGAATAGAGAATGTCAAAGAGAGGAAGGATGTGTGCAACCAATATCAACTATTCAAAAATATATACACCAAGCAGTATATTGAATGCAGGCTCAAATAGGTAAGTAAACTATCTTTGGTTATAAATGAGTTGTGCAAAGTTGGATAATGAATCTTGCAAGAGAGATCAGTACAGATGAAAGAAAGGCCAAAAATAAATCTTTGACATGATATGACTAGTTTCCATCTAAGCCCAGGCATGACGCACCATAGCGCTGTCGAAGAGTTGATATTTTTTTTAGGCCGAGTGGATAATTAATTAAAGGGGGCCATCCCGGCTTATATGAGAAAAGGCTTAGTTTTTGTTTCAAGTATGGCAATCAGAGTAGCAACATTAAACAAAGCAAAGTCGTGGTTCTCTTTCCCTGCAGGACCAACACTGGACTGGCAGTTCCTCAAACCCCTTTTGAGTAAACAAACGAACATAACAAACCCCTGGGCTAATGCATTTTGCTGAAAATTTAAGGAAAATATTTTTCTTGCCATTTTTCTATTTATGGAATTTAATTTAATTTCTATAATCTCCCCCAATTTACATCGACATTTTGTGTCCACGGTTAAATTTAATTATGGTCCAAGGCCCTATCAATTTGACTCGATCTAGGATTTGGGCTCAGCTGCCTGCCTCGTTTGATTTCAAATCTGTGGATCAGAATGTCGACAAAAGATGGCGCTGTTACTGCTGGAACAAGTCTTGGAAAATACTTGCGATCTCTAGCCCAAGTGACCTCATTCTTTACACCACAAACAAGTCAACCTGCTATAAACTTCTACACAAAACTTGGCACCTTGCTTCAGCTCCCACATGCCCCATTTGCCACCATTCTACATCGACTCAACACGGTCCCTCAAGTGTATATAACATGAAAACAAAATAAACAAGTTTTCACTTTTACTACCTATTCAACACATGTGATGATTATGCGCTATTGAAATTTTACTTTTCTTCCAGGCTAAAAGGCACAAAACCACATTTTTCTAATCAAGAAAGAGTCATCGATCCGTGTTTATCAGAGACCAATGCACACTGTTCTATCATCTGATCATGAAACAAGTCATATCTGCCCTATCCATCTACCGATCTCACAGTTTTCACATTAAACAATGGGCACCCAAAATCCCTCATCATCCACCCATTCCAAATCAATCCCACCCACATTGGATCAAACACACAGGCAAAACTAAAGAAACACTCTTATTCTCCTTACCCAAAACCCATAATCTCTTCATGATCATATGAAGAGAAACCATCCGAAAAGAAACCCACACCCATGAACCCTAGATCACAGCCAACAGCCAAATTAATGAAAAAAAGGTGTTGACTTGCATTGCATGCATCAATCTGGACACAAATCAGAAGATACCCAACTCGTAAAATCGCATAAAGATGACATCTGAACTTACAAAGGGTCGAGTGGACCGCTTGGTTTCGATCTGAGAAGGGAGAGAGAGGAAGATGGGGAGTAAGTGGGTGGCATATGGGGGGAGAGATGGAGAGCCTGCACTCCACGTCCGCCCTGGACTCTGGCGCGAACCTCCAAGCCTTGACCGAGAGATGTGCATTAATTCTCGATGGATTTCCTCGTCAGCATATTATATTAGATTATTGGATTTGATTATAGATTATAATCACAGTTCTTGGCCTCTTAGGACAACACCTTCTTCTCGTTAAGACTAAATCACGAAAAAGTTCCTGAAATTGTACCTTGGATTTTAACATCGTGTCTGAAACGGATCAAAACACAGTACCTCAAAATCACTTTGCAATGAATCTTAAAGATCTGAAGCAACGTATTTTTATTTTTTAAAGTCATGGTGCTAAAATTAAATGTACGGTACATATCTTTTCTTTTTTTGCAATTCGCATTTTGTTCAATTAATTTTAGAGAAATGGATAATGAGGAAGATTGACAGTCATACGATCCCTCTTCTACTGCTCTTTGAGATTAGGGATAATTAGGGATAGTTGATAGAAAAGAAAATGGTCGGATACATATACAAATGTAGGTGTTGTCATATTCTTTTTGGTATTTGAATAGGTTATGAGTATCATATGAATGTGCAAAATGATAAATCATATCCTCAAATAACATTTACGTAAAGCAGATTTTGACAGTTGGGATATGAGTATTTCGACAAAAGAATGCTAATTAATTTATGATTATTAGACGTATCGGACATATCCTGATTTTTACCCGAGAGTTATACTCATTTTCGATTCAAAACGAACACAAATACATAATAACATATTAACTATTTGACAATGAGAATTAACTTAAAATATAACTAAATAAAAAAAGCTAACCGTACATATTCATTGTCGTATCATATTCATATCGATATCCTTTAAAACTTAAACAATCACATTCATATTTGTACTTGTATTCGTATCCTCTAAGAATGAATTTTCGTATTCGTATTCTCTAAGCTAACATTCATATGCATATTCATTAAAACTAAGGATATTGAATTCGTATTCCTATTCATCAAATGTTGAATTCCAATATTCCTATCTACATTCGTATTTGCTAAATATAAGAAAATGACTTCTATACCCTCTATTTAAAGAATGTGGATATGATCAAATACGGACTTATTTGCTCCATTTCCACCCCTATATTAATTAAAGAAAGTCGCATAGAGAAAGGGATAGTTAGAGATATTAAGGTGGACACCGATGTTAGCATGGTACCAACCTATACCTTTGACATTGTGGTTGCGTTCAAACCCTAGAGAGATGTGGACCCTATATCCATTACCCACGCTTGAGGGTACATTATTTGAATTAAAATTAATTAAATTCCTAATTTAACGTAAAAACCACTTCCATAAAGACCACAACAACCAAATTAATCCATAATAATGAATAATATGATTCGATGTTATATCATCCAATGCCGAGTACGTAACAGAAATAATTCGTTATACAGTTATCCTTGATTCTTGGAATTAGTAGGGAATGTCATTATTCATTGCTCGCGGTTCATACGAAGATGATTATGCCTTAAATTTTAATGATAGTACACATCAACAGCTGTTAATTTATCAAAGACCAGAAGGATTTTCTTCTAATAAAGCCAATGAGTGTCCGTTGTGATATGATTCGTTGCCAACAATATAGCAACACTAGGGGTGTAAACGGACCGAACCTGAGCGAACCTATATTTTTTAGGTTCGGTTCGTTTATTTAATCGAGCCTCAACTTGTGTTCAGGTTCGGTTCGTTTATTTTCGAATCGAATCCAAATCAAACCTCTTTTTAAACGAATCGAACCTAAGCTAATATCGAACTTAAGAATTCATAGGAGTGAAAAGAAGAGAAATGGAAATATATATGTGTTTACAATTAGAATAAATATTCATTTAGTTTTTTTCTTTATCTAACTCATCTTCGTCTTTTGAAAAAAATAGAAAGTATAATTAGAATATATTTTTACATTTGTTCTGATGGGAATAGGGAATAAGAATAATATGAAGATATTCGATAAGTAAGGTTTATACTTGTTCTGTTGATTTGAAGATAAAGAAGGGAAAAGTACTAGACACATAGATGATGGATGTTGTAAACACGATGTGACTATTTATTTTTGGAAAGTTTATACCGAGATAAAACCTACTTATCCCGTAAATTTCCTGTTATCTCTAGACAAATTCACTTATCCTGGAACAAAATTGACTTATCTCAAAATAAGGTCCACTTCTACGGATACGGATTTGTAAATATGTATATGTGCATGTTTATCGAGCTTTGAACGAATCGAACCTGGGTGAACCTATGATTTTTAGTTTCGGTTCGTTTATTTAATCGAGCCTAAACTTGTGTTCAGGTTCGGTTCGTTTATTTCCGAACCGAATCTGAATCGAACTTTCAGCGAGCCGAACCTGAGCGAATATCGAACTCGAGAATTTTCTTACAGCCCTAAGCAACACATACAACATTCAACACGAATTCAAAAATCAAAGATAATTTATAAAAAAATATTCCTCGTCATAATTTAGCATCAATCCGCAAGTTATTCTTTTCAATAGATCTATTTTGCTGGAGCGAATCTGATTCTTTAGGTGAAAATTGGCAAAATTGAATAGAGTTCTTATAAAAGTCCGGATACAAATACAATCTTAGCACCAACTTCTTTCTATAACATCATCAATTTTTATAATTGAAGGAAATAGGAAACAAAATCTCCTTTATCTGCAATATTACAACATTTACACAGTTCAAACAACAAAGTTGGTAAATCAAGATAAATGGTATCTATTTTCCACAAACTCCGTCTTACAGAAATACATACTTACGTAACAGTTATGGGTCATTGCAACATACATTTATACAATCTTTTTACACTTTTAAACCAACACTGTATTAATCATAAAATATTTATTACCGAGGTTTACTACGAATTCTTGAAGAACAAAAGTTCTCGCTTACTACTGATTTGGCTGTGCATGCTGCCGAACTGCAACCCACAGGTTGCATTCACAATTTCATCGAGGTTACGAATTCAGTATGCAGGATTGAATGTTTACACATAGACATGAAAAATTAGATGCAGGACTATGGATGAACAAAACACAGAACAAAGGGATCACCTTACAGATTGAAGTTGGATGAACCAAAAACCTCTCAACTGCCTCAGAAAATCGTAAACATGAAATGAAAAATCCAGGAGAACAGGCATGCTGGCTACTAACAATCTACAACTCAGTTAATCTATGAGGAACCAGTGTGCTTGACTAATAATTAAATGTCTGGCACAATCGCAAAACAATTTGCACTGTGATTTAGTTGCAAAATTCTTACAAGTCAGACGTGCTTGGATGAAGATGGTCGCTCAGTAGGAACCAAAGGAGGTAAAGAGAACCCACAGTTGCTCCCAAGAAGAAAACAGTGCAATCTCCGTGTTACTCTTCATCCCCGGCCTCTTTCTGAACCCATATCTTAACCGTTTTATCCTTCTCCAGCGCACCGGATGCTATCATGTTTTTGGTAGGATGGCAGGAAACAGTTATGACTGTGTCGGTGTGACCTTCGAGTTTCTGAACAATTTTTCGGCTCTGAAGATCCCACAGATAGATACAGTTATCCTCCGAGCCGCTGACTATGTACTTCCCGTTTGTAATTGAAAAAGTAGCCGGGATGCAGTATCTTTTGTTAACATGACCCTTGTAAGTTTTTAGGAATTTTCCAGTTGAGAAGTTCCAAAGTCTCTGCACAAGATGGAAAAACAGCTGATTTATTTTCATAGAATGTCAAACACCATGCAAAAGAAAACCACAATGTGAACTCCATCAACATGATGTTATCTCCAGGTGTAAGAGAAGTGCATCCACACAATGCCAATTATCCGACAGAACTCTGTATACATCCTATGCAAGATCCGTGTACTATGTGAAGGGACGAGAGAAAAACAGAAAGTATATAGGACTAATAGAAGATTGTCTTTTATCAGGCTGAACATTAGCAAAGCGATTTGTCGCTCATTTTACTCATGTCAGGTTGTACTGAATACATGACATTATCGTAGGATGAATCATAATGCAGAAGAAAATTGCATACAATAACTCTAAACAGAATAATTTACCTACTCTCAAAAACCAACATTCAAATCTTCTAAAATATGATGGGGATACTGTGGCTTTTTTTAGAGAAAAAAAGGTGAAGATCCCCCTGGGTAGGTGTTCACCCCAAAGCTTCAATTAAATCAAACTTAAATAACTACAACAATATTACTCGACTATCAACAAGGTCAACCGCGTGTGCAAAAATGTTTTCAACATAATGCCGCCACATGAAAAATATGAATGCTTCTTGCTAAGCAAATGGCCCATAAAATAGCTATAAGTTTTGCCCTCTCGGCTCTTGAAAAGTGCGTAATGGATAGGAAGCTATTCCATAATTGCTTGACGTCCCTTACTTCTAACCACTCCTCCCATACTCTTCTCCAAACATCATGCACTATCGCAACAGGAAGAAGCCACAACAAGACAGGAAGTGACCGCATCTAGGAAGAAGTGTGTTCTAAAAGACCGTCATTAACCTCTCTCTTGAAAAGCCACATGAAGACCTTCACCCTTAATGGCACCTGACACCTCCATATGATCACGCAATCTTTCTGCAGATTAGTCCTCGTGTACCAAGGCTTTCTATGCCTTCTTTAATGTGAACTCCTGCCACGTTCAAAGATCTCACATGCATGTGGGACCCTCCATCTTCTCCAATTCAGCCAGAAACTGTGTGAATTCTTCAATATGCAGATATTATAAACCTGTCTCAGAAGCCAACGCCCAAACGACTCTCACGATCTCTGTCCGAGGCCATCATTCCACAACAACCTCCCGATCCCGATCCCGAGACAGAGCAAACAATCTTGGAAATCAGTCGCACAAAGGTCCATGTTCATCCCAGGAAGTACCGAGAGAAGAGTGGTCAACCACATACTGCAACACTAGGATAGAAAGGCCATTATTTGAGGAACCAGTGAAGCATCCATGAACCGCCTGCCTAGTCATTACCACAATTGCATCTATTGCGATCACAAAAGGGAGCAGTGTCAGAGCACAATTGTTAAACACCCCATTGTGGGTGGAAAAACCTACCTAAAGGAGTGCCACTAATCAACACTAAGGGTCCATTTGGTTATCGGGTTACTCTAGGGTACCCCGGTTTATCCCCCTCCATTCCTAGATTGGAATTCCATCAAAAATCAATGTGACATCACGTCACATTCCTTATTCCAACCCTCTTCAACCCTCATAACCATCCAAACAGCTACTATTCACATGAGGTTGCCCCAATCCATCCCATCCCATCCCCGTAAACAAACCGACCCTAAGAAGGATGATGTGGTGATGCTTCTTTTCATCCCATGCAATCTACAAGTGGACAAAGTGGTGATGTGGGATGCCGTGGCATGTGACTGCCTTTTTGGAGAAAACATGTCAATAAATAATAACAAAGTTTTAGGTAAGTTATTGTCAACAACCAGGAGCTCTGCTTATTATGAGAGTCAGCAGATTATGCACCCAACCTGTCATATATCAGCTAACCTTATCACATATGTCACCAATCATAACATTTGGCAGGTCATTTACTCCTAATGTTGCAGCAGAACAGTTTGCGGTCAATGAAAATAACCGTTATACAGTGGCTGATGGTTAGTTATCTGCTGTGTCACAGATAACAAGTCAACTTATTTGTAAGAATACACCTTGGTGAAGAGTTTGTCATTGTAAATGAAAAAAATTTACAGCGCAGTCCCATCTTATTTCTCATAGAATGCTTAATAAAAGGGAAGCCAATGCCTCAGTTTTGAAATAATCACCCCCCCACCCCGCACACACACAACAAAAAAACCCACACCCACAAAAAGAGGTTTCCCTTCAACTAGGACATGTCCCTTCCTGCTTTTGGATGGATATTTATAAGCATCACCAATAGGACATACGAGACTAGTGGGAAATAAAGATGCATTTATCCGCATGTGAGAAGTGAGAAAAGCTCGCAGAAAGGGAAAGGGATCGAGCATGGAGTCGGGATCGGGTCTAGGAAGTTCTCTCATTGAGAGGAGCATGCTGGAGGTTTAATTTGGAATGGTTTAGGATGCATTAGGGTCGGGATCGGGTCTAGGAAGTTCACTCATTGAGAGGAGCATGCTGGAGGTTTAATTTGGAATGGTTTAGGATGCCTTAAAAGGACGAGATGAAAAAGAACTCAAGAGCGAAAAAATGAGACTATGAAAAACACAGGAGAGAGAAAGATATTTCCAGAAGCCATTTGTGAAGGTGAGGTGCAAGAAGCGAGTGAAGCACCTTGTTCTATCCTTCTTCCTTTTATATTTCCTTTCCCATCTCCGCATCGCAAATTTGGTGGAGCAAAAATCTCTTTCCCTTCTCATATCACGCCCGCTCTCAATTTGCTTGGATTTGACTGGACATGAAGTGGAAACTATGGAGGGAACCTGGAAAAGAGGGCTATTTCTTGAGGGTAAGTACGTGGACACCTTGATTCATGTTTCATCAGAGTAGAGGGCACAGCATGGTTCCCTTGGGGCTTCATTTTTTCATCTAGATCCCTAAGACGGACCGACTGATGACTGACGAAGGCCGGGCTAGATTTTCACAGGGCATGAGCACTTGCGAGCGTTGTTCGTTGGCAGAAGAGGATATGAAGCATCTCCCTTTGTCTTGCCAGGTTTCCAGGGAGGTCTAATCTACAGCATGCGTTACTGATGTGGATAGCTCTTGTGGATAGCTCTTCTTAGGATGTTTTTTGGGAGTTCCATTGAGAGGTTGGAGGGGGTATGGATGCCACAAAGATTTGTGTAGCAGATATCATAAGGTCATTGTGACTAGCACGAAATGGTGTTGTTTCCTGAGGGAAAGAATGTATATGGAGAATATTTTTAGAGCATGCTAGGAGCCTTCAGGAATTCCGTTCATTGTAATTTTTTGAACTTGTAAATATATAGAAGATTCTTTGGGTAGGCATCTCCTCGACATCACAACCTTTTTTTTCTTTTTTAAAAAAGGAGGCACATGGACGATAGAAAAGTGACCTGTGAGTAGGGATGAAAATGGATTAGGATTTATCCAAATATCCGCTTACCGTATTCAAAAATTATCCGATACAGATTATCCGTATCCGAATATTAATCGAATCCATATCCGCAACGAAGAATGTTAGCAGCCGTCTGCACCTCTAGCTAAGAAATACCAAAAGGAACCACCACTGACTTCTCTCTATAAATTTGCGAAATATCTCCAAAGATTTCTACGATGGGAGCCGCCTTCTAGTTTGCTCCGGATGACCCTCCAGAAGATCACCGTATCACCAGCATACCGAAGCAGCGAAACCGTAATATCCCTGTTGCAATGCCCCGAGCAAAGACCACCATCTAAAGCAAGCCTCATCATAATCGTCAACACATCAACTGCAATCACAAATGGGCTTCTTAGGAGAAGTGGTGGTTTCTTGTGACAAAAAAACAACATGGGCAGATAGTGAAGGTGCCATGATAGGTATGGAAGCGATATCAAGACTGACCCTAGACAAGGGGATGTCTGAATAAATGTAGTATGGGACGTTGGAATCTAGGGATAGGATGTCACAAAGTTTAAGCAAATGATGAAGATAACGGGTTTTTTATCGCAAAGATAATCTTTGGGAGGTGAAATGACGTTGAAACCTCAAAGGTGATGTGTATTTTTCCCAATAAATAAGCACAAAAGTCCCATCCAAAGCTGGACAAATGATCCAAAAGTGATTACGTGCAACGCTTTAAGTCATGACATACCTCCCATGGTTTCGGGAGAGATAAAAGGGTAGCAAGTGTTTGTGCATAAGAGGCATGTCAGGGTGATGTGCAAGTTCTGCCTTGTCCGAAGGTCTTGTTCAACAAAGATATTTTTAAATATCATGGATTATGTACCTAGATTACTTAGGATGTGGTAGTTGTGTGCTTCATGATCAAAGTTGGTTAGGTTATGAAAGTGATCATTCAAAATGTTCCGAGGGTTGGGTGATCATAAGAAGAGGATCATGGGCAAATTTTTGGGTAATTGGCAGTGCAATATAGTGTTTCTTTAGGAGACAAAGGGCGGCTGAGATGACATTATGTGGAGATATGTATGTGACCCAGATTATTGAAGTTTAAAGCTATTGACTCAATGCAAAGGTCTGAGGCATCGTTATTGCTTGATCGATGATCTTTTTTCCTCCGGAGATTATCAAGCGCCATGTGGTCTCGACAATTCTAAAGAGTATCTGACATTGTGTTCACAATCTTCTCGTAAGTGTACGGATTAACAGATGACGTAAGTACGGACCAAATTTGGGAGGATCAAGTCTGGTGCATGATATTTGTCCAATTGGGGGTGACTTTAATGCTGCCCTTCTCTCAAGTAACAGTCGCATCTTTACGATGGGCAGGACTAGGGTTATACACCTTTCGCATCTTTGAACATGGATTAAAGCTAAGGAGATTGACAAGCTTGGATGGTATACTTGGAGTCTTGGAGGAATCGAGTCCCCAATAGCGCTTGGACCGTTCTCTAATTTTTATTAGTCGATCATTTTTTCTTGGGACTATTTTTCTACCTTTTTAAAGCAACATTTAATCTAAGATGCTTAATGTTCGATTGGAATATAGTTATTTCTTTTATTGCATTATGATAGTCAAGCTTGTAAATATCGTACGACTAGGCCGACTAATTGGCACAATTAGTCCAATCGAGAGGGTGTATTCGACTCGACTAGACCTAGTCGATCATTAGTCAGTCAATCCGACTAACTGGTACTCGACTCTTATTTTGTTTCATTATTTGTAACTTAGTATTAATTGTTGGTTAGTAGTTAGTAACTTAGTATATTATGTTGCCTCTTAGTGTTTATGTTATTCCTTTGTGTCTCATGTTTATGTTGTGTATTTAGTTCATGCTATCGTGTTGTATATTTAGTTTATTTTGTAAATGGAACCACACCAAAATCCAAAAAAATGGAATAGACGCACCGCCCCTGTAACCCTGACCGGGGGGCACCTGATGTGCTGGTAGGGTATGATGGCACGAAGAGGGAGAGGGGTGGACATCAGACAGTTCATCAACTAGGTTTTGTGGAAAAGATGGTTAGGATTTAAGACATATCAATAGTTTGTGCTATTTAATTTTGTATTATTGTTAATGCTAATGCTATTAGCTACTCTAAACATTTACATATGGCTGATTTATTTTTATATGTTACTCATTCATTGTTAATGCTATTGGTTAATTTATATTATTCATTTTTATGAATGTTAATTTTTTAAAAGGTGTAGTATTCTTGTTAAATTTAACAAAATGAGAATGATCAGGAACACAACGGAGAGGAAGTCAAGGATCGGGCAGCTTGACAGAAAGTTGTACCATACGATGACAAGAAGTGTGAGGTCGAGTGGCGACAATGGTCAAGTCAAATCTAGCTCAAAGAGAGTGATGCAGACACGAAGTCCTTTCACGTGACGACTAGCAAGAGGATGGGTACTCTTATCAACTCGCTTGTGGTGGAGGGAGAGAGAATCCTGGACAACTAGGAGGTTGGGAGGGCATTATTGGATCATTTTGCTATGTTGTGCAAAAGAGTCAGTGGAAGAGGTTGGAGGCGGTTGGGTACTAACTACTAAGTGCTTCCAAGTTCCTTCAATAATATTTGGATGATCCAATCCAAAATTTTAGGCTGGTTGAGGTTCATACTATGGTCCTTAATCGAAATGTGAACGGGTTCCCTGATCTGGATGTATTTCTGGTGTTTTTCGTTAGGGAGTTCTGGAGGTTGCGTGTAGTAGTGTCATGGAGCTTAATCTACATGGAACATTGATTTTGATAGGGTGAAATAAGGCGCTTATTCTCATGTTGCCAAAGAATGATGTGTTGAAGAAATCATAAGACTTTAGACCTAATGTAATGCCTAATGTTGAGTACTCATCGGTTGCCAACATGCTTCATTTGGTTATAAATGATATAATATCTCCATTGCAGATGGCATTCATCCTAAACAGATAGAAGATGGACTTTTGTGATGGCCACATAGATGGTAGTTGATTAGAAATGTCGATCGACCAAGGGCATATTGTGGAAATTTAACTTCTCTAAAGCCCATAAAGCGTTGATTAGCACTTGTTATGGGCTCCCCTTGTTAGGAGAGACTTACTAGATGTCTGAATTACGTAAAAAACAAGGTATGTGTAACTACTATGTCTTATTACGTTTGGTGAACACACATCCAAAGGACGATTTTTTCCGGCCGTAAAGAGGAGTCAGGAAAGGATGTCCCCTTTCTTCACTTCTTTTTGTAATAGTGGTTGATGGGCTCTAGTTGTGATGGTCGAACAAGCAATTCCAAGAGGTACATGGCACGGTTATCTGCTAATGAGACATCAATTATGATGCTTCAACATTAAAGACGATTCTACATTTTCCACCGAGGGTGGTATGCTGGAAGCGGGAGGTGTCTCCATGATCCTATAAATTTTTGAGTTAACTCGTTTCTATGTCATCTGTGCAAAGTTGAATTTCATTCTTTTTTCTCTCTAAGGGAGAGGTGGAAGGGTGCATGCAGGTCCTTACAATCCGTCCATGCATACCTACCTCTACATAAGTTAAGGCTTCTATTGCCGTGAGAAACTTAAGCAAGTGAGTGGTTTTCTTTAGTGGAGAAGTTGGTATATAAGATGTTTAACTACAAGCAACTTTTCTATCTCGTGGTGAAGTTTGGTGTTATTATAGATAGTTCTATTGATGGTTGCCATGTTCTTCAATTCTACTAGGATACTTATGGTTAGTGTGTGATGTCATCTAGAATCGGTTGTGAGGAGATTCTTCTAGGCTAGTTCAGGTAGGGACTCCTAGATGTTCCATTAGTGGATTGGGACTCTATCATACAACCCATGGCCAAGGGAGGTTTCGTAGGAGGGGGAGATCTTGAGTGTTTATTCACTCTCCATACGAGGTGTCTAGATTTAGGCGAACGGTGAGGATTTACTTTACAAAGTAGTGGTAGATACATTATTTCCTCATAGCTTTATAGTCGCCTCGCTTGAACCCTTTTTGTATATTCATCTGGATGGGTATTAAAAATTACTACGTGAAATTCCAAACATGATGCAGTATGTTTCAAAAGATAATAGCTCATTAAAATTCCGGATTATTAATTAGAGTGGTAGATGCTCCCTTTGTTTTCGTCTCCTGAGGATTTTCTTTACTTTGGGTTCTGGTCGTGACATATATGTTTCAGATGCATGGACTGATGGGGTGTGGTGCCCCATCTTTCATTCATATCTTTCTAAGCAATGACTGCATGAATTAATGAAGATGGCATACGAGCTTGGCTCTGTTGATGGTCCCTCTCTTAACAAGGACAATTGGTGATGGAAGGATGGTGAAGGCCTTGTCTCCATCCACTATGTTTGACTAATGATTTGCAGCAGGACTGCAGGCTAATTTGGAGACCTAGAGTTTTCTGAGAGTAAAAGTTTTCCTTTGGTAGTTGTAGCGAGGTCAGATTATGACAAAGACATATAGGGAAAAGATCTCCCATGATGTTAATGAGACTTGTCTGTTGTGTGACGACAGGTCTAAAGATATTGAACATTTGATCTTCACAAGTGAGGATGTTAAAAAGATTTGAAGGAGGCTTCTACTGAATGATAGAATTCTGTCTTTGGAAAGCTTCTCAATGTCCATTGACTTCACTGGGTTCAGACAATTTACGAAACAGATGAAACCTCTCTCATTTGTATGGGCCATTTGGTTGATGCACTATTGGATTATTTTTCACCGTGAAACGTTTTACGTGGAGAAATTGCTCACAATGCCAAAGCTGTTATGATTTCATTGTTAATATATATTGAGTGTGGGCACCATTCTGGGTGCACGTTTTTTTTTTCACTAAAAAGCTGATTAAGTGTGTTTAAAAAAAGAAATGGATACATTGCCTGAATGAAACAACATACAAAAAGACCCTAATAGATTTGTTTGGAGCCGAAACTCCATGTAACCAACTTATCTAGTCGCTGGGTCATCCTAAGTTAACTCACTAACAATACAAGTCTAGAAGGTTGTCCATGTGGTAACCATACAAACAGACAAAATTAGTGGGAGGATGCTTCTTGGTATGTTTAGATTGACAACAATAGTCAATCATAAGTTGTCCAATGTTGTTTCTCCAAACCGACTTCCTTTTTAGAAAATTATCCTCTCAGGACAAAGGTCGTGCTTCGAAAAAACTTCCTTTTGGAGCAAAAAAGTAATCCATGTGGATAAAGAGATAATTCAGATGGGGCGTGTTTAGTAATTTAGTTCCATTTTTTAAGGTCTATGTTGCTGATTGACAAAACAACTAAAATGAATAATCCTGTTTGAGCATTCTAATAATCAGAGTTGTAAAAGTCACCTGACTGGCCCGACTAGTAGGTCCGACTAGTCTAGTCAGTGGGGTGGCCGACCGAGTACCGACTAATTCCGACTAGGTGCACTAGTCGACCAAGTTTTTGCCTGGAGATACCATATTCTTATATGTTTTGCTTTTTTTATAATCAAACTTATTATAATATGCTCAGTGTTTTATTTAAATTCAATTACTTTTTTTATTTTATTAAATGTACAAAATCTATGTAAATATATGTATAAAAATAAATTATATATATTTAAAATAATCATAAAATTCAAATCCGATTAAATCCGATTAGTCGTCCGACTGCCGGTTAATCCCTAGTCAATGATCCAACCGACCGAGTACCGACTACTGACTTTTGCAATCTTGCTAATAATATTACAAACTAAATGTAAAACTGCAAACGAAAACATGGACAAATCACGTCTCACCGAAAGGCCAATGAAAAAGTGCAGGGAGAAGAAAATTGCCCATAAAAATCATAAGTTCGAACAAGATGTATGGCAAGAAACAAGCTCCAGGGAACTTAGTGCATTATTTGAGACAAATCGGTCTTATCTCATATGTATTCAAGATCGTTAACCAAGCCCGTTTAAAGTGGGAAAAGAATGCTGGGTTTCCTTTTTTAAGAAGAAGAGGAGGCGGAGGAGAAAGAGTCTCACGAGGGTGCTGTCGAGGGTGGCGGTGAGTACGAACTTGCCGTTGGGGGAGAACTTGACGAAGGAGACAGGGGGGTTCTCCTCGTCGATGAGGGTCTTGACGCAGTGGCCGGTGGAGGCGTCCCAGAGGCGGCAGAGGCCGTCGTAGCTGGAGGACACGAGGAGGGTGCCGTCACGGTTGAAGTCGACGGAGGTGACGGGGTCGGAGTGGGCGGGGAGGATGCGGAGGCACTTGCCGGACTTGACGTCCCAGACGCGGACGGTCTCGTCGAAGGAGCCGGAGGCGATGAGGTTGGAGTTGGGGCTGAAGGAGGCGCAGAAGGCGTAGTTGGTGTGCCCCGACAGGGTCTTGAGGAGGGAGGCGGAGGGGAGGTCCCACAGCCGCACGCTGCGGTCGTCAGAGGCGGAGCAGAGGAAGCGCGAGTCCGGGGAGAAGGACACGTCGGAGATGCCCTCCTCGTGGCCCCGCAGCTCCGCCACGAGGGCGAGGTCGGCGGTGGAGTAGAGGCGGATGGTCTTGTCTGCCGAGGCCGACGCCAGCAGCGCCCCGTCCGGCGAGAACTTCACCGACGACACCGACCGCCCGTGCCCGGTTAGGCTCTGCTTCAGCCTGTACGCCTCGTGCTCGCCCTCCTCCGCCATCCGACGAGTCCTCTGCAGGGTTTTACAAATCCTTCCCCTTCTCTTTCTTGTTCCCAACACAACAAAGGCCCTCTCCCATAGTCAATATTATTATGGGTTTTATCACTTGTGCCCCTATTACATTCTTCAATATCAGATATTCTTTTTTTTAATATCAGTTGTGTCTACCAAGTTTACAATTATGAACACTTTTGTAATATCTTCTCCTACTTTACCTTAGCAGTAGGATAAATCTGTAAATTTTGTAAAAAAATAAAAGGGTACAATTGATATTAAAAAAAGAGGGACACAACTGGTATTGTAGAAGTTAAGATGGGTACAAATGATAATGGGATAGAACTTCTCATCCTTTTTGTTTTGAGTATTTTTTTACATATTTATTAAGGACTTTATGATTTTATGATTGATTGATTGATTTGGTGCATTTTCTTAGAAGGTGGAAAAGGGTATTTGATGAAATTTTTTATTAGTTTTTTATGATGTTTATGTTTAATGCATGTTTGGTTGTCATATTTACATCGTTGTTGTTCTTCGGTGTTGCTCTTCTCTTTCTTATCGAGAAAGGAAAGGCCCTTCCTTCTACGAAGACTGAGCTATACCAGGATATGAAAAATATGTTCTCTCTTCTCTCTTTTCTGATTGCATTGCATGTCATCTTCTCCCCTTACACTTATGCTCAACACCTCCCTCAAAGTGATCGTTGGTAGGACAAATGCCCTTCTCCATAAACGATCATTATCATCGACTCACCTTCTTTCAACCTCTCACTTTCTGACTTTCTTCTAACATGTCATTATCCCCACTCCAAAGGGGGTTTCTCATCCTTCATCTTGGTGCTCTAGTATCCATGGTCGAGGGGCGAGGCTCACAACACTCAAGGGTTAGCTTTCTACCGGTACTTTATGCTCATGTGGCCTTGGTTTTTTTATTTGGTCGCTCATAGCTAAACCTTGCTACTTTTTATCTTACATTGCTATTTTGATACCAACAATTAAAGCTTGGCACTTGGACAGAATGCTAGTGCTTATGGCCCTTAGGATTTGTCTTGTGCTTCTAAGAATTGGGCATGGTGCTCTTTAGGGTCGAGACTTTGGGCTGCTGGCTGATCAATTTTAGGTTGTTTTATTATCTTAGTGTTAAGGTCCTTTTTACTTCCTTTACTGCTTTAGGCTTGGCATTTTAAGCTATAGATGCTTTGTGACCTAGAGCATCGTGCTTTAAGATTGGTATTAGAGGCTCGTGTGGGGTACTCAATGTGACACCCATAGGGTTCGGCTACTTAGTAATACACATCCATATATGCGGGTCTACATTCGAAATATCAAGCTATGACAAACATGCATGAGAACAGTAAAGAAAGAAGAACCACAAATTTCCCTCTTTATTATTTATTCATAACACCATGTCCATAAAAAAATTGTACAATGTCGTAGGAATATAGAAACATGTATAGAAACATCATGTCTCTCAAAAAAAATACAAGTACAACTAAACAAAAAAAACATTCTATTGCACCACAAAAAGAAGCTGAACCAAGTCAGCCACTGGTCACCTAATAGATTCATGAGCAAAGCATCCAGTACGGATGTAAAACAATAATTAGAAAAGTAAACAAAAAGTCTACACGAAACAATTGTAAAAACTCACTAAGTATAACCAACTTCCATATTACCAATATCTACTAAGGAACAACATCTCACAATAACAACCATACCGTGCAAATTGACTTCTAACAACTCTACTTATAGTCCTGATCCAAATACAAATACATGTTGTACACCAATTCTAAACTATAAAAGAGTAGGATCACAATAGAAATATAACCCAAGCTTCGTGGATAGTATGTGGTCTTAGGCCGGGTGAGACCTCAAACTATGACTCTAAGGCAAGAAGAAGGCTTTAGGCTTGGAGTGCCTCCGTAAGCATGCGGTGGGTACAATGCAATCTAACTAAGTTGCCAACACATCCCATAGCTTCACTTAATAAATTGTATTTCCGATTTCCATTTCAAATTTCAACTCGCGAGTCATCGCGAACCGACCAAGTCCACATTTCATCGATAGAGTTCCTGATGGAAGGCACAATCTGATTGGATACGTTTGATCATGTAATCATTACTAATCACATAGTCTTGTGACCTTTTTAAATCTCGATGTCTTTCCTCACAAGGGTGATTCCGGCTACTTATACGTGTGGCCAACACCTGTAAGTACCTAGAAGTCCCGTCTGTAAGAAAAGATGAGCTTGGACTATAGTTTAATATTGTCTACGGTCACCACTCACACCCCATATTAGTAACATACATTTTCAAGAGGAGTTACATAGAGTCATGGGCCTCATCGTCAGGCGAAAAACACCAAGAATACATCGCACAATATAAAGCACAAGGGTACATAACCAGGGCACAAAGTTGCTTGACGTCATGACGAAAAATCACTAATATGTCAAAAGGAGCATTAAGCAGCGCGTACAATACAAGATGAGTTAAAGCAACATTAATATCTCGATCGGGTTATTACGGTTGTCCAAGTCTTTATCTGGATTCCAAATAGGCTTCTTTCTCCTTGGAGGTTAGTTTGCTTTATCACTAAGCTAAAATACTCGAGTTGATTTGTATATGATCACTTAGACACTACACCAACTTGATTCAAATAGTTGTATCCTTGTGGTTATTCTTCATTACTATAACATATACATTTTGTTCAAGCCATTAAGTTAAGATAAACCACTTATAGGATCCGAGCCATGCATAAATGACAAAGAAGATGACAAAGCAGAGTATAACATATTCCATTCTTAAATATATATACCTAAAAACACAATGCTAAAGTCAAATGGGGTAGGTTACTTGACAAACATTGTCAAGTTAAGTACAAATTTGTCTAAGCATCTTGAGTGGTAATACACCTGACCCTCTCCCACTAAGCATAGAGAATATCAAAAATTGAGAACTAAACCTTTACTCACCGAAGATACAGAGTTAGCTTATCAACACTAACATACAAGTTAAATTCCAATTTTCACTCGGCATCACAGTAGTCATTCTCTAGTAAATAAATGTTTGATGTCATTTCTTCCAGAATCCAAACTTTTTGAAGAGCTTCCTTCATCAACTTGAAAATGTAGATAGTTACCCACATTGACTTTTATAGTAGGTACAACCAACTAGTTGGCTCGTCCTATGTCCTATTATGGAACACTAGGATACACAGTAGAAACATTTATTTCCCTTGAGGGAGGGGATCACCTAATGTGAGTGGATTCACAACATGCCCAGCTATGAGGATACCATAAAAAAGAACATGTTCAATCTCCTCAGTCATTCAACAAGTCATACCCGAATCAATCTTGTAGGACGCTTCGAGTGAATATGCCCAATCCAAATTATCAGCATCAACATTTGTCTTAACCTCCCAAAAAACAAAACATGCATACTCGATGAACGGATCCCGCAATAGTAATGGCCATTAACTTTTTGTCATTGATATCTTGCAATAAACATCCGTTGTGAACTAATATTTGAATTGATTCTTCGTATCTCCGACGAATTATTCTAATTCCCCAATGGAGAATACCCTTTGATGAGCCAGAAACCGATGCGGTCGAGATGGAAAAATATGCAATGGTCGTTGTTCTCAACCGATCGATTAAGTCAATGAGAAAAATGTATTAAACCACTTAAGAAAAATCAAGCAATGAAATGCAAGCGGTCTTCGCTATTTAATTTACCTGGTATAGCGAGCATGATCGAACATAAAGAGCACGATTTAAAAACTTAGCAGTCAAATTTCAAAGATAAATTTTTAGTGGTTTTTTATTTTTCAAATTTTTAATTTTCAAATGAGGAACAAATCACAAGGGAATAAAAAACACACACATCGATCTTTTTGTATTTTTCAAAATATTCAAAAATACTCAAAAAATTCTAGAGAAAATGTTTTTGTGTTTTTTATGATTTAAAATATTTTTAGTAATTTTTTTTAAATTTTTTGCGATGTTTTTGTGATTTTATAAAAATCAAACAGTGAAAGGAAAACAATGCACAATCAAGAATATTTTGTACCTTAAAATTAATTTAAGTGTCCAAAACTCCTGTAACTTATTTTTATGCTAAATTATAAACAATTATCTACACCCAAAGACTGAAATCATAATTTTTTGATTTTCTAGAATTTTCTACATTTTTTTATAATATTTTTATTTTTTCGCAATTTTTTGAGGTTTTATAAATCATTAATTCACGAAAATTGGAAAAAATTAAATTGGAATAAAATATACCTACATTATTTTTTTGGAATTTTCAGACAAATTTTCGAATTTTATGATTTTTCTAAGTTCGGACAGAAAAAAAGATAATATTTTTGATTTTTTAAAAATATCAAATAAAAACAAAACATGATGAAATTTATAAATAATGAAGAGGGACAAATCAGGAGTATATACAAATTTTCTCAGAATTTATTGAGCATGAAAAATATTTATTTCAACAAGATAAAGCATGCCAATTCGAGTCTGGAAAACAGGGACTTCAATGCAAATGTTCAAAGTATCTCCATTAAAATATAACAATAAATAAGCTGTAGGATGAAAATTGAAATTTACCCAATATCACGTGCTACACACGTACTGTTCCTGAGGCAAGGGCCATTCTGCAAATTTAGAAAACTCCTAAAGGCTTTGTTGTAATTTCACCAATTTTTAATTTTAAAACCCTAGTATTTCTTGTTTGCTTCGTATCTTCTCGAAAAGATGGGAGGGGAGGTGTCGCCGCCCTCCCTCTTTTCTCTTTACACACGCGACCGACACAGCTGTGGAAACGAACGACGGGAAAGAATTCACCGCGAACAACAGAGTCGATGGTACGTCGAGACGGCGCTGATAGGAGGAGCAGTCGGCGGTCAGGAGTTGCGACCGTGGTCACGTGGAAGTCCACGGGAGGCGGTGCATTGGGAGTGAGCAGCGGCGACGGAGGAGTACGGAGCTTTGGGCGGTGCAGGCGTGCCGCTGGAGCGCGGGCGGCAGAGAGAGCGAACCGCGTTTGGCGGTTGACTAGCGTGTTTCAAGCTGAGGGAGAAGGATGAGCAGCCCGCTCGCGGCGGAGGTCGAGTCGGGGGTCGGACGATGCGGTCGTGCAGACGGAGTGCATCTGGAGTTGATCGTGAGGGTTGCGACGCGACCAGGCGCGACGGTGGTGTGTGGACCACTGCTACAGGCGGAGGAGCTGGAGGCGGCGGTGCCAATGGTGCAGAGGGGAGCCTGCTGCTAAGCTGTAAATGTTTTTTATTTTTTATATTTTCCTTTTGTAAACTGTAAACAGAAATGATTTTTTTTTGTTTTTTTGGAAAGAAACTGTAAACAGGAATGTGAGTAAATTTTTTATATTTGTTATATTTTTTAAATTTTCCTGCAAAAATAAATGTTAGGAATAAAAACCAACTATGTGTATTTTTTATTTGTTTATTTTATTTTTAAACAAAAATCGGATGCATGAATAGTTGCGGATCTTGGCGAAACGGGAGATAGATGCGTATCTCCGGCCACTGTGCGTGGTCGGAGGTGATAGATTGTGCGAGGTAGAATAAGAAAATGACGAGATTGAGAAAATGAGGTGAAAATCGATTTCGGATGACAAATGTGTGGTGGACATTTTTTTTGATTAGGAATTAAGATCTATAGATTAATCACGACATCTACGCAAAAATTAAATCTAATATTTATCTAGGAAAAATGATGGAAAAGAAAATGGATCTCACCTCGGGATCGGATACACCATGATGGCCTCGACGGGAGCTGACTCGCTGTCACCGGATAGCTCGGAGGCTAGACACCTTTCTTCGACAAGATTACTCTCGGAGATCGGGCTCCTCTCCACCAAAGATTGATCAAGAACAAATGAGGGAGGAGGAGCCTCATAAAAAGAGAAGAAAAATAAGGAAGGAAAGAATGGACAATTAAGGAATGTTTTTATTGGTTAAGTAAATAAATTAATTGATTAAAAATAAAATTCAGATTTAAATAAAATAAATAAAATAATTAATTTATAAAAATTAATTAGCCACCTTAGTGGTGGTTTTTAAGGTATAGAATAATATCTTTATATACAAGGTATGTTTTTAAATCAAATAAATGAATAACTTAAGTAATTAAATAATTAAATCTAAATTTGGTAATTAATTTAATTTAATTAATCAGTGTTAGATATTTAATTTTTTTGATGATTTTTATGTAGGGAAATTAGCTTTATACAAATATTATATACATATAGTATAATATACACATGTATAAATATGGAAATAATTTTTAAATAGTATTTTTTAATTTTAATTTTATTATTTTTTATTTTTAATGATGAAGATAATATTTACAAATTATGTATATTATGTACAAAAAAATAAATATAAATAAGTATATACAATAGGTAAGTTGTAAAACTACACAAACCACCTCAGAAAATGACTTTTCAACCGTAATTTCAAAAATTATGAAATCACAACCATTTGAAAGATAATTTAATTTAGAGTATAATGGAAGTGAGTTTGATTCAATTTGAGCCCGTATGGAGCCGGAATTAGTCTTTCAATGATTGCTTTACAACTTTTTCTGAGTGATTATTTGTATTCTGTATATTATTTTGATTGGCAATTATTTTTCTTATTTACAAACTATTTTTATTTACAATTTCTATTTTAAAAAATATTTAATTTAAGGTCAATTTATGTACAAATAAAATAGTACAAGTTTTATACAAATATACATGGAAAAATTTACAAATTATTTTTGGATTTTTGAATTAAAGACCATATCTCCCCCTACTTTATTCCTGATCGATCATGTCGAGTCTTGATCTTCTCTCAGGGTTCGGATCAGTCTGCATTTATTTCATAAACACATGATGATGATTGGTGGTGTTATTTGGTGATAAAAAAATAATGTGGTGATGAAAATGCGATGATGTTTGTGATTGTGATTTGGACGTGGTGTTTATGAAAATGTTTTGGTGATAAACAACAAGGGAAAATTTTGTTAGATAAAATAAATGACAAAGAAAAGGAGAGAGATACTTACATGTGATTCGCCGAAATTAAGAGGAGCTATGTTGCAACTCTGATCGTCGCCTCAAGAAGGATGGCAGAATCCTTTGAAGCTAAACTAGCCCGTTTGGAAGCTCACGACACGACAATGGTGATGCCGCGGATCTCGCCTTTGAGGCTGTCGTCGCTCAATTCGTCTCCTACAGCTGTCACCTGAAGGTTAAAGGGGCTCGATCTCTATTCTCTCGAAACGACGGATGAAGATGAATGAAGAGGGCGAGTGGAATAAATAGAAGGAGGAAGTTGGAAATGAAGTGGGGTGGAAGTTGGAGGAGTTGTGGGAGATGAGGGGAAGATGGGAAGTTGGTGACTTGGAGTGGGGAATAAGTAAAGGGAGTAGAAGTAAAAGGGAAATAAAATAAATTAAAATAAAAATAAAGTAATATAAGTAGGCTACTAAAATCGTGAAGAGAAAATAAAGGTAGAAGACAAATATTAAAAATAAATAATATAATTAATTAATTAAAATAAATAATAATACTAATAAATAAATTAAATAAGTAAAATAAAATCCGAAAATAATAAAAAATGGGGTGACACGTGGCAGCTTCAGGAGTTGCCACGTGTCTCTCCCAGAAAATTCAAAAATTAAATGTAAAGAAAAATAAAACAGAAATAACAAAAGGATTTAAATCTAAAAGTAATCAACACAAAAGTTGCTCGTCTCGATGAGATCTACAACTTTCGTGAAGGATCAAAAATAAAAAAAAGTTATATGTACAAAATGCATTTTTAGGTGGTATCTTATAGGTATAAATACCACATTTTTATCTTTTACAATTTTTTTATTTTTAAATAAAAGAAAAATCAAATTAAAATAGAGAAAATATGAACTGAATATTTACAATTTAATCTATTTTTGGATTTTTTATAATTACGAAAATAAAAGGATAAAATACAAGGGTAAAAAGGTCAATATGTATAATATACAATAGGGGCCCAAAACCCAAGTTTCACATACGATCTCCAATTTTAATAAATTTGATCTTGTTTTGAAGGTCTATGAATGTATATTACTTTAAAAGATGGTAGACCTAAATCAGACACTGTATGAGAGAGATATGCGCATTTTAAAGCTCCTAGTTTCAACTTGGACTCGGGTTTTATTGGTCAATTTTACAAGTTAGTTTTTTTTGATATTTTTCCATAGTTAGTGTTAGTAATATATACTATAGAGTTGATTTTATTGGATTTGGAGTTAGTGCAAAATAGATACAAATATGGTATTTACAGGTGATTTTTACAAGTTAATTGGGCATCTCATTTAATGCAAACATGAATGCTAAAATGCATATGTTATTTACACATGCATGAATGCTATTTATGCAATATAGATGGAAAAATGCAGCTAATTACTCAGGAATAAAACTCTATTTTCAACTTTTAGAGTTATGAATCACATATTCGTCATGGTCCAATCATAAAAAGGGAAATGAAGAAAATATTATAAAATAAAAATAAAATAATAAATAAAGTCAAATGAAAACACGTTCTACATGAATGCTGTGCATTTTTTAAAGATCTTCAACTTTCATACAAATACCAAATTCAAAATACAACATATATACATACTTCTATTTTGTAAGTATTTTTATGTAAATAAATATACTTCTTTTACTTTTTTGTTATTTTTATTGTATTTTTGAATTTAAAATATTATGTAGTATATTATGTACAATATTACTCTAATTTTATGGGATTTTTAATATAAGAAAAATACATAAA
This sequence comes from Ottelia alismoides, assembly GCA_037367405.1. NCBI lineage: Eukaryota > Viridiplantae > Streptophyta > Magnoliopsida > Alismatales > Hydrocharitaceae > Ottelia > Ottelia alismoides. The sequence goes on along the minus strand of JAZKJV010002570.1, from coordinate 349,404 downwards.
ATAAAGAAACCCACAAACACATATATTCAATAACCAATGATTTTATTTATTCAAAATAATTAGCCTCAATTATTTACAAGGTATCAAATATTAATTATGATTAATTTATTGTAAGGTTAATTGAGTAGTTTAAGATAGATGGCTAAATAATGAGAATAATGATGATGAATATGAGATTCATCACCCGGATTCAGCCATTTTCCATCCTGCATCTTGGAATCCCACCATTTCGAGATGCTTTTCATCTAGATATTAATATTCAAGATTGTCCCTGTGTGTCAACTTCACATGGAAGGAAATGATTTGCTTTTGGGGACCCCTCTGACATTAGTCTAATTCGAGCGAAGATGTCTTTTCGAGACTATTGATAATGGGGTTGAGGGAGACTATTGAAAAGGAGGATAACGATGCAAGTTGGAGATCGGGAGATGTCCAAGACACAAGTGCCATTGAAGCGAAGACGAACTAGCTTATGTCTACGATCGTTATTCCTTATCAACATAAGCATGATTTAGGATCGTAAGATGACCTCTAAACATGTCGTCTTCCTCTTCCTTTATACTCCATTTATGATTATAACATGTTTCTTTATATAGCCTTATATAAAGAGGGTAGATGGCCTCTTTTGAGAATACAATTAATCTCTCAAGAAGCCCTAAGAGGAGGCTCCCAATTCCTCTCTCCATCCTTTTGTGGTCTCCAATATATGCATCGCCCTCTCCATCTTCATGGTCGTCCCCTTGTGAAGATTCATCTCCCAGTTGGCATGCCCAATAATAGTATAAGAGTCGCATCCATCTTCACCGTGCTCAATACTTGTGAGAAAGATGGAGACTTTGTGAGATAAAGTTGAGGAGATCACGATGATCATCCTTTGATCACATTCTACATTGAAAAGAAAGGACGATTATCTCTTCGTCCCGTGTGAATAATGCTATTCATCCTCAAATCTGTGTGTATCAATGTCAAATCGATATCAATTTAAGAGTTCTTGCGTCAGAGACTACATGCATCAAAGATACCTATTCGGCTATTCCTTATTTGCGTGGTTTGAAAAACAATGTTAACTCATTTCTTTGTCCATCCGCTTGTAAGATGAGCACTTTTTTTTATTCGGATACAATCCATTTGATCCGCATTTTCCATGACATGCAAGATCAAACTTCCCTTCAAATGATATCAAAATCTACAGCGGATGATTCAAATTTACAATTGGATACAGAGAATAAAGAACCAATATTTTCCCTATTGCGGGCATATTATTTTACTATAAATCTTTTATAAAATGCCCACAGACCCCAATTTCGAACTTTGTTGAATTTTTTTACCACTATTTTCTTAGTCGTATAACATTAGAAATACTAAATAAAAGTTGTTAATCAAATCTCCTATCACCCCAAAATTCATTTGGTGCAATTCTTACCATGCAACCTCAGAAATTGGATTCTCAATGACCAAAGTAAGAAGAAATTCGATAAACATAATGCATTGTTTATTTGTGTTTCCTGACTCAAAAATAGTTGTGAATGCGTATGATATGTTCAGATCTAGAGTTGAACCTAATATCATGAAATATTTGAGGTTGCAACTAATTTTAAGCCCATATTATATGGTGCCTTCCAATTCGAAGTGCCATGATCGCAACTTGCGAATTTAGGCACTGAAATATTTTGTATTTTTGTATTTGATTTTATGTGATAAATTAAAATGTCTTTTTATTTCATATTTCTTGATGTGAATGGATCCGATTATGGACCCGATTATGTGTTAAGTTTCGAACCAGAGGATCACTCCAACAACAAGAAGGTTTTGTTAGCACAACATTAATAACACATTGACAAATTTGCGAACAAACATATAGGTAGTAATCTATCGTGTAGGCACAGTGACTACTGCCCCACGTAGCTTAATATGTAGTAAGACGATGCAATAAAAGATACATGATACTTTTGAACTTACAATACTTCCAATATATAATAACTAAAATGTACGTATAACATATAATTGGAAAAAAATGGGACTGCCCCTTGTGTTTTCCGTTCTATTTTTCTCATTTTTTATTTTTATTTTTAAAAAATAAATCCGTAAATTTTCATCATTATATCCCTATATTATGCCATTTAAGTTTCGTGCGAGATAGACTCCTAGGATCTCCATCCAGATAGTCTTTTTTAACGTTCGCAGAATTGTTGAAATCGATCCCATCTGGACGGAGGATGCATGAATCTATGTTTCGCACAAAACTTAAATGACATGATATATGGATATAGTTATGAAAATCTACAAAAGTATTTTTTTCAAAAAAAATAAAAAATAAGAAAAATAAGGTGGGGAGCCAAGTTAGCTCCTCAAGGGCTCGTTCGGTAACTGGGTTACCCTCGGGTTATCCCGAGGTAACCCGGTTTACCCCCCTCTTTTGATGGGATGGAATTTTATCACAAATCATAGTGACATCACATCACATTCTTTATTCCAACCCTCTCCAACCCTCATAACCATATCAAACAACTACTATTCCAATCAGTTTACCCCAACCCACTCCAATCCAGCAACCAAACGAGCCCCAAGGGTAGCAGCCCTAATTTTACCCTATATAATTTGTAAGTTAATAAACATAGAATCTCAACATATGGCATCAAGGTTGCAAAAGCCCGTAGTCGGTACTCGGTCGGTCAGGTCACTGACTAAGGATTAATCGGCAGTCGGGCGACTAATAAGATTTAGTCAGATTTTAATCGGCTTTGAATTTTATGATTATTTTAAATATATAACTCATTTTATACATATATTTACATACATTTTGTACATTTTTATACTATCATAATAAAATAAAAGAAGTAATTGAATTTAAATAAAACATTAAGCATATTATAACAAGTTTGCTTATAAAAAAGCAAAAACGTAAAAAAAGTATGGTATCTCCAAGTAAAAATTGGTCGACTAGTATGCCTAGTCGGAATTAGTCTGTACTCGGTCGGCCATCCCAATGACTAGACTAGTTGGACCTACTAGTCAGGCCGGTCGGGTGACTTTTACAACATTGTATGGCTTAACTATGAACACACACACACATATATGATTTCCCTCAAATAGAACTTAGTCCTTCTTGAGTTCAGGAATGCCAGTCCCTATTTTGTAGAAAACACGATGACTTTAGTAGAATAAAAATAAATATTGTATTACAATGTGCAGTTTTAATGTTTGTATTATAGCATGTAGTTTTGCATGCAGTTTTGTATTTATATTGTGCAGTTATAATACAAAATGTATACACATTCTACTAAAGTGCTCGTGTTTTCTAAAAAAGACGGTGAATATATATCATGACAAGTCGATCCTCTACTACATCAAAAGTTCTATAATTCATTTCTTTTGCAATTAACCGCATGTATTGAATCTTTGTTTATTGTTCTAAGTATTTTTCAAAATTCATGCAAATCCGATGTCATTTGCTATTATATCTTAACATTCAAAAGTCAGATCCTTTTTTAAACGACATTTAAGTTGCTTAAAATGTCGACCGGTATTTTGACCGTTACGATACGTCGAACATATGTAGAACATTAATCAAAGATTGAATCTGTGCAGTAGGATTTTTGAAATCGAAAACGCAAAACAAAACAAGGAACTACTGTCCACTCCATGTGCTATATATGTAATACCATCTTAGGCTATAGGTTTACCAATCACGTGGCTTCGGAAATAAATATACTGAGAGCAGATCCTCTGTTGTAAAGTGAAGTAGAGTGTTATAGCAGCGGAGGACACGCTCGATCATGATTGAGCGGCACACATGGATGCACGGTTGTGGTAGACCTCTCCATACACGCCACTCGATCGTGATCGAACGGAGAGGGCTCTCCGCTGTTAGCCTGTTACAGCATAGGATCCATGCTATTATCAATCACTTGGCTTTGGAAATAAAAGCTCCACGTTAGTTTTTGTTTCTTTATTTGAACCAATATTACCATTAGACATGCATGTTTTTTTCCTCTTTCGTCCTCGACGTCCTCATTCCTTCTCCCCACCATCACCGGGACTGGTTATAAAAGGAGAACTACCACGAATATAACTATAATTATATTCTTATCTATTTTAAAATACCAACACGAATGCGGATACGAATATTGATGGATGTGAAAAGTGTGTTACCATATCCTTAAAAACGAATACGAATATAAAATGGATATGAATCGAGTAATAAATTTTTTAATAGATTAACTAAAAGTTTCATGTTTATGATAGTTTACACATAAAATAAATATATCAGGTATAATAACTTCATAACAATTATATCAATAATGACGCGCAGTTATAAATAAAAATATTACTATACTTATGTACGAAAACGAATATACAAATACGATAGCGAATGTCAAAGTGATATCCATATCCGCATCCATTTTAAAATGAATACGAATACGAATGTTAAAATATGTATAAAACGAATACGACAGCGGATCAGATACGAATATATTCACATTCGTTTTCATCCCTAGCGACAAGAAAGGGAGATGCGATGGTCATTTTGGCATTAAATATTCTCTTCAACAATAGGATTTTTACAGCTGTATCTCTCTTAGATTCTGCAATATCAGTTATACCATTCTCTTCTTACAATATCAATTTATTCAGTGATTAACAATTGTGCCTCTTAGGTTAGTTTTGCGATAGTGAGATAAACCAAATTATCGTTTATACATGCCAAAGAATGATTCAGTAAAACTTTCTCACAGTTATGCCCCTGCAATTTTCAAGAAAATATACCAGTACCCCCTCTTTGTTCTTTCCAATGTACACCTGTACTCTTGTGATAATGTCCATTATTTGGGAAGGGATAGACGGAAACTAACTGCGAAAGAACCCTTAAAAGTTCGTTACAGGTTCTACAAGACAATTTTATTTCAATTTATAAATCTATTAAATTAAAGAGTATTATCAATTATCAAAGTCGGTTGAATATTATTTGGTTCAAATTTTGGATAATAATCACATAAGAATACCTCCTCTATCCTTCCCTGCAACAAATAAAAAACGAGGTTCCGTTATAGGATATAGACTGCCGTTGATTTTATATATTGATTGGGAGAGAGATTTGAATTCGAATCATCGATCTGCGGAAGGGTAATAGAAAGATGAGCAAACCATCAAACATGAGCAAACCATCCGCAGAGGAGGAGAAATCCCAACATGCCAACTACAATTCCATCCGATTGTTCGGCGTTCAGATCTTCTCTTCTTCTCATCCTCCTCCTCCTACTACCCATGGATCCAAGGAATCCACGGCAACTCCAGAGTCGTCGGAGAATCACGTGCCGCCGCAGGAAACGCTCGTGAGTGTGGAGTTGCCGGAGAGTCCTGTGCCGCAGCTCGCAAGATCCGAGACACCGGAGAATTGCTTGCTGCAGCAGGAAGCGCCACCGCCTGAGACGGCGATGGCTACCGACCACGCTATGGTCAGCATCGAAGTTGCAACTGAAGGAAGCAATACGACAGATCCCTCACGCAACAACATCGATGCCGGTCCAACCTTCATGAGAGGTACCACGTACTCTTTACAATCTATGATACTATATTCATTGTCATATCTTCCGATGTTGAATTCATAATAACAATTTTCATATCCGCTGTCATATTACAATTATCCGTTGATTTTTTCTTGTAATCATTGTTAAATTGACAACCATCGGTAGCAACTGAGTAACCCTTAGTAATGACTATTAAATCCGTCGCAAATTTAAAAAAATGAAATAAGTTTGCAACGATTAATATTTGTTGTTATATATTCACAACAAGAAAATTAACAAGAAAATTAACTCATGGCAACAGATAATTTAACATTCTTTATCATATCTTCCGTAGTTAAATATATAATAATGAATAATATTCGTTAGTTGATTCTTTATATTTGCAATGATTATTTATTTGTTGCTATATTCGTAAGATGAATACTATAACAATGATTTTTCATTTTTTTCTAACTGTTGTTAAATATAGCAACGATCGGTACAAATTATAATGAATAAATCAACGGAAAAATCAATCGTTAAACGATCATTTATCTACGAATATGACATTCATTGTTAATTTCAAGAATAAAAGCTAATTTTTACAACCACTAATATTTATTTTATATATTTATAATTGAAAGATATGGATTCAAATTATTTGTTATGTCAACAAATATTCAAATCATTTACCTTTGTGGCCTATTTTTTATAAGTATATTTAATGTCTACACAACATCTGCTATCAAATATTTTTTATCTGATATCTACAAATTATTTATATATTTTTTAATAGACATAAAACATGTAATACACACTAACGATGTTAAAAATATTAAATAGATATTCTTATTAATATTAGAAGAATGAGACACTTCCGTTTTGTATTTTTAAAAAAATAAACATGATAAAATGTATACATGTTTAAATAATATAATTATTTACCTGTTTTTGCCTAAAATCGAGGAACCTATTGCATAAGAATTATACCAACAATTATCCTTTAAAACCGTCTATCTTTCCCTATAAGTTGTATTTATTTAATTGAAAAGAGACCTATTGCATAAGAATTATACCAACAATTATCCTTTAAAGCCGTCTATCTTTCCCTATAAGTTGTATTTATTTAATTGATAAGATCCATAATCTTAAGAGATTACAATCATTGAACATTTTTTCGTGTGCATATTTTGATCTGTCTTGATTAATCTTAGTTAATTTTCAAATTTTCCTATATGACATTCATATGTTGTAGGAGAAAACTAAAAGGGAAAAAGATAATTTTATTTCATTTACAATTTGGAGCTCGTTATGCCCGAATAAGTAAATATAATTAGCAAAAGTTGCTCACATAATTGTAACTATTGTTGGAGCAAGGGAAATGCGACGCTTGCTTGGAAGGAATTTTTGAGCTATTGAACATGACCAACACTCAAAGAAAAGTGAAATTGATAAACTTCTTATCATCAAGAACTTGAAACTTGTATACAAAGCTTTTCCTTATGCAAGCAAATGACTTACAATGCTTAGGAGAAGAGAGCAGAAGCCTACGACAGTTGATGAATATAAAGCGTTGTCGTGAATATGGAACTTTTTTGTAGTTTCCATACGAGCAATGTGTGCGAATGTTTGCCTTAGATCAATACATGATTGTTGTGGATATCTTTTAGATATCAAGAAGTCTCACGTTTTGGATACAATTTTTCCGGAGTAAATTACAGAAAAGTTCCACAACTATACACTCGATTTCAATATTGTATCTAAACTTTGACTAGTAATGATATACTATCCAATCTTTAAAATTTATCTCAATGTCATTTTGAATTACCGTGATTTAAGGTCTGATTGATAGAATGATCAAACTAAATTCCAACGGTCTCATGCCACATTGAGACAGATCTTAAAAGATTAGGTACAACAATTTTACTTTTTATAAGTTCGAACATGACATTGAAATTGAGTGTACAGTTTAAGGTTTTTTTTTGTAATGTACTCTTGTTATTATATTTAAATTTTTAAGTCCATTTAAAATACTTTAGCAAATGATTATTTCGACGAGCTTTCATGTACAATTTTTATTTATGACATCGATTTCTTCGTAAATCCATAGGTCCTCTCTGATTTATTATTCAAGCTTTTTATGATTCTGAGCATGCTGAAAATGGTGCGTAAATTTCATTAAGAGTATGCATCATTTAATAATGATGTTTTGTCTCAAAGATAATTGGCCTAACTAATCGTTGATTTTGATCAAAAGAAAAAGTTATCTTCACCCAATTAAGTCACCTTCTTAACATGCAAAAAATTGCAGTATCAAAGATCATTCCAATAGTTTGAATATCAAAGATCTTTCCAATTTCCATGAAGATGATTAATCAATTATCATATTTATAAAGATACTACCCTTTCTTTCTTTATGACACATTTGCTTTATAAACTTTGTTTATATCACCCTATCCAATAAGTATTATTTTCTTTTGTTTTTAAGTCAAAATTTTCTTATCCAACTTGAATTTATATATGAGCATATGCAACGAAATCAAATATTTTAAGATGGCTTACCTTAACCAAACTTCCTTTTATATTGTTGTTTTAAAGTATTTTATCCAACATTGCTTTTATTTGAAGATCTATTCAATATATTGATTATAATATTTTATCAATGCTTAAATTTTATTAAGAAGATTCATACACTTTTAGCATGTTTCTTTCCATTTTGATATTTTTTTTATTTCTCCTTTCAGCTATACCATTTTATTGATAAGCATATCTTGTTGTAAAATCCTTTTTATTCCCCAAGTAGCATTTGAGTCTTATATTTCTTTAAATATTAAAAATCCGTTTCTCAAGAAATGATTCAAACTTGATGAAAGTATAAAAGATCATGATTTTTCTTTCAAAAAGTAAACTCATACCATTATTGTAACTGTCAATAAAAAATGGAACAAACTTTGGTCCGATAGACATAGTTTGGTTTAGTCCACAAACATTTATATGTACTAACTTAAGTTGGAGCTCTTAAGATGCCTTTGTGATTGACAACTACACATCTTACAATATATACACCCTTCACACAAGTTGTTATCTTTATTAATGATTAGAGATCAATTATTAACTCCTCTAATAATATGAAGTTCATAAATTTAGATTTTTATATATCAAATGACATAAAAGGAATTACCATCCATAAACATTTCAGAGGCAATGATAGTAATCTTTTTTATTTACAGATGTAATGATAATAATCTTTTTCATCTTAGGTCATTTTAAATTTTTTAAATATTCATCCTTTTCTTTCATGAAATATGTTACATATTCTATTATTAGAGTGTATCCATTATTCTTAAGTGGTCCACAATTTGCAAATTTTCAGTTAAGCCAATAATAAAAAGAATATCACGATGATATTAGAAATAACTTATTTTATTTGACTTGTGATAATTATTTTGCCCTCTTATTTTGCAACATTCCATCTCGAAGCTTAATTGGGAAATTGTGTTATTTTTCAGGCTCACAAATGTATATTTCTTATTATATAGTTACTACCAGTGCCGTACTGACGTTTCATGGGCCCTGGGAAAAAGAAAATAATGGTCCCCTATAAAAAAATTCGATGAACAATGTGCTCTTATACAATTCCATTAAATTTTGGACTTTAGCATTGAGCTGTTCATTGAAAATTTGATTATATAATGACTCATTTTTTGACGAGTTTTCATCGAAAAATCGATTTCATATGGGCTCATTTTTCAACGAGTTGTTTAATCAAAAAAATTGATTCCACAAGGGCTAATTTTTTGGTGAGTTATTTTACTATTTGATTCTACAGAGCTTCATTAGGACATATACTATTTTTTCTAAACTAAATGCTGAATACATGTAAAATGGTCCCCTAAAGTTGATGGGCTATGTGCCATTGCATCGGAACTACCCTCAGAGACGGCCCTAGTTACTACAATCATTATCTACATGCCAAATAAAGATTTTTAAATATTAATTCACAAATCAAGTATTGGACACGGAGATTCATTTTTTCTAATATAATTGGACTCATTTTTTTAAGTTCGATAATTCTTTCAAAAAAATGATTGACATTATTACATTTTATCCATCGGATCTATAATTCTTAAATTAATGATTTTTATTATAAATGATGTAATATGTTGAGAAATCATTTTTACCTAAAATTCTTTGATTTGATTGAACTCTTGGTCATCCATTGCCTTGATATTTATAGAAGCTTTATCTTCGACCTCTTTGCATATTGTTCTCCCCCTTATTTATCATTATGTTCAATATTAACTTTGAAAATGTCCCCTTTTGTTTGACATGTTTAATCTACAGATTAAATATGAATATGTTAATTCTTTGCTAACGTACTCCGCTCAATTCATATATCAAGAAGAGAGATAAATCTTTAGATCTTTCAATAGCAACAAGAACATGAGCAAATTTTGTAGACAAGGTTCTTAATATATTTAATGATCTTCTTATATGTTATAATAATTTTATAACTTCGAATATTATTTATAATAATAACAGTTCTCAAAAGCTCATGTATGGTTTTGCCATTTTTTATATAGTACCTATGTTTATCAATAAAATCAAATTTAATATTACAATCTTGAATGATCCTTAAAATACATTTTCTAAAGTGTTTCATACTTTCTTTGACTTAACATCTTTAGAAATGCGAGTAAAGATAGATTTTCTTATCCCCCTTGTTGGATGTTAGAAAGTGTGCATCTTTTTCTTCAACTCTTTTTCATTTCCTTCACTAAATGTAGCAATAGCATTTACATCTTTTATCTCTTCATAATATGTTATATTAGCTTTCGCAAATTTTGAAAGATGAAAAGAATCTCCAACTGAAGAGTCCAATAATAGCGACTTTCTCCTTTGAGAAAAGATTATAGTTTTGAATAATGTAGAAAGTTATGATTATTGGAGAACACTCGCTCTCATAAATTCAATAATCATAGATGAGCAAAAGTGTAGCAGAATTGAACGTTGTGGTGTGGGAAATAATTACAACAATGGTGTAATAGTGATACGACCATGATATCAAATATGTTGAAGTAACAAAATGGTGTTAATACCGGTGTACATTAAAATCTACTTGAGAAATGATATCATCAACAGTAAAATCGAGTGTTCTAATGAATTATATGTTGTAAAAGTTACATATAAAATTGTAATTTTATACTACTATAGCCAAAATGCTGCAATGGAAAAACTACATAAGTTATAAGTTTTGGAAGTTAAACATACAACCATACTTTTATATCCCTGGAGATGAAATGTTGTAATAGGAAAACTAAGTAAATTGGAAGTTGTTAAAATACCAAACAAAACTATAATTTTATAATATTGTAAACTAGATGATACAATAGGAAAATTTCTTTTGTTCCTCATGTAAGATCACCTGACATTTATTTGAAATATTATTATTGTGATTGTAATTAATTATTCTTTTTTGAGTCTATTAAAAAGAGTAAATTGTGAATAATGAATAGATGTTAATCTCATCAATCTTAATAAGTGGCTAATATCAAGTGTTCACTGAGCCTAATACACTATGTGTTCATTGAAAATGGTATGTGTTTGTGCATACATATAGATGTATGTGTGAGTGTCTGAGTGTAGAGACACACATACCCACGTACACATGTGCTTGTGCTAGTGTATGTATATATATGTGTACATGTTCATATATGTGTATATACATACATACACACACAAACATACATACATACATATATGTATATTCCATAATTTTGAAAATTACATGCATGTTTACTGGCGAAGTCTAGTGTCAAGCAAGTAGGAATGCAATCAAATACACTACTATGTCTATTTTACATCAATTTCTATATATTTTGAAAAGGAATGGCTACAATATCACTTTGATATCCACAAACATTCATATTATATTAGTATAATATATTTTAATAGCAGATTTCTCCAGATATATAGTGGGAAGATCATGTTCGATCAAGAAAGTAGTCCAAAAAGCAAGTGGAGTGGTCCACCTCTGAATTCTTGAAGTCAGATGAAAAGGGACTACTAGATAAGGAGTATGTAAATTGGCTTGTCTTTTTTCAGGGAAATGAATAAAAACGTGTGTATATTTGTATATAATAATATTCACCTTTTCTAATCATACATAACATAATCGGTACGAAATAGATTAATTTAATGTACAACAATCAATTACATATATATTTAAGCTTACTCATAGATTATTATTATTATTCGTATACTGTACATATCTAAATTGTATTCGTCACGATAATCAATATATGTGTCCGTATTTGTGTCCAAATTTAAGCAACTGTAAAGATATAATAACATATATATGCATCCATTTCTATCTCTGCAGGCATCAGTTGTTTCTGCCTAACAAATGACAACATTTCTATCTCTGCAAGCATCGTTTCCTTTTTACAGGACATTATTTTTTTAACATTTGTCTGAAAAATGTTAATCATCGTTTCCTTTTTGTATGACATTATTTTTTAACATTTGTTTGAAAAATATTAACCAGGACATTGGACGGGCGAAGAACATGAGAAGTTCATCCAAGGGTTGAAGGAACTAGGAGAGCACAATTGCAAAGGGATCTCGGAGAAGTTTGTGATTACAAGAACACCAGCTCAAGTGAGAAGCCATGCTCAAAAGTACAACAAGAGAAGAAGGAGACGATACTTCAATAATTATCCCTCGAGCTTCTTTGACTTGCATAGACAAGATTAATTAGGATGTCATTCCTTAATCATCATATTGGGCATCAAGACTAACTTATCTGCACATATAGCGGGAAACTATTTGTAAAGGACAGTTTTGACCATGTGTATATATAGAAAGTTTTGATCGTATATATAAATATATAAGTGTTAAATGAATATGCTCTCTTGGAGCATATAAGAGTATGCTCCCACCTTTGTTTCCACATATTTTTATTTTTTAAAATGAACATCTGGAGTGATTTACTTAAAATAATAAGTAAAATATGTGTTTCAAATTTCGTGTAAAACAAACATTTCTAACATGTACATCTGGAGGGGATCGATTTTAACAATTTTAAGACAGTTAAAATTTGACGATCTTGATGGAGGCGATATAAGTCTCGAATTAAGTTGAATTTTGAATGACAACATGGTGATATATGGTAATCTAAATCACCCAAGGTTTTATTTTAAAAAATTAAAAACAATTCGGAAAAAAAAAGGTGAGAGCATGTAAGTCACATACTCATAAGGAGCATACTCCTTTTTTCACTATATTAGAGAATGTATTTTTTTTAGTTTGGACCATATACATAAACATATAACGGAATGCTTATTTTTTCTTACTTTATTAATGGTACGGCAGTTTCTTTGAATTAATTTCTGAAAAACTCATTATTGTATTTATAAAAAAATATTCTGGGGGAATAAATTTGTTTAAGATTATTTAACTCTTTCGGATGAGAAATAAGTAATAAAGAATGACATAGGATAACTATTGGGCTGATTTAAATTAAAAAGGAAGGAATAAGCGTAAATAAAATTATAATGGATCATCTAATAAAGATGCTGACCACTTTATCCCGGGATTTTTTTACAGAGGAATATAATTTCAGGGATAACGTCACCTTGTCCCGGGATAAGTGTGTTAAAAATATGCTGAAAAAAGAGTTTGAATGAGAAATAGAGTTTTTTTTTTCTTTCACGATTTTCGCTTATTTGGAGTATTTTGTTTTGTTGGGATAAAAGTGAGATAACGATGAATTATTCCTTGTTAGGAGATTTGGGTTGGGCCCAGCCTGAACAGAAGAAAAATTTGAAGCCCGACCCATATATAAATCGGATCCAAATATCAATATATCCATTTAATGTATCTACACAAACCTTCTTTTAAATAATTCTCCAATCATATATGACCCACAAATAGCAAAAAATATTATTTGCATTAGACTACTAAAAGCACCCGAAAATTTGGGGGTAAATACCAAAAAATCCCGACATTCTATTTTTTTCACCAATCATTCTTTTTTTTTTGACGCTTTCACCAATCATTCTTGTTTGTTTGGATGAGGGATAAGATCCGATTTCCTGAAATGAGGAAACTTAATCTCCTAATAAGAAATTATAGAAGAAAGAGATCGCATCATAGTTACAAACTTACCGTACACATTCCTTCGCTACCCCTCATACCAACCAGACAAGAACGAAGGATAAACCCCATTAATTCCCCACTTACTCCTTATACCTCATCCGAATGGGTCGCAACGAAGTCCCAATGACAACGTTTCTTCTCTATGCGTGTAATTTATACACAAGTTAACAAATGCAAACAGAATATACACGAACTCCCAAAATGATGAAAATGGGGACTCGTGGCGGCTTAGCAACTAACATTCATGCTTAACAGTGTCTCAAACCTTATCTAGTACAGAAATGTTTTGGCTTGGTAAGTTCTTTCCTCCTCCTCCTCGCCTCGGCCGCTGCAGCTGCTGCATCGAAAGCCTTCTTAAGATGCTTGCTATCATGGGGACTCTCTGTCGTATTCCCTATAGAACAATATATGCTTCTGCCCACCTCGCTCAACGGATATCTTGCAGCCGGATTGGACATGTAGTACCCCGTTAGCAGGCGATGCCCTCCCGCACACGACCCTGACATCCGTCCACAGGAACCACTTGTGCTGGCTTCATTTTCAATTCTGTTACTACCACCATATGCTTCCTCGGACACATATGCCTCAGATGGGTCGATGCAATCCTGCTTGAGAAAACTTTCAGATTTATCACTAGATGAACAGGTGAAAGCATGGATCCAAGTATACGGCCGAATGCTGGATGATCCCAGGGCACATCCAGAGTCAATATTTTCATGAGAAACACAAGGAGGCCATGTCAGCTGCATCGAGGGTAAGTGCTGCGTTGTACGGGAAGGTTTGTCAGTTATGGATGCACGCCCCTTGCACTCAACATCGTCATCTTCGTTCGAGACTTCTTCAACTTCAAGTTTCACTCTTTCGTACATCTGCAAGATGAAGCTGCCATTCTTTAGGAATCACAGTATCAATGTCCCGGACTGAAATGAGATCGGTAGCTCACCTTTTCCTTCAGTTGTCGATTGGTATCCTTTAAGCATAGATATTCTTTCAAGATATGCTCCTTTTCCTGATCAATCACACAAATGCAAAAGATAGGTAATTCAAAATCAGAAAATTTATATAAAAAGCTAGAGAACAAAAGTTTATAGATATCGATCTGAGAGCATTCCAAATGTTCGGACCTCGCACAATAAAGTAGTGTTAGGTAGTCTTGTGCGACGCAAAGCATTAATGCAAGGCACTCATGTGTATATTATTGAGATCAGGCAAGCATACATTATCTCCATTCCTAGGTCTTTAATGTTGATACTGGATAAAAAGTGTTACCTTCTTCATAGCCTCATTGTCCTGTGACAAGGTATCAGCTTTTCTTATCAATTCCTCACGGAGTGCCTATACATGTAGAGAGGAGTATGAAAACAATGTCAAAGGTATC
Source organism: Ottelia alismoides (assembly GCA_037367405.1). Classification (NCBI taxonomy): domain Eukaryota; kingdom Viridiplantae; phylum Streptophyta; class Magnoliopsida; order Alismatales; family Hydrocharitaceae; genus Ottelia; species Ottelia alismoides. Next base: position 334,359 of record JAZKJV010002570.1, on the reverse strand, counting down.
CATCTAAAGCATACATATTTTTTGATTCAATCTAAAGCGCATATATTCAAGAGCCTTTACAGAAAACAACACAAGTTTGGATATCATGCGTAGAACATTGCACATATGTAGCCACCCTCAGGGCCCGTTCGGTAGGAGAATAAGCAGGAATAAGGATGGGGAATAAGGGGAACAAGGGTCTATTCTCCGTTCGGCTGGAGGATAAGAATAAGGAGAATAAGGTGAAATAATGGTAGGTAAGGTGGGATAAAGATAGGAATGAGAGTGAAATAAGATGAAATAATGGGGAATAGTCGTACCACGGGGAACCGTGTTAGGGGCTTATTCCCCTTATTCCATTCCCCCTTAACCTCCTACCGAACACGCCCTCAGCGCATACCGACCATCTTAAAAAACAAATTCCCAACCGATCTCAAAAAGTGTGGCTGTAACATCACAAAAACTGCATCACCTTAAAAGTCACAAAATTTTGACATTGGTTGTAAGAGGGATAATAATGGACTATGCATAGAAGATCGCACACAACCATCCTTGAAGAAGCCAACACATTAACAATTGAACAGAACAATTCCCTGACTGATTTTGGAAAACTGTAGTTGTAACTTCTCAAAAATTGTACCATGTGGAAAGCCCCAAAATATTGATAGTGGCCACAATGCAAAAGTGAAGAATGAAACTTCAACAACTTAAGTGTTTTAAATGTTTGTAATCGATTTTACTTTCTGAAATAAGTTGTTGGGTTAGTTTTCCCCAATGACGATTCATGACTATCCTTGGGCAACTGCAAGTGGAATCGGAGTGAATTCCCTAGTACGTTGGTGTTGGAGACGCCTAGTAAGAGTTAAGGGAAATTGCTACCTGAAATCCTGAAGTCGTCACAATAAATGAAAATAAGTGACTAGTCCAGGAAGAGTTGCTCATGGAAAAATCATACAATTTTGAGCATAGTTATAAGAGTGGGGGTATATACTTGAAGAATGTTTGGGCAATAGCCATTGGACCCAACTACAACAAGCCATCCGCATTAGCTTTCCTCGATAGAGGCTCAATTCCAAGGCATTACAAATGACATTAGAACGAATTCCAGTAATAGTGAAAGGTGAATTTTTGAGAGGCGGAGCTGCTTGGTGAAAATTGCTCCAAAGAATGTGAAGCTGGCTCTACAATTGGGTGGGAATAAATAAAGGGTCATAATAGAATATAAGAATTATATATAGAATATATAAAATACAAAAGTTATATATCCAAAATAGATATATAATGGAAATAATAATAGAAATCCAAATATAAAAAATCCACTAAAATGGAAATGAAATAAATAAATAGTATGGTTTTTTTATAACCCAATAAAAAACTTTTTGTTGCAACATGCATGTTGCAAATATAAGTGGTAAAGGTTATAACACCCTAAAAATAGTTTTGGACAGAAAACTCGCAAGAGGTTACATAATGTAACAAGAGTGGTTGATTACTAATTAACGACTCAGGCTTGGGCATTTAAAATGGTTGCCATGGGTTCACTTTGACCCAAACCCAACAGGTTGTCTGGGTTAGATTCGTCAACGATAAATTCAGGATTTAACTCGGATCATTACAATAATAGCCATGAATTTCCATGCCAAGAAAACTGTATAAAACCTCTTATTTATTTAACATACTAACAAAGAGCCACATGTATAAAGATATCAACTGCATAAAGATCGATGGACACATTATGTTTTAATATATGGAATCATTCTACCAGGGACTCAGCCTTCTACATGAATGCTTCGACATCTCTTACTTGCAGTCTGTCTTACTATTTGAAATATAATTCACTTGGGTACTTTTTAAAAATAAATATAGTACTTGGAAATATCTCGGAAACCAGACAAGAAAATCAAGAATGAAGGAAACTAACAAGCATTTTAAATTCACCTCTGAAGACTATATAATCACCAAGCAGATGCCAACATGGCAACATTAAGTTCAAGGCTAACCAGATTTTAAATGATGATTTCTAATCCAAATAACAGGTACAGTTCTTGTACATGCATAAAAAACTCGATATGGTCATCAAGTGCATTGGAGTCTTGTTGAGAATGTTATAATACCTGCCGTCGACGTATAGTTTGCCTAGCTGACTCTCTATTCGCCAAAATCCTACGCAATCTTTTCGCTTCCTTTTCAGCCTGCATTCAGATAAAAACAATCACACCACAATAATGTGTACGGCATCAATTCCAAAATAATCATACCTCCGACACACTCTGCTTTGACCGCCCTCCACCAAAAGAAATCTTACTTTTGCTGGGAGATTGCGATGCAATTTTCGACACTTGAGGATTGCATGATGAGTCTACTTTCATTCCCGCCTCAGTTCCCTCAAATTCCAGAGCATGGTGTTGTTCCTCCAATGCAGAGGCATTCTATGACAAGAACAAGCAAGAACCTCAGTTCCAAAATAGCACATCGAATTAAAAAGCCTATGCTTGGTTCCAAGTGATAAAAGAAGTTGGTCCAGAACTCGTAACCAGCACGCATCAAGAATCTAATCTTCACTCAAGCTAAACTATTAATAAGAGACAAAATAATGATTTTTTTGTAGAAATCAATCCCCTCATGATTCTTTTCCCATTTCTTCTATAAGCTACTTTTTTTAGAAACACTTCTATAAGCTACTTAATATGAGTTGTCATCCTGCCATCCTAAAATGCATATCGAAAGTAAGATGACTCACATGAAGGATACATGGAGTAACATATATCTCCACAACCATCTCATCTCATCGACCAAAACAGAGCGTTGTTCTTTTCAGCACTCAACCACACACATTGTCATATTTCCTATCACTGATCCCCTAATTTATGTCAAATATCATAGTTCTATGTTCCCGTTCTTGTTATCTTGTAGATTTTGCCCCAGTCAATATTTTTATTATCCTACACTATATAAGTTTGAACTTCTGTCGGAAAACTGTTCAAACGCAAAATATGTGACGAAATTCTCTGAAATGAACAGAAAATCCAAAAGGTCATCAAATTCGAGCAGAGAAAAGGTGTCGACCTGATTGAGATCCAAAAGGAGACGTCTCCCGCAGTCGGGGGACCTCGTCTGGTCGCCTCCGCGTTTGATGGCCGACCGCCGTGCAGTGGAGCCCCACTCCTTGCCCTCGAGAGAGCTCCCACGGGCGTCCCGCTCCATGAAGGCCAGCTGCGCGAACTCGGCGAGGGCGCGGGCGGCGTCGAGCTCGACCTCGCCCATGCGGTCGCAGGCGCGGGAGCTGGCGACGGAGCCGAAGGAGAGGGCGGAGGAGGAGGAGGACGGGGGGGAGGAGGCCATCAGCGGCGCGAGCTGCCGCACAGTGTCGCGCGGCGATCGCTTTGAAGGGGACAAGTCACCATTGGATGTCGGGGGGCGCCATCCCGCCGCCCGCGAGCGGCCGCGTGGGGATTGGCCTCGGGTGGCGGCGGTACACGTGGCGGGAGGCGAGAGGGGGAGGTGGGAGGGCGCACAGGGAGGGGCGTGGTGGCGGTGGCGGTGGGCACCGGAGATGCCGACGCGTGGCCCTGAGGGAAGTGATCGTGTCCACGACTAGCCATTGGCGGAGTGGAGGGAGTGTGTGCGCGCGCGTGCGCTCCCCTGCCGCCTGCTTTCTATTACTATTTTTCCTTCCTTCACGACCGTCCGATCCCAATTCGATGGTGGATGCGGCGCCCGTCATGACCTGGTCGGGTTATTTACCACATTGGACTCGCGTTCCGTGAGCAACGCCAGAGCAAGCGGTTCAGGGGAAGCAGCAGCATATGTATACATCTTTATGTATCTAATCCCCATCCTATTCGTTTTTAAAGTATATATGAATGTATATTTTTAATTTTGTTGACATTGATATGGATATAGGTATTGATTTTTATTTTTTAACGTATACGGATGCGAATATTCATCCATTTTTGATTATTTTAGTATATGGATATATGGTTACAATTCTTTCTAATGAATACGGATATATGTTAAAAATGTGCGTAAATTATGGACATGTATCGATGTGCATATAAACAAATATCTAAATATATCATAGAGTTGCGCATAATATTACACGTTTTAAAGTCATTTTCAAATGCTGAAAAAAATCAGGTAAACTTTTAAGAAGAACCCCAATCATACCTTGATTAGTTAGAGATTCGAAATGTAACAAAGAGGGGTTATATCTTATTTGTTTTCTTCTCAAATAGAGGCTTATGTAAAGCTTATGTGGCTATTCCATGTCAATGTTAAGCCATTAACTTAGAACGTTTAGTGCCTTCTTTATAACATTTCAAAATTGAGGTCTCTGGTTGAGAATTGAAGTATAGTTGGAGTCCTTTTTTGATATTTTCCCAAAAATATATCAAATGTTGTTTAACCATTTATTATAAAAATTATTTAGCGTAAAAATATTACTTTAGTTTCCTTTTCATTTTATTATATCTGTAATTCGTATAATTTTGATTTAATTAGATATTAACTCAAACTTTACAAAAATATATGTATTGATTTTTAAGTGTTAGGAAAAATTCCTTAGTAGTAAGATAATTGTATCGGTTTGTAAAATATTCTTATATGAACTATGATTATCTATTTCTTTGTTCATCCATATTCAAGGATATGATTTGTGATTGTCAATATTCACAAGATATATATTTCCTTAAGGTATCGAGGTTTAAAAAAGGGTAACATGTTAATGTTTCTACTTTATACTTATTTTGACATCTGTATACATGCATTATTTTACAACTCACAAACGTTCATGTTCGGTCCGCATACACAACTCTATTTTAGTCTATAGATATAATTGTAGATTTATTTTTAGTTTTTTGTAACGTAATTTTATACCTTTCTTCACCATAATTTTCTAAATTGTTGTAAAGTATGTTGACGTAAGGCATGTTTGATCATTAAGAAATACAGCTAGATATGGTATTGATTACTATGACACATTCTTACATGTTGCTTGTAAATTCTCTTTGTAATTGTTAGACATACGAGCCAACGACGAGCCATTATGCAATAAATGTTATTGTAAATCATTCCTTAATATGAAATGAAGAATAATCAATTTGCATTGTTGTCCCTTAGTACAATAAGAGTTATGTAATTGATTTGAATTTTGGTAAGGATCCGATCCCATCCATACTTTAATGGATTTGAAAAAATTCTAGTCCTATCCGAAATGATAAAATCAAACCAATTCTATCCAATAGCATCGGATTTGATCGGATTACAGATTTTTTATCCGATCAATGTACACCCATATCATTGACTACTTGGAGATGAAAATTTAAAACCAAAACATATATAAAAAATCAATGCTTCCATATCGACCCTGGAAATGAAACAATCACTGGGTCAAAATTGAAATAAAACTAACAAAAAAAGATCAAATGATGTTCACTCTCAATTTCTATTCACTTGTTCCAAGATTTCCCTTCATTTGCATACGTGCAGTTTTATATTTTATTCTCGTAACTACGTTTTAATAAGTCCAATTCCAAGAATATCTGCTGCGAAATAAGTAACTTGGTCATTAATTTTTTAATATTTTTTAAATTCATTTGATATTTTTAAATAGAGTTAATTTCATAAAAATTCTTGAACTATACACCCAATTTCAATGTCATAGCTAACTTTCTAAATCAATGATGTTGTATTAGATCTTTAATATTTGTTCTAATATAGTTCAGGACTACTAGAATTTAGTTGTTCTTTTTGTCTTTCTAAGCATAAGTTACACTAATTCAAAATCCACTTAAGACATATCTCCAAGATCGAGTACCACACTACCTTGTTAATTTTTGAAGTCCATCTACAACATTGAAAGATCGGCATGCCATCAGAATGAAAGCGAGTGTAGCTCCGATCGAAGATAAGATGCGAAAAAATCGCTTAAGGTGGTTTGGCCATGTGCAAAAGAGGTCAGATGATGCACTAGTGAGGAAATGTGAGTTTTGGAATGTTGAGTCGGTTAAAAGAAGGCGTGGAACACCTAAGAAGTATTGGAATGCGACTATACGAAGGGATCTTAGTTTTTTGAATCTAAGCCCGAGAATAACCCAAGATAGATTTGAATTGAGGCAACAAATCCATGTAGCCGACCCTACTTAAAGTGGGAAAAAGTTTTGTTGTTATTGTTGTTACATGCAACATTGAAATTAGATGTATAATACAAGAACTTCTGTGTAACTTACTCTTTGAAATAATCAGAAACATGTGTTTTTACTGTTCATCTTAGAAAATTCATTGCTCTTACTTACCTCCACGAAGAACTCTGATATAAATTACCGGTATTAGATCTCAACCAGCGTTGTCTCTTTTCTTCTACAACTTTTGTAATTTATTGCTCCATTTGTGAGATTTTTTTAAATGTTGTATTAATAGGATCCAGTTATTGAGTACAAAAAAGCATCGATTATATTCTCTTATCAGTGCTTCTTCACGATTTTTTTTTAGATTTATTGGCTTCTGCTTTAACTTTATAGAATTAAAACCTGTGTCATTGTACCTTTTGATTTAATGGTTAAAAAAAGTAGAAAACTTATCTTTTGCATTATGTAGATAACTTCAAGTTCTATTCCTTAAAAAATGTTATAATGAAATTATTGTGGCGCGCAAGTTCCCATTGAAATAGGATCTACACAAGGAAAATCACTTGCCATTCGTTGGTTACTAGGAGCATCATGAAATGTCCGGAGTCAAAATATGGCTTTCAAATTAAGTTCTGAATTAGTAAATGCTGCCAAAGAGAGTGGTGATGCTACATGCGAAAAGGAAGAGACATAAAATGGCAGAAATAAAAACTGCTAGCCCCACACGAGTTTGTGAATAAGTAATTATTTGATAACGGGCAAGAAATATCCGTCTTTCTGCTAAATGGAACTTATTGAACTCATAATTCATTAGATATTTTTCATGAATGTCAATTGCGTATCGTAAGTAAATTAATCATAGTTGTTCAATCATTTGATATGATGCATTCGAGAAGAATAATTCACTTCCGAAAAAGAATCTATTGATTCTCTCCCAATCCCAATTAGTTGGATCGTAGGTGCGATTATTTACTTCACATGCGGGGTCTCTGGTTCAAATCCAGGATGACCCAACTACGTGGAAAAGAAAAAAAACATTTGACTCCTTCATGCATGCTCCGTGCACGCATGTACATACATACATATATATATTCCCTTTTAAAATTTGCATGCATGTCCTCGTAACATTAAACATTTTTAGTTTGTTTATTTGTTGCATTTTGGATAATTGAAAATTTAGAAAAACATAGCATGTTATTGTTTCATGTGTTAAGAGAGATATACATAATTTGTAAATTTATATAGTTATGTGCATGAAAAGACTAAGAAGACAATTATGATATACTGTCTCTTTGATTCAAGTAAAATGACATAGGATGTACTTTCATAAAATACATGTTCGTTGAAATAAACAAAATTGTGGGGATCCACAATTGTGCCCTTTTAAACTCGATGGAATTATACTACGAAAATGTCACGCGGCCGCGGCTCATTGAGACCAAGGTCACGCTGCCACGGCTCCATTTGATAAAAGCTCGACAAAATTTAAATAATGTCATTTTAGCGTAGAAATAATGAAACCTATGCACAGCTCATGTGATGAAGACATCGCCCATTTCAGCCTAAAAAAACCTGCATACAATACCACAAAGATTCAAATTCAGGAGCAACCAAAAACTACAATATCACAAAGTCTCAAACTGCTGAGGTACATAAAAGGACTTGCGATTTGAAGGATACTCGAAAAACCGATAAATTAGATAAAATGTTTTGAAGACGAATTCCACACTCCTAGATCATCTGAGGTCTAAACATCCTCTTATTCTTTATTAAATAAATGCATAAAAGCCTCTAATTAAACCACTCTTTCTTCCTAAACTCGTGCAAGCGATTGTACATTTTCACTACATGAATTCTCTCGAGTCTGACCTTTCGGATGTCCATCAAACTAATGAGAGCTCTCCAGCAGAGACCGACCTCTTCACCAGTTTCGCCCATGATTCGTTCGTCTCAGTAATGACTTTCAAGGCGTAGTCCTGCATATGGTTAAAAAAAACTCTTTATATCGAAATAAGTATCATGATAAGATACAACTCTTAATATATATATATATATATATATATATATATATATATATATATATATAAACATGTGATGATCACCGTAATTTCAAAGCCCCGTAAATTCAATGAGTTTTTAGCAGAGAAGTTATGCAGGGAAAGTTTTCCATTCACAACCAGAGATTTTCAGATGATCGTTTATTCAAATAAAGATCGACAGATCTAATCCACTATTCGCAACTTTTTAGCTTGAAACGAATTTTTTCCCGACACGATTCTATTGTTTCTGGCATTGATAATCGGTCATGAAAGCAAGGATTTGCAACGGAGCAAGGAGATGGGTAACAAAACAGAAACTCATGGTTCACCAACCGAAAGCACTACATAGAGAAGACCAACAGCATTAGGCGTGCAAGTTGTGTCGCGAACAAAAATAAGAAGCCGTGTTATCGTTCCACAGAAAAAGAGTAAACCATATCAAAAAGCAAAGTACCTTGCCCGCAGCTTTGTTGCCCAAACCAAATTTGTTAGCAGGTTTTCCATCAGGAATTTTGTAGTCCCTAAACCAATCCCTTATTGCAGTAAGAGTGCCCTGCATTTAAGCAGAAAACAGTTAGTTTTGCCATGCAAAAACTGTCTATAATAGAGGAAATTTTAAGGTGATTCAGTCATTACTTAGATACCCTTGTGAGGATTCAAAACTACAGACAATATAACTAATGTATTTCTCTGTGGAGTAATAGAACTACTCCAATGTCTAAACCTTTGCCATGACGAAGCCTTCTTCCACTATAAGTAGGGTCGGCTACATGGATTCTTGCTCAAATCCACGTTGAAAGATTCAACTATTTATTACGTTGGTTGTCGACCACCTAACACAATCCCCAAAAGGGGGATTTGAACCAATGTCTTTCGGGCGGTAGGCACACTGCACTACCACCCGACCATTTAAGTGCGCAGGGATAAAAAATATTATCGTAATAAAAAGTAGAGTAAATTACATAAAAAGTCTATGAATTATACATCCAATGTTAATGTCATATCCCAACTTCAGAAGTAGTAAAATGCGGTTTTGATCTTTAATATTTGTTTTAATATGGACCGTGGCTACTAAAAATTAGCTTTCCGTTTTGTCTTTCTGCCATTAAATCACATTAGTTCAAAACCAATTTGCGACAAATCTTAAATATTGAGTACCACATTGTTACTTTTTAAAGTTCGAGTATGACATTGAAATTGGGCGTACAGTTCACGGACTTCTGTGTAATTTACTCTAAAAACTATATTATTTGCCAATAAGCACAAGAAAAGGAAAACTACACATTTTGAACAGGAATGGTAAACAAACCAACACTAAAATATCCACTCGTAACAAAAATGTAGTCATATTAAACAGGCAAAAACTTATGCTTAGGAGTAAGAATATCGTTGATCTAGCTTTTAAGAATAAAGGGGAGAACAGAGTTAGGATAGTACTAAAAGTATGTCCTGTCAATAAGTACGAGAGAAAAACCGCACATTTTATACAAGAACGGGAAATAAATTAACACAAATATCCACCTATAACAGAAATTATGGATATATTAAACAGGCAAAAATTTTGCTTTGGATATCTTTGCTCTAGATTTCAAGAACCTAGTAGACAACAGAGTTAAACCCTACCATATAAAGTTTAAAGATAGATCCCAAAAGTCCATGAAATGACTTTCTTAGGCTACAACAAACCTTCATGCATACAATGCTCTTAAAGGCAAAAATATAAATCCAACAAAATCTAGGAAACAGATAGGAAAGATACAAGGCCCTTTAAACAACCAATAAGTTACTTTCCACTTTAAATGGAACTGGTTAGGAATTTTCTGCCCACAAACATACCTAATTTGAACTTTACAGGTGTTTATACTTAAAAGGAATGTATCATTCTCAATAGTCTCCTTCCAATGTTACCTTGATCTTCCATGTTCCTTCAGGCAAAACTCCCCTATTAACAATCAGCATACTTCAAACCAGGACATTGAGTGGCTTTTTTTCACAATTGCCCAAACCATATGATTTTCCTTCATTATGATTTAACTCAGTTGTGGAAGGAAAAGAAAAAGTTGTATTCTTTCTAACTCTAGAGCTCTGTTATATAGGACAAAAGCTCTAAGGGTAAATTACATAAATAGGACAATAGAAATAAACAATATAGGAAAAAAAGATAAAATAACATAAATATCTTAACACTCCCCCTCAAGCTGGAGCATATATGTCTATCATGCTCAGCTTGGAACAACGAACAACAGTGATGAAAAGGACCTCTAGCCAAAGCTTTAGTAAACATATCTGCAATCTGGTCTCTTGACGCTACATAAGATGTTGAAATTAGCCCCTTTTGGATCAAATCACGAGTGTAGTGACAATCCACCTCAATGTACTTTGTCCTTTCATGTAATGTTGGATTATAAGCTATGAACAAGGCCGCATGATTGTCGCATTTGAGATGCATAGGGAGAGGCACTTCAATTGTTAAATCAGTCAAGACAGATTTGACCCACATCATCTCCGTACTACCTTGGGCCATTGCCCTATATTCTGATTCCGCACTAGATCGAGCAACAACATTTTGTTTCTTGCTCTTCTATTAGACTAGTGAGCTTCCAACAAACACAATGAAGCCTGAAGTATCATATGCACACCCTGTAACTGAGAGAGACGTATCTCTTCTAAACAAAAGACCTGCCCCTGGAGATGATTTCAGATATCTCAAGATCATGTATACTGCAACCATGTGCGCCTGCCTGTTTTGCTCCATGAACTGACTCACTCTACTCATAGCAAAAGATATATCAGGCCTGGTAATAGTAACATACAATAATTTCCCTACCAGTTCTCTGTACTGTCTCTTGTCCACCTCCTCAGATCCGTCATCATGAAGCTTCGCATTAGGATCCATCGGGGTAGTAGCTGGTCTACATCCTGTCATACCTGTCTCAGATAGAAGATTGGTAACGTACTTCCTTTGTGTCATAACCATACATTGCTGGTTTCGTGCAAACTCCAGGCCAAGGAAGTAACGAAGCATGCCAAGGTCCTTAGTAACAAACTACTTTCCAAGAAAATCCTTAGCTGCTTGAATGCCCTGTTCATCGCTGCCAGTGATAACAATGTCATCAACATAAACCAATATGACTACAATACCTCTCTGGCTTCTCTTTACAAAGAGAGTATGATATGCAGTAGATCTGACAAACCCCTTCTATTCATTCAGTTCTGAGAGCTTCTGAAACCAAGCAAGGAAGGCCGTATCGATATCGATATCGTTTCGATCCACCCGGAAAGGGATATATCGGGATATATCGTCGATATATCGACAATATCGGTGGAAATGTCGGAAATGGCTAAAAAAATCATTTTTTGTCATTTTTTCCAAAAAATAAGATCATCCAAGATATTAAAACAACAAATAACCTAGAAATACACACTTATGCCACACATATCTATCATTTATAGCCCATATATCGCATATATCGGTCATCATATCGAACATATCGTTGTTAATGTTTATTCCTGACCTTTAGATATTAGAAATGGATTCCAAGTTCTTATAACATTAAATAACTTATAAATATACACTTAGATGACACATATAGATCATTTGTGAAGACTATGATCCTTATATTGCACATTATGGTCATATCGAACATACCACTGGTACTGTTAGTTCACCTATATATATTGAAAATGGAGTTCATCCAAGTTCTTAGATCACTAAATAACTTACAAATATACTCGTAGATCACACATATCAATCAATCTATGAAGCTTATATCGCATATATCGATCATTTTGAACATATCAATATTAATGTTTGGATTCTTGACTTGTAGATATTTTGTTTTGAAGAATTGACTTATAGATATTGGAAATGGATTTTATTCAAGTTCTTACAACATGAAATAACTTGTAAACATACACCAAGTTAAAGAACCATTGTATGCACCCTCCTGTCGCATCATACACTACCAGTTTAATACAAGGTGTAGCTAGATATGTATTTTAATACAGGGTGTAGCAAGATAAATAGTTGAATCAATTTTGCATGAATAATAGCATGAATATATAGAGATATCAATGAAATATCGACGATATCGATCGATATCCGGCATTTTTTGTACTGAATCCAATCATTTTTGACCGATATGAGCCGATATGGCGATATATCGCCAATATATCGGTGATATATCGCTGATATCCCTGTAAAAAGATATATAGGGTAATATCAAAACCCCTACCTTGTCGGAACTGATATATCGGCGATATATCGCCGATATATCGTCGACATGGCCTTCTATGAAACCAAGCCCTCGGACTCTGCTTAAGGTCATATATAGCCTTATGAAGACGGCACACCATACTGGACTCCCCCTCAGCAGCAAACCCAGGTGGCTGCTGCATGCAAACCTCTTCCTGCAGATCACCATACAAGAAAGCATTCTTGACATCCAATTGAAAAAGTGGCCAATCACGTACCACAGCAACAACAATAAGAATCCATAAGGTAGAGTGACGTGCTACAGGAGAGAAAGTGTCCTGATAATCCACACCATAGGCAGGGCTGGCTATCGAGCCTAACGAGCCGAGCCAGGGCTGGGCTCGGGCTCGATAAGCCCAACTGGGCTCAGGCTCGAGCTCAGTGGGCTCGAGCACTTATCGAGCCAGCTCGGGCTCGATAAGTCTTGAGCCAAGCCCTTTATCGAGCCCGAGCCTCTTATCGAGCCTGGTCTGGGCTCGAGCCTATTCAGGCTCGTTAAGGAAATAGGTGTTTTTTTGGTGAAAAAAGTGTTTTGCCTAGGCTCGAACCCGAGATCTCCTTTTTAAAGATCATCCACCTTACCGGTAGGCCACCATCCGAGTTGTATATAAAAGTTAAATTATACTATATATTGTAACATTCTGCTTGTTAATAAAAAATACTAAATATCTAACTATAACCTAGATTAACATAGATAAAAGTTAGAAAATCCAAGTCTACAACATAGTCCACCCAACATTGTTGTTATATAAACAACATAAACACATAATCCACCATTAACAATGTTGCAAACTAATACAAATAAAACTAAAATCATTGTAGTTTCACAAATAGAATATATATTCCTTATCGAGCCCGTTATTGAGTTATCGAGCTGAGCAGAGCTCGGCTCGGGCTCAGCTCGATAAGCTATCGAGCCCAAAAATCTGGCTCAGGTTCGGCTTAATAGCTTAATGAGCCAAGCTCACAAGCCCTTATCGAGCCAAGCCCGAGCCTGGCTCATCGAGCCGTGACTCAATAGCCAGCCCTAACCATAGGTCTGTGTGAACCCACGAGCAACCAGCATGGCCTTGTATCTGTCCACGGTACCATCAACCCCATGCTTCACAGTAAATACCCACTTGCTCCCAACAGTAAATACTCCACGTACCTCGTGACTGTAAAGTCGCCATCTCCTCCTCCATAGCCAAACGCCACTGACTGCTTTGCAGTGCCTCCTGATACGACCATGGTATCTCTACAACAGACAACCCCACAACAAAATGCTGAAAATCCTTGAAAAGACGCTCCAAGGAAACATGAGAACCAATAGGGTGCATAGTGCATGCCTCTTTCTGCCGTCGAAGTGCAATAGGCATATCCAGATCCTCAGTAGGAGTAGTAGAGTCAGTAACAGCACCATGTACCTTAGTTTGTACATGCAAATCACCCGTGCCATTAGTAGAACTCAAACGCCCAGTACATACCTTGGGCGTGCTGGATGATGGAGGGGGCGCATGAGCATGGGGCCTTCGCTGGTAGGCCTGTAGAAAGAAAATAGGAGGCGGTGGAGGAGATGGTGGTGTTGGTGTTGGTGGCGGAGGTGGAGGTGGCGGTGATGGAATAGAACATGGCAATGACGGAGGAGGTGGCATATAGATTTCTTCTCCATCCTCTGAAGGAGTAAGCCTGTCACATGTGAGAGAAAAATACATAATAGACTCAAAGAAGGTGACATCAGCATTGACATAGTATCTTCACCGAACAGGGTCAAAACAACGATATCCCTTTTGGGTTTTGGAATGCCCAATAAACACACATTTGACAGCTCTAGGAGAGAGCTTGTCGAAACCAGGAGAGTGTTGATGAACAAATGCAACCGACCCGAAGACACGAGGCGTAAGATAGAAAAGATCCATCTCAGGAAACGCAATCAAGAATGGGATCTTCTCCCCTAACACCGAAGAAGGCATACGATTTACCAGATAACAAGCAGTTAGAACCGCATCTCCTCAAAAGGAACGAGGAGCACGACTCTGAATCAAAAGGGTTCTGGTGACATCCAAAAGATGGCGGTGTTTCCTTTCAGCTACCCCATTCTGTTGGGAAGTATATGCACATGATGTTTGATGCACAATACCATGAGACCGAAGAAATTGAGAGAGCTGAGTACTGCAAAATTCTAGTGCATTGTCAGAACGTATGTACTTGACTTTTGCAGAAAAATGTTCTTTATTTCATTTTTTTTAGGCTCAAAAGAGGGGGATGCACTCGATGGTGCTCGCCCCAAAATTATATATAATTTAAACGGAAAAAGAGCGGAGATACTTACATAGGGGAGATGGGGTAGAAGGGAGAAGAGGATGAATGCGAGTACACGGAAAGTAGCCGCGACAAATGGGCCGTTAATCTAAGAATTACACCAATCGGAAATAAGTCTATTACCCATAATGTTGACGTTCTCGCGATAGAAGCGTTGTCCCGAGAAGATAACGTCGTTCCTGGCACGCCAAATGCACCACAGCCTCGCGATAGGTGCCAAAAAATCAGGTCTGGCCCTGTCCCTGTTCGCCAAAGGATCTCGCAAAAGTCTTCAACACTGTCCGCGCGAGCCCAGGCCACCTCGTCCCAGACACCCGCAACCAGGGAGCAGCGAAAGAAGAGATGGTCGGCAGTCTCATCGACATCACAGCAAAGAGAGCATGAAGCGCTGGTCTGAGGGAAGAGCCTGGCGCAACGATCTCGAGTCAGCAATCTCCGATGACGAAGTAACCAAAGGAAGATGGCAATGCGCTCCGGCAAGCGTAAACCCCAGAAGAAGGCACAATCACGCACCAGAGGAGAAGTAGTATCAGGCGGAGAAGGGAGCAGTGCCCGATAAGCCTTCCTAGTAGAGAAGGCCCCATCGTTCCAACGCCAATGATCCCTCTGCATGGTAGGCGTAGCAGCAGCATTGAGAGCCTCCATCATCAAAACGAAATCATCCACCCGCTGCTCAGAGAAGTTCCCATAGAACTGAGGGCACCAACAGCCGTCAACCCAGCACTCGGCAATAGACGCATGACGATTCGAAGCAAGCGCGAATAATCTCGGAAAACGCACCCGAAGAGGGCCCCCTCCCAGCCAGTCATCCAGCCAAAACCTAAAGGAATCCCCCGTCCCAAGCACCGAGGTGAAGAGCGCCACATTCGTCAGCAATGTGGTCGAGACGCTGCGCCAGAAAGGGGAAGGATGATGCTGCAAGGCCACCCACGGCATCCCGAACCAGTCGCTGCCCAAGAGAGCCCGAAGAACGTTGGTGAAAAAGGTATCATCCTTGCCCCAAAGCCTACTCACCCATTTGAGTAGTAGGGCGTCGTTTACCAGGTCCAATCTCCTGACACCAATCCCGCCGTAGCGCTTAGGCATGGACACCACATCCCAAGCCACCAGGTGCATGCCCCTACCGTTCCCATCCTTACAACCCCACAAGAAGCGCCGCATACACCGCTCCAGGCGCAAGCGTACCCCAGTAGGCATTCTCCGAACCGATAGGAAATAAACGGGTATAGATGAGAGGACGGATTTGAGAAGGATAAGACGACCACCGCGAGAAAGCAAGGACGCCCGCCAACCCGCAAGGCGCGACTCCACCCGGTCTGTGATAATACGCCAATCCTTAGATCTGGCCCGCCCCACCGACAGAGGAATACCAAGATAAGCAATAGGGAGCTCCCCAGGCGAAGACCCGAGCATCCGGCCACATTCCTCCGCCTCCGCATGAGACAAGCCAAAGGGCACCACGTTGGATTTGGAGGCATTAATCGACAACCCCGATAATTCACAGAACAAAGCAAGAGTATTGGCCATACCGGACACATCCTCCGGACTTCCCTCAATGAAGCAAATCGTATCATCAGCGAACTGGATCAACGGGACGCAAATATCCCCCTTGCGGAATCCATTAGTAAGGCCGCGTCAACAACGCAGGAGACCATGCACGCCAGCACATCAGAAGCCAAAACGAAGAGAAGGGGCGCCAGAGGGCAGCCCTGGCGAACCCCCCTGCGTGGCTGAAATGATCCACCAACCGGCCGCCCATTAATCAACACGGAAAGTGAAACCGTGGAGACGCACCTGCGCATCCAAGAAATCCATAAGTTTGGGAAACCCCGGCGACGCAAAGCAGACCAAAGGAAGCACCAATCGATGCAATCATAAGCTTTGGCAAAATCGATTTTCCATAGGACCCCTTTCTTCTTTTCTTTTTTCCAATCCGCCACCATTTCGGAAGCCACGACGATGCAGTCAGCGATATGCCTCCCTTTGATGAACGCCGCTTGAACCGGAGAGATTAGCCCATCCAAAACCCGAGCCAGGCGAGTGGCCAAAATTTTCGCGACGATAAGGTATATACCATTGGACACGGAGATAGGACGAAAATCCTCAATGCGCAACACCGGTTCTTTTTTAGGAATGAGGATAATATGAGCCTGATTGATGCGGTCGAACCCGAAATTTCCCGAACAAAATTCAGAGACGACATCCATGACGTCCCCGCCACAGTCTCCCAAAAATCGCGATAGAATGCGACGGAGAACCCATCCGGCCCCGGAGAAGAATCATGGTTCAACGCCCAAACCACCGCTTTAATCTCCTCCAAAGAAAACGGGCGAATAAGGGACGCGGATTCCGCGTCAGAGATAGAAGAAGCGCCCAGGCCAAGCCACCGCGACCTACGAGGGGAGGTCGAAGTTGAGGTACGTCTGAAGTGGTCGACGATGGCACACCCCATCTCCCTAACCCCGGAGAAATTGACGTCATTGATAGAAAGGGACCGCAACATGTTAAAACGCCTCTGATTGCTCGCCACCCGGTGGAAATAGGCCGTATTCGCATCGCCTTCTTTAAGCCATTTTAGTCGCGAGTGCTGTCGCCACTCGATCGTTCTTTTCTTGTCCTCCTCCTGCACCCGAGCGTGAGCAGAATTGCGGGCCCGAAGTTCGTCAAGAGAAAGCTCACGCTCATTCTCCGTCGAATCCAACTGCAAGATAATGTCCTCAGCCTCAGCGCGCACAGCGAGCCGTGTCTGTCTAGAGTTTCTTTTGAAGTCAGCAAGAACTCTCCGAAGGGAAGCAAGCTTCTGATCAAGTTTAGACGCCGTAGAGCCAGAGACGGTAACATGAGTCCAATGTTCCTGAATGACCGATTTGAAATTTGGTTCTAATAACCAACATTTTTCGTATCTGAACAGGCCCCGAGGATTAATACCGTCGCCGGAGTCCCAAATAATGGGAGAGTGATCCGAGAAAGAGCGGGGGCGAGATGATACAGAGCAAAGGGGGAAGGAGTCCATTAACATCCCATTAGCCAAGAAACGGTCAATCCTAGACCGAGAGGAGCTGTTCTGCCAAGTGTAGCCAATGTCGCTCGGAACCAAATTAAATAGCGCCAGGCCGTCAATAACATCGAGAAAATCATGCGATCCCGGATCGCGGCCACCCCTGCCGCGAGGCCTATCAGAAGAATTGATGGTGACGTTGAAGTCACCCCCTAGGATCCAAGGTAAGCCCCCAAAAAGATTAGCCGCTTCCTGCATGTCCTCCCATAATTCCCGTCTCAAAATATGGCACGTAGGAGCATAAATACATGAGAAAACCATCGGGTCAGTTGAATCGACCCGGTTCAAAACAACAGAGAGCATGTGGCGCCCGACAAGCATGGAACTAAAGGAGAAGGAATGAGAACGCCAAGTCACAAGGAATCCCCCCGCGGAAGCAGCCGCATTAACCGCGCGAAATTCGTCAAAGGGACCGGCACCAAAGGAACGCCACGTATAATCATCAATAGCAGCCAATTTGGTTTCTTGAATAAAAGCAACATCGCAGCACCATTCAGAGAGTCTTGATCTCAAAGATCGACGCTTTACCAGATCCCCGAGACCACGGACGTTCCAAGAGAGAAGCTTCATTAAAAACCTCCGGTGTTCGCCCCCATGCTACCAGCCCCAAGGCTGTCAGCGCTTCCCCCAAGGCCACGGAGACTCGCAGCCTCAGCCACGGCCTCCCGCAAGGACGCACATGATTGAATCACCCGAGCACCATGGACATCAAGGGCGCGCCTTCGGTATGTTGTCCCAAAGCGTCTGTTGGAATGGCCTTCCCCATCGCCTGAGAGAGTATGCGAGAAGACCTCATGAATAATAGGAGAGGGCCGCACCGGAGTCCTAGGAGAATCAGCATGCAAAGAGTCCAGAGGAGAGGTAACATTCGGGCGCAAGGCCTCAACTTGAATCACAAAAGAGTCGGGCGAGGATGCGTGACTAATCGGGTGAGAGGCCCGCGGCCAAGACCCGAACCGAACGGGTCCTCCTACCCGCGCGGTCTGGAGATCCGGCAAAGAACCCGATAAACCAAACAACATCGGTGGTGCCGAGCCAAAATGTGGAGAGAGAAAAGTCGAATCGTCCTTGGGAACCCGAACATCAGGGAGTTCAGGAGTTGCAATCGATTGTTGCGGGGCCCGAAAAGTCGGCTCGAGGGTACCCACCACGTCAGCCATGCATGGAGACGCTTCGGAAGAAACAACCTCGCCTTCCACGTGTCGTTGCGGAGATGAACCGTCGTGCTCCAACCCCACGCCATCGCCGAGCGCCACCGCCGAAGGAACCGGGTCCACCACCAGCTCTGCCAGGTTGGACACCGCCGGCGAAGGAGGAATAATGCAAAGCTCAGGCTTGAACCGCCAGCGGCCAATCTTGAGGGACCCAAAAAAGGTTCTACCAGGCGCATCTTTGAGGAAGCCGGAGCTGCACTCAAGAAGAACCGTAATAGACTTCCAGTCAGCCTCCGGAGCGAGGCCATCATCAATGATCGAGAGAATGTCCCCCCAGCGGCGGAACGCCTTGTTGAGGATTGGAACAGTTCTAGACAAGAAGGGGACGCCCGTTATTGTCGCGAGGCAAACCTCGGTGGCAGCAGAAGCACCATCAGCCACGCGAGACCTCCTCCAAAAGACGTCCATGTTAGAGCCATCGGAAAGCAGCCTGTCCCGATGCTCCGGGGATAGGCCGTGCATGCAACAATGAGAAGGGTCCAATATGCATACATCCTCGAAGAAGAGAGGCCCCAGCAAAACTTGAATATGCGACCTTACAGCCTCCCAGTCGACGTCGCCCCGCCGCGCGACCCCGATGAGCACCGAGTGATTGGATAAGTGGAAATCATCCTTCCCACGCGAGACCGAGCTCTCAGCATGCCGAGCCTGACAGAATAAGACCTCCCTTGCCGAATGCCCCCCAGGCGCAGCCGAAGTTGCACCAATAGATGAGCCATCGCCCGCCAGTCGAGAAGGCAGCTCCAGACCACGAAGCAGAAGACCCGCGTCCAAGGCTCCCTCGTGCGACGAACGGGACTGGTGTCCCACCACCTGAGCGTAAGACCGAACCAGGACCTCCCGCCACGCGAGAGGACCGGGACGGGAGCCATGCAAAGCACGCACCTTCGAAGAAGAGGACGGCATCCCTGACTGCAGCGGACGGCGATCCTGGAGCGCCCAACAGGAGGCGCGACGATGTCTCGTATTCCCGCATGCAAAACATCGCGGAGGAAGGGGACATCGAGAAGCGACGTGTCCCCTCTCCCCACATCTGAAGCATCGCTTCGCCATCTTCTTATGCGAAACAGTCTTCCACTCCCCGTCAGTAGCACCGCCATGGTCAGCAACCGCGTCGTCAATATCCACCCTTGTCGATCAACTTCAGCATTGCTGTTCTTTATTTCATTAATAAAAGACTGAATAACATGACCAACATCAAACCTATTTTTAAGAAGAAAAACCCAAGACAATATAGAAAACTCATCAACCGCAACAAGATAAAATCTGTGTCCCTGATGATCAGGAACACGACTAGGGCCCCAAATATCAAAATGGAGCAACTCAAACAGACTATGACTACTTGGACCCTGACGACTCTGGAAGTGGACCGATGATGCTTCCCAAGCTGACAAGCCTCGCACTGAAAAGTGGAGCGAGGAGAAATCTGTGGAAGGACATGAATCAGCTTTTGCAGAGGAAGATGACCAAATAGCAGATGCCACATATAGGAACAAACAGATCCAGTGCGGAGAGAAGAAGAGGCGCCAACATATGGAGACTACACTAGTCTGTAAAGGCCTCCTTGCTCACAGTCAGTTCCAATCACTATGCCAGTGAGTATGTCCTGAAACACAAGAGCAAATGGATCAAATATGGCACGACAATGTAAATCTCTGGTGATTTGACTAATTGATAATAAATTCATAGAAAATTCAGGAGCGTAAAGAACATTCGGAAGCCTCAATGTAGAAGTCAACTGCACCTCTCCCTGACCAGTGATGGGGGAATGTGTTCCATCTGCTATCACAACAGATCGTCCAGACTAAGTAGGACGAAAATCATTAAACTGACTTTTGTCACCACAAAGATGATGGGATGCGCCGGAATCCATGATCCATTCTGATAAGTCCTCCCTGTAGCAACTAGTAAGAGCATAGTCTACCTGATGTAGACGCAGATGCTGAGGCAGCAACCTTTGAGGGAGAGCTAGTGGATCCAGACGTGCCAAGCATGATCTCCCTCAGTCGTGCTACAAGCTCGTCAAACCTCTGATCAGATGCAGGTGATGGACTCCCAGTCTGTTGTGTCTACTCTGCAACTCTGGCTAACGCAGGAAACCCGTACTTAGAATAACAGGTTTCCTCAGAGTGGCTTGTCATGTGGCAGTAGGTGCACGGTTGACGGAGTCGACCACCCCCTCCTCTACCGCGGTTGGAACTTCCCCTGCTACGATATAATGTATGGCTGCCTCTACCACGTGACGCTGCCATAGCTGAAGAGGTTTGCTGCTGTAAAGTACTCCCAGATGGTATAAACAGTCTGCTCAATCTGCGATATGCCTCCTCCATAGGAGGTATGGTAGCATCCATAAGGATCTGGGCCCAAGCTGCATTATATTCCGGATCCAGGGCTGTCAAAAATACTCATGTCATCACAGAGTCTTTGTATGCCTTGAGCTGCTCTGGTGTAGCGGTCAAGGGTATGTAGCCATGTAACTTCTCGAACATACCCCTCAAAGAAGTATAGAGGGTGTGAAGAGGGCGACCATTCTGCTTCGATGTGAAGATATCATGCTGGAGATGGAGTATCTTCGACTCATTCTTTACCGGAGAGTATGTCACGGCAAGAATGTCCCACATAGCCTTTGCAGTAGGTTGACTCAATATATCATTAACTATCTCCGTGAATACAGTCCCAGATAGCCATACACGAGCATATGCACCATCCAACCATGAGGCATTTGTCCCAGTCTTGTCACGTGGCTCCTCTGTATTGAGAATGTGCTTCTTGCCATTACATTGCATCAAACTCATGAACTGCATGGCCCACAGTCCATAGTTGGTTCCATCCATTTTGACAATGGGTGCCGGACCTTTGAAGGCACCCAGGGATAGGACTTCAACTTTGTTTTCGGATATGATGACAACAATCTTCAAGGCTGGGCTAGCAACAAGAGATATCGGTGTCTACACTGACATACAGGAAGATAGTTGTGGGTGTAGACTCATACCACAATCTCTTCCATTCTTTTGGAGAGTCCTTTGGGTAACTAGGGTGTTTTAGTGCTTTACGTTACACCCTGGGTACCCAAGAATCCATGGAAGGACTACGTGTGGGCGGCGAAGCCAACTACGCAAGGGCAGCGGCAGCGTGGTGTACAGCCAAATGGAGGAGCCCACGAGCCCTAAAGGGCTAGGCGCACAAGAAGCGGGGAGGTGGCCAGGCGGCGAGCCCGTGAGGGCTGGGCGGCGGTGAGCCCACGGGGCTTGGGCGGCGACGAGCCCACGGGGGCTGGGCGGCGACGAGCCCTCGGAGGCGCGGTGGCGGCGGTGATCCCGTGAAGGCTAGGATTTTGGTGGGGATAGGATTTTAGGACACAGGTTCCGGTATAGGACCGTCGCATTGATACCATGTGGAAGGAAAAGAAAAAGTTGTATTCTTTCTAACCCTAGAGCTCTCTTATATAGGAGAAAAGCTCTAAGGGTAAATTACATAGACATGACAATAGAAATAAACAATATAGGGGAAAAAGGGACAAAATAACATAAATATCTTAACAGCAGCCATGGCCGGCCCCAAGCCTGGGTAAATGAGGAGGGTTGCGTCAGGTAGCCGACAGCCAGCGTAAAACAATCGAAGACAAATTTCTAAATAGTATTTTTTTAAAAAATATTATTTAGGAAGTTGCCTCATGACAGTCGGATCTTTTCAACATGGATTTAAGCAAACATATAGATTTCGTTGGGGCGTTCCCTACTTGCGACGCGTTGCATCACCCGAATGCAATGAGAAATGGCAAGGGCCGCTACATCACAGCTGGATGTAGTTCAAAATTTGCGAGGGTTCTCGCATGAGGAACGCATGCGGGTAAATAAGCTAGTTCCGCTGCATCACCGTCCGGAGCAGTTGTCCGCATACTGTGGCAGGCCAGAGTACTCTGACAAGGAGACTCATTTCAGTTGCAGTGATTCTGACAGGCACAGTACAGAGCACATGTTCTCCAATGAGGAGATTCAGTTTGACTGACACTCCAGCTCGTTCGTCCTCTTCACCTGCACGGCATGAGAAGCAACGTCCTCAATAGCAATCGATAATTGTGCGCGTTGAGTTGATATTTCTGTAGTGTCTTGTATTGTGAGTTGATATTTCTTTCTGCTTGTCCAACTTGAGCATTGCATGCTCCAGCTTGAGAGGGAGTGTTAGAGTATGCATCATTATCATGTAAGATGGGTGAATGAATCCTTCTAAGATCCATTTACCGCATCTCAGTGTTTAGTCCCACATCTACCAGTGGTGGGACTTGGAGGGTCTGTTGAGGCTATATAAGAAGCCCCAGAGCCCATGTATCCAATGAGAAAGTGCAATGCATAAACTACCCTTTTGAGGCGTTCTCCCATGGTTTCATCCCGTTCCTTAGGGATTAGGGTTCTACGTTAAATCTTGTGTTCTTTATCTTTCTTTATCATTTATTTCTGATACGCCTCCGCATTATATTTTCTAACATGGTGCATAGAGGGAAGCTTCACGAATGTGATGCGTGGAGGGGGGCGCTCATGCATATGTGGCCACACGGGCCGCTTTCGTGAAAACTGGCAAGAAATAGAATCAAGTAATGAATGGAAAGGAATGCATTTTTCCAAATCATTGTTTGGTTCACATATGATATTAAGCTTTAACTAAGTGACTCTCATTCCTTTTTTTTGAAAGGGACTCATTCCTTTCTTATGTTTGGTAAAAGGGCCGAATGACATTATCTCATATAGACCTTCGAGGTTTTCTTTAGGGATTTTTACACCCATAACCCTGAGTAATTTCGCAATAACATTCACAACTCTGCATAATCGCGAATTACATGAGAAACCTTGAATAAGTCTTCCGTTCTACACACATAACCCTCCGTTATTTTAGCCACTTAACTCAACCAGACTTAAAGTTAATCTAACCAATCCTATATCCAACGGTTGTAATTAAAAGAAAAAAAAGAAAAAAAATCCCCCAAGCAGCAAAGCGTCTGGTTCTGTTCCCTCCCTTGTGTCGATTTTCACCTCCTTTTAGGTCTAATCTCAATTGGGTTCATGCTTTTCTAGTCGATCTTCGCGATTGCGGTGTGATAATCCCACCTTTGTGGTGGAAAAGATTCGATTTTTGAGACGGGAACGGGTTGTTCCTACTTGTTTGGATCGACAATGTCCCGACGATGTCGCGCGGTTCGTGATCTTGTCTTTTTCTGGGGGATTTGAAGGGGGCATTGATGGAGTTGGGGCGTCCCAGCCCCCACATGCTGCAACCTCCGTCGAAGCCCTCCCCCCCTCCTCCCACCTCGACCGTCGAGCCCTGCAACCCCCCTTCCTCCTCCAGGTGCTCCTCCTCCAACACCACCACCTCCTCGTCTCTCCTCCCTCCGCTCCTCTCATCGCCGCCATCACCTCCCTCTCAATCTTCGTCTCTCCGAGCTTGCAGGCTGGCCGTCGCCACTGCCGCCCTCTCTCCGAGCTTGTAGGCGGGCCACAGCCACCAATACCCTCTCTCGGAGCGGCACCACCCTCTCTTCGAGCTTGCAAGCGGGGAGGGGGTTGGGCTTCAATGATGGTGGACGAGTGTATTGGCGGATGTGGGTTGTGCATGCCTGGGCTAGAGGGAGGTTGTTCTAAGGGGGAGGTTGCCTCGAGCTTCCACAGGGATTGTGGAGGGCTGGTGGTTGGCGATGCTTCCATGTGTGCTGCGGGAAGGGAGGGGTGTTTGGGAGGAGGTGGGCTTGTCGACGGGGCTTCAACGTTGGCTGCAGGAGGGGGGTGCTTGGGTTGGGCTTCCACGGGTACCGAGGGAAGGGAGGGGGGTCTGGTCGGCGGGGCTTCGACATTGGCTGCGGGAGGGGGTGCCTGGGCTGGTCGGGGATTCCACGGGTGCTACAAGTGCAGCTGGAGCAGTGCCGCGTGGGGGCACTTGATTGATTCCACGGGTGCCGCGGGAAGGGAGGGGTCTGGTTAACGGGGCTTCGACATTGGCTGCGAAAGGGGGTGCCTGGGCTGGTCGGGGATTCCACGTGCAGCTGCAAGTGCAACTGGAGTTGTGCCGCGCGGCGGCGGCGGCAGGGGGGGGCTTTCAGGCTACTGGGTAAAGGGGATATCATTTTATAAATATAAAATATTTGGAAGGGTATAATTGTCCACATCTAACCTTTTCTGCCTGAGTTAACAGAGATTCAGAACAGAATTTGACTCAGGGTTATGTCATGTAAAGGTTAAGCATTACTTGATGTTTCTCATGTAATTCGCGATTATGCAGGGCTATGAATGTTATTGCGAAATTACTCAGGGTTATGGGTGTAAAAATCCCTTTTCTTTACCGTCACTAACCTCATAAAACCATTGTTTGTTGTTGCTTATGGAGCCCTGAAGATAATTGCTACCAACTTGTTGAGGTGACCAAACAGGTCAACGACGAGGTTTTCTTAATTTGCATGAGGGATTAAGGGATTGGAATCTGACAATTTTTTCTGAAGGCTCGATTGACTTGACCAATCCATGTGCGATATGAGATCTACAAAGTAGGATTTGGGAGCCATGTCTCTCTTCGTAGGAATCATATACCATAAGAAGAGGATGTTTTGTGATTTTTACAAGGAAATCCACCTTTAAAAACTTTTTAAAAAAGGTTAAAGTTTAGGGAAGCCTGATGGAAAGAGAAGATTTCATTGGAGTAGAAAATTCATAGTTACCTCCTCATATTAAAAGTTGAAAAAGATGAGAGGTGAAACGGTAGCCGAGCAAGCTATTCTTATTGAGATTCATGTGCATGGGCCAACCTATATAAAGAGCTCAATTCAAAGAAAATTCCCTACTATTTGGATTGCCTCAATACTCTATTCCACTCAAAAAGTGGTTAACCCAAACACCATAATACAACCATTGCAAGCATTGCATCAGATCTTCTATCGCAACTCAATACAAATTGACGATATTTCATAGTGATCTATATATTGCAAACAGCTTTACCTCATGTCTCGCATTTATTTTTCAACCACGAATTCAATAGCACTAGTGGCATGTCCGATGTTCGAGCAACTCATCAAGAGAGGGGTTTTTCGTGTGGAAATGGGTTTACTTAGCCACAAATTCGGAATTAGGTCAAAATTAACGTTCAATTTGAATCCTTCCTATATTTTTTGTTAATTAAATCGAGATTAATGATATCTCTAAAAATTGTATGGATAATATAATTGTTTAAAATAGACATCTTTTTAGAATTCAATTGGGATTTGATAGAATTTTATTTTATTTATTTTCATTTTGTAATAACATTTACTCCCTATATAAAGTTACTTATGGGTAGACTAAAATTCACATTTGAAATAATCTAAGTTTGGAGTTTTCTCCATCTTCATCATCCTTATTCCTATCCCCTTGTGCTCTACCAAACCTTGCACTACATGCACATTTCAACTTTTCTCTCTCATCCTCTATATTTTCTCTCACGTATTCTTCTATCACGCACTGCCTCCTGCTTAATATGTGCAGCTTCCAGGAACTGGTTATGTTGCAAAATTAACAAGATCATCAAGAGTAGACACATATGCTCCATACCGGGAAATGCAGCTCCACATCATGAACATCATTCACAAGTGCAGCTCGAGGATCATCTAACGAAATAGCAACTATTTTCCAGTCAAGTTCCCCTTCATCAATCATAGCCAATGCCCCGAGAGGCTTTACTTTAAGTATCTGACCGATCTTTGCTTTCGCTCCACCAATCTCGACTACATCAACTGGAAGACAAGAAAGGAATTTGAATTTATACCTTATAAGGGACACATTCTTTAGATCTACACAAAATTGGCAAAGCCTTCTCCCACTTTAAGTAGGGTCGGCTACATGGATTCTTGCTCAAATCCATATTGAAAGATCCAACTATTCTTTAGATCTACGCAGAGCATAAGAAAAATTCAAACCTGGATCATTGTCACCAAATGCTCCTTCGACTTCCACATTAGCAAAAGATGGATCTTCCCACGTTTGTGGGAGCAACCCATAATTCCAGTTTATATTATATCTGCAGATAAATCATGTATAATTAGACCATGTTTAAGTGGTTATCCAAAACCAGAAGTAGATGGAACTTAGACATCAGCATTAATTAGATAGCAGTGAATCATGATGATCTCTAATATATTCAGTATAAGCTTACTCATTTAATCGATGTGCATCGAAAGGAAATAAGCAAGCCAAACATGTCCTTCCAACTAAAGCTTGAGATGTCCATGCTTAACCCCCAATTTAACATTTGTGAGCTTATGTATGCAAACAACTAAAAGTACACAGTGTTTAACCTCTAGTGATCATCCTTTAACTTTTCAAAAACTAATAATAGTATAAAAACAATACATAATGTTTATGCAGATGTTAGCTTCTTGATGCCACCTATCAAGCTCCACTTAGGATAGGAAAAGTCGGTACATTATTTTTGGATGCTTTGAACAATGAAAACTAAGCATTTTATTATTACTTTCCGCTCTTAAGTTGTCCGGAATTCCCATAAATTAAAGTAATTTGCTACTTCTTTATTTCAATACTTGTAAATTTCAACATAAAATATGGTCATTTCTTGTGACATTGTCTATCTTCTAATGTGATATATTCCAATAATGTCTAAGTTGGCATATCCAACCTGCTATCTTTCACAGAGAAGCCAAATAGGAAAGGTTGGTTTAGCAATAGATGGATGTTGTTTTGCTAACGGTACACTTAATTTGTTGGGTTTCTTCTCACTTGTACCCATCTTAACTTCTGCAATATCAGTTATGCCCCTCCTTTTTTTGGAATATAAGTTGTGCCCCTGCTTGCACCGTCATCACTTGTGCCCTTCCGTTAGTTAGACCGTCAATGAGTTGAACTAAACGATGGTTCATTGTGGTTAAGAGAAGCAAATCTGTCAAACCCATCCTCTTACTTCCCCAACCCCTCCATCCTGAATCTCCTCCTTCCTCCTCCAAGCTTCCCAGACCTTCTCCCCAT
The DNA here is from genome assembly GCA_037367405.1 of Ottelia alismoides. Taxonomy (NCBI): domain Eukaryota; kingdom Viridiplantae; phylum Streptophyta; class Magnoliopsida; order Alismatales; family Hydrocharitaceae; genus Ottelia; species Ottelia alismoides. Next base: position 306,395 of record JAZKJV010002570.1, on the reverse strand, counting down.
CCCTTACATCATGAACACACCCATTTCATATTTCTTTATTTATTTGTCAATATTCAGCCCAAAGTCCTTCCGTTCTTCATTATTCAATCGAAACCAAACATATGATCACCGACACTTGACACCCTCATCCTCTGCATCTATTTACTTCTTTCTCTTCTTCCATATCTGCCATCTCCAACATGTCTCGCCGAAGCAAAGCTCCTTCTCCCATCTTAAAATTGGAGCATCGCACCCATTCTTTGTCTAATAACCCCAACAATGGAGCTATCACTTGAGAAAAGCTCTTCACTTGCAGGTCGTTGTAGCGTAAGCAGCACATCACCATCAGTGGAGGAGCTCCATCTTAATTTTTTTTGAGGTGGAGCCGATACCACGAAGAAAGAGCTCTTCTCCTTTGATCCGTTGCAGTACCTCCTCTTTGCATCAGGACGAAGAAGAAGGTGGTGAAGATAGCCCCTCTATGCCTTGCCCAAGCTCGTCGCCCCTCAACCGACTTCAGCCATCTTCGTGAAGTTCCGTCATGTTTTGGCAACATTTGAGCTATGTCTTGCACCCAACAAAGGAGGAGGAGATCAGAGAACTGCTACAGTCACCATAAAATTTTTCATCACCATTGACCCAACCATTGAAGGAGCCTCAATATCCACATTGTTTGGGGGTGGAGGGGCTGGGCAGGTCGGAGGCATAGGAAGGGGTTGGAGGAGGGGGCCAGAGGTGGTGGGAGGCATTGGAGGTAAGGGCGACAGAGGAATGGGTGGAGGAGGAGAGGGTCAGAGGTGGTGGGAGGTGAAGGAGGTGAGGGTGATGGAGGAGGTGAAGGGTAGTGAAGGAAGAGGGCCAAAGGAGGCGGGAGGTGGAGGAAGGGGTGAGGTACAAGGAGGGGGAAGAAGCCAAAGAAGAAGAAGAAGAAGAAGAAAGGGTTTTAAAATGGCATATCTGCCCTAGGCCTTCTAATTATCCTTGTGTCTAAAAGTTAACGTTCTCTTAAGATGTGAATGAACGACAAATAACCCGAGGTGTACACGCGATAAAACTGCAAGTAGTCAATGCACAATTGATATTTCAAAAACATGAGGGACTTAACTGATATTGTAAAAGCTAAGAGGGGCATAAGTGCTAAAAACCCTAAGGGTGTGTTTGGTTGGCGGGTTAAGGCGGGTTAAACTGGTAGAGGGTAACCCGTTTTTTGATTTTGGTGTTTGGATATAGGGTTAAACTGGGGGTGGGTTAGAAGTGGGTTTGGGGTGATATGATTGTATTGAAGTTTGAAAAAGTGAGTAGTTATTGTGATGTGATTGTATTGAAGTTTGGAAAAGTGAGTAAAAGTGGAGTAGTTTATAATTTTTATATAATATGATGGTATAATATATTGTTTTTTGATAGGATTGATGATGTAAAATTGATTTATTTAATTTTTTAAAAAAGGAATAAAGTGGGGCCCACGGGGAGAGAGGGAGATGTGGGTTAAGGGGGGTAAACTCCCCTAACCCGCAGGTAACCCGTCATCCAAACGGTACCTAAGTTGTTTATAGATGGTGTGTGTTAGATGAATTTGGTATAGATGGATGTCATGAATGGTTGAGAATTATATTCTAACATGAGGGCTTTATCATTTATTATTTTTGTTTTTAAGAGCTCTCCATGCAATTATTCCAATGATTTCACTATATATGAGCCATATGGTACTTTGTTTCAATATGTTAGTTCATTCCTATTTTCTACATGTTATCAAAGAACCATTCCTATACCTTCTTTCAATATGGATTTGGTATAGATGGATATCATGAATGGTCGAGAATTATATTCTAACATGAGGGCTTTTATCATTTATCAGTTTTGTTTTTGAGAGTTCTCCGTGCAATTATTCCGATGATTTAACTATATATGAGCCATACACTACATTGTTTCTACATGATAATTCACTCCTATTTTCTACATGTTATCAAAGAACCAGTCTTAACCCTACCCCGCCACCTTCTCCCCGCACCAACTGATCATCGCCTTCTCCTCACCATTACCACCCCCTTGAGGTTGTTGTCATATCATATTATCTATATGCCCACATATCTACCTAAATCGATCATAATTACATATGTGTTTCACTCGTGGATGTCCTACTGTTAGGGGACTAATCATATGGAGGATACTCGTTATCAGATGCACAGTCGCCGCACTTGTGCCCGTCATGTTGTTGATCAGCATGATCATGAAGCCATCTACTATAAAATCGGATTTGAAAAAGAATGGTTATTTTATCACAACTTCAACACGTGTGCTAAGCACAAACTCGTCTACTCATACTCAAGAGTGGATGTAACTATCATCGACGCCAACTCATTTAGTTTAGTGTGTGCATATTTAAAAAATTATTTACAAAAAATATTCGAAGGTGGGGTATGCCTGAGGCGCTTTAAAGCAAACATAGGTTCACAGATAAAAGGAAGAGTGTTAAATCCATCAAGAAGAAAACACAAATTTTGAATGTTCAACAACATTTTCAGTACCGATCATAGTTGAAGAGTACACCCAATTCTTGAAATCCATGTCACCCAAAGGATTGCCAAGGGTACACGCAACCATCAATAGGATGATATCACATGGAAACAATTGATTTCCAGAAATTCCTTGTTGAAAAGTATCCAACCCATCAATAAAAGAACAATCCTCATAGCTCTTGCAACGCTGAGCAATGAAAGAATAGATGCATGTCATCTTTTGGTGTTGTTTAAACATCGAGGAAACATCACATAATCATTGTTTACTAACCTCGCTCGGTAAGACAATTAAAATCCAACGATGTTGAAGCAGTCATAAAAAACACTTTTTACTTAAAGAGGCGTAGCCGGCAACCAGCTTCCTAATCACATTCATGCAATCTTTGGAACTTATGGTAGTTCCTTCAGTATGCAGCGATAACACGTAATAGGTTTTTTTATCATGAATGTGTAGGTCAACCAAGTCCAATGGTCCCAATCCTTGACAGGGCCATGAAATCCCCTATTTCATGAACCAAGGCCAAAATTTAGTAAGTATTGATCCGAGAAATTGGTAGAGACGGAAGGTGGCCAACTTTAACCAGACCATGCCGAAGCTCACTTGTATGTTGGCCATCCGACGATGCAAAGAAGCACGGTAATGTTTGCTTAATGGTCCCTAATTTTCCAGTTATCTTTCCAAAACTGGAAGGACTCCTCATTCATCGCATAGAGTCACACACATGCTTGTTTATTTTGTGAATTTGTAGGTAATACAGACTAGCATGTTACCTCATACATCAAGGCACCTTTGTAGGGATGGGGGATAGCTAAAGATCCCCAAACCTCTAACGACAGGATGTTTTATCATTCTTGTTGATGGTAGGCACTCTCGATGTGTATGTTCAATGAAGGTTCATGCCATGTATTTTGGGGAGTATAAAAGATATATGTACTACAATTGTCTTGGGCTTCTTGGCAGACAGTAGCATGTCATCGTTGATGTTACATTATTTGAGTATAATTCATATTTTCTCATGATGTCATTCTCGAGTACTTGATATTGATGATGCAGCCTATTGTATGTGTCTTACACTCCTATTTAACTCCATGATATGTGGTATGGGGTAGTCTGTGGTCGATGCTCAAACCCTATGGAGAGCAACCTAAGTCTACGACATCATCCACCATGCCAGGGTTATCTTTTGATCATAATGTTTTTTTATGACAGTGTAGTTGTTCTTGTAGGTGATGGTATAGATGGAGATGCAGGAAAATAACCATGTTGATACGGATGATATTGATCTACATGTTGCCTTGAGGAATGGCAAGTGTGCAAGCACAATGTACGTTATCTCAGAACATGTCTTTGTTGAGAGACTCGATCCACCATAATGATGGTTTGTCTTTGATTTATCGGGTATGGTGATTTCCATAATTATTAACATGTTCTTAAGGATGACAAATGGCAAAAAACCATGCATGATGAAATGTTGGCTTTGCAATAAATAAGCATTTGGACTCCGGTTACACCACCCAGGATAGACGAGTCTTGACAATCAAACACAAGGAATATGCGGTCGCCAAGGACTACATGCCAGTATATGGAACTGCTTAATATGGCATGCTCTTACATATGGCTTGTCTTGCCACAATTTGAATTCTCCTTGCAGTTGATGTTAGCAAGGACTGGCCTTTTTTCCATCTTAATGGGAAGAAACATAATTCTCTATAGAGTTTTATAGGAACAACTGAACAAGTATACATGTGACAAACCCCTCGGATTTATTGTAGAGAGGGAGTGTCCGAGAGTTGGTAGATTGCACAAGGCCATCTATATCATCAAAATAGAGAGTGAAGAAATTGTTCAAAAAGCTTTTGAAGATGATAAAGCATGAGGAATTCAATCTATTTATCTCTGACCATCCTCTCTTTGTGTGATAGACTACTAGAATCAGGTTATACTTTTTATCTATGTCGATGATATAGTTATCATATGTGATGATTTGCAGGGCATCTCCATGACTAATGCCTTTCTTGAGAAACACCTTGTCAGTTGTCACCAAGGACCTTGGTCATCATCACTGCTACTTGAGTATAGAGTTTGTCAGAAATCATAGAGGACTTACTATAGGAGGAAGTATATTACAGTTATTTTGCAAAAGATCGAAATGGTCTTATCTCATCCGATCATTGCTCATAGCCTCATATGAATCTCAATATTCTACTGTATGATGATAATCTGATGTATATGCCACACAATGCAAGGGGTTGTTGCAGAGATACTCTATGCTATTGCCACTTGCTCTGGCATTGCCCTTACAATGCAAGGAATTAGACAATTTATGAACAAGCTGAAGAAAATACATCGGTATGCATCCACGATGATCTTCAGATACTTGAGAGTTGTATTGTACCGTGAAAGGGACTTCTATTCTTCATAGGGAAGCCATCTAAATTATCTAATATCACCACCTATATTGATATGGACTCTGGAGACTGCCTTAAGGATTGAAAATCTACTGCTTGATTCAGTATATTTATTGGTGGCTACCTGGTTACATGGGGTAATACAAAACATTAGTGTTGCCTAGTCTTGTGGATGATTTAAAATTCGAAGCTACTGCCAGGCTAATTTTGAGGTTACGTGGGTCAAACTTGATGTAGCATATCCTCTTAGGGAGGTTCCCTCCTATGCATATTAGACATGTTAAATCTTCAATAAGTCATTGCCCAGAGCTGCATTTCAGAGATGCACTTCCAATTTGAACATAAAAAATCTCTATAGTTCATCTTGAGGGAGGATGTTGAGAATTATATATTATAGCCGAAGACCATTATCATTTATTATTTTAATTTATAGATTATCTACGTAATTATTCAATGATCTCAATATATGCGGGACCTTTTTAAGAATAACAAATAAACACTTTCAGCATCTTAAGATCATTTCACTTTTAGAAGCCATGCCTAATAACTAGTACCTAGCCTACTCTTCAAGCCCAATTGATTGTGCACACGGCATAACCTAATGATTTACTTTAGAAAAAATCCATTACTGAAAAATGACCTCAGTGGCATAAAAAACCATGTGAGTTTCCAGGTCAACATTGCGGCCCATTTCAAGCAAAATAGAAGCTACATGTCTCGTGAGACATCAAGCAGCCAAATCATCGATATGATTGTAACTTCATTAAGAAATAGGCATTTCTAGTTCATCAACAATCAAGGTTCGAAATCTCGATTTCGATATCGTTTCGGTCACTTGTAAAACCGAAATTTCGCCGAAATTTCGGGAAATTTCGACGATTTCGGTGGAAAAGTGGAAAAAGGCTCAAAAATCCGATTTTCGACCATTTTTTTGCAAATTAAGATCTTTCAAGTTATTTACAACAATAAATAGCTCACAAATACACAATTTTATCATACATATTGCTCATATATGCCCCTTATATCGCACATATCGGTCATATCGATCATTTCGTTGTTAAGGCTGATTATTGATGGATATATATTGGAAATGGATATCATTAAATCCAAGTTCTTAAAACAACAATAGGTAACAAATGCGTACTTATATCACAAATATCTCTCATCCATATGCCTTATATCGCACATATCAGTCATATCGGTCATTTTGTTGTTAAGGATGATTATTGATTGATACATATCAGTCTAGTGAATTACATAATTAATTATAGACTTACAGCAAGATGATATATTTTTACAAAGACAAATGACAAAAGGAATGAAGTAAAAAAGCTATAGCAGATCTCTAGAATCTATAGAGTTGTTTCATCTCCATTCGCAAGGGAGGTGAAGCTCCCTACGTTGAAGAAACATTGTATGCATCCCCCCTGTTGCACCATACCCTACCAGAACGGGGGTCTCGCTGCCCGGTCAGCGAGCCTGGGGGGGCTAGGGGGGGCCCAGGTTGGCCCCCCTTGCGGGGGTGCGGGGGCAGCGCCCCCGACCCGAAACAAAATATATAAATCATGATGTTTTTTGATATAGAGAATTGACAAATAGTTAGTAAAATGACTAAAATTAAGATCACATGGTTAATATCGTTGATTTACATAGGAATCGGCGAAATTTCGCCCATATCGGTCGAAATCCGAGAAATTTTGAACTGAAAACATGAATTTTGACCGATATGGGTCGAAATGTCGAAATATCACCGATTTTTCGACCCATTTCGATCGAAATCCGGGCATATCGATATATATAGGTGTTTCGAAAGACCCTCCCTGTCGAAACCGAAATTTCGGCGAAATTTCGCCGAAATTTCGCGAAATTTAAGACCATGTCAACAATCGAATACATGACAAATAGGTTACCTGAGTTTTCAAGAAAAAGTTACCGGCTGCCCGATACTGGTCTTGATGTTTATTCGAAAAATTAATGCTATCATGAATAAGCACATTTTCACACAGTTCTTTTTAAGCATTATATTTAACTAAGAATCTAATACACGTAATGATGCTAAAGTACATTATTATCTGATAACGCCAAATGTTGCGGTTGCATCTGAAAGTTGTGTGCACCAAGAACCCATAAACAACAAACAAGCCACAACTATCCACAGTTCACTTCCATGACTGGACAATAAAAACACAAACGGATGAATATGGGTATGGATAAAACTAGTACTGCATCCTTATCTATTTTAAAATCAATAAATACAGATATACATGAAGGAATTATCACATCCCTATCCGTTTTAACTCTGGAAGCAAACGCATAGGGACATATACGGAAAGCAAGTTACCACATACTATAGATAATATATAGAACAAATACGATATTAAGACGAATAGTCAGAACTTGCCAACCAAGTACGTTAAATTTACTGATTTCACAATATAATCATATCAAATATATTAAAAGATATAAATATGAACAATAATAAATAAATCCACAACTATATTGGCATATTAAAACAAGTATATGGATACTGATAAAGATATTTACTTCAGATTTGCACAAATCAAAGTAATATCAGTATTAATTTCGAGAACATATGTACATGTGGAAATCGAAATTTATATAAAATGGGTGTGGAAGAAGATCGGATATGGTTCTATAGATGTGTCCATCTCCAGTGGCATGCACTGGCCACGGCTTTCAAATATATTCAATGATTGTTCAAACTAATTGATGTTTGTAACGTTTGTTAAAACATTTGGGAACCAACAATTTGAACATGGTTGCAACAGCTAACTATTAACCAGAAAAATTCCGATTAGCAATCAGCATCAAGATATGCTGCTACAAACCATTTGCCATCAACGACTTTTCATTTAGAAATATCAGAAGTTCACTTCCTTGATTTCTACTTAGGGATGCAATAGGCTATGGATATACCCGTGAAATTCCACTCTAATATACAAATACAACCGTACACATTTTATAACCATATATAACAACGATCTATGTCATTTCGACCATTTTCAGTGTGATGATTAACAATACAAGCATGCTTCGTGTTTAAGATGTGATCCACCAACACATGTTTGTATAAACTGATCTACAAACCATCTCCTACCAATCTGTTATTTTGACCGATAAGATAAAAGACTTCTCATATCCACATCCATACGCGGATCCAGAAACGGATATAAGGATATGATAAAACATACATCCGCATCGGGGACCTGCTTCCCACAAAGAAGCACTTACGGATAGTATCTGAGGTTGCCCTTCTTGGTGTCCTGCTTGATGGGCGTGTGCTGCTCGTCCGTCGCGACCTCCATCTTGGCGCTCGTCTCCTTCGGTATCTCCACCACGAAGCTGAACACCCCGTCCCCCAGATGCAGCGGTACGTCGTGCCACGGTGACACCTTCCGAAAACAAAGACACGCAAAACAAACCTTCAGCACACGATCACGTCGAGGAAAACAAACATCGCCTTCGGATCCGACCTTCCTGCCGGAGGCGTCGTGGAAGAAGAGGCGATAGTCTAGAGTTTCAGGGAGGCCTTGCTCCTTGACGTTGATGTCGGAGGCGAGGTAGAGTGCGCGGCACGCCGGGCGGCGCGAAGGGCGGAGGGAGCGACGCTGCAGGAGGAGGGAGCGGCGTCCTCCGCCGAGGGATGAGCCGATCGCGGGTACCCTCGCGGTCGTTGCCGCCACAGCCGCCGCGGCCATTGAGGTGAAGCTGATGGTGACGAAGATGGAGATGGTGTGGCAACAGCCAACGCTCGGGGAGTGACCGTGGAGGGGGTGGGGGGGATATGAAGGGAGAGATCAGCGTTTTGCTTCGGCTGGAACGAGTGGGGCCTCCGCTGCACATTTGAGAAATTTATGCTTAAGCCTTTGTGAAGACTTCATGTTCTTATTTAACCCCGTATCTAATTGTCAATGCCCCCCCTAAGTTGTTGCCACTATCCTCCATCACAAAGTTAATTACTTACCGTTAAATGTCCACGACTCTACTACAAGATGAATGGAATCATGTTAACTGCCAATAAATAGCTCTCAATACAAACTGTCACTCTTCCTTGTATAATGCTGCTTTTTATAAAGTCGATCGCATGTGAAGAGTAAGCTAAAACTAACTTGGTAAATCAAATTATATAGGCTATATCAAGATGATTGAGTTGGGATAAAGCAACTCAATAAACATCATTTAACGATAAGTAATTAACGAATCAATAATACATGTTAGGATTGACACGCTTTTAAGTAATTCCATTCACGATTATCAGTTTACAATCAACATCATATAAAAACGTATAGCTAAGCCAGACATGAAGTATCCAAGGTATTTAATTGTAAAGTCGAGGTTACATACATAAGCATATATACAACAAAATATATAAGTGTAATTCGTCAAGATATGCCACGAATAAATAGACTCTAGTTACACTTAATTCCCTTTCATTGTCATGTTTGATTATAAAAATGGATTTTGACCTCTTATAGGTAAAAGGAGGGTAAGACTATCTCTTTGGATATACCGCAACTCAATCGCCTCTCTCACTTTTGCTTACAACCATAAATCCTATGTTTTATCTACTATTATTTATACAATTATCTTTTTTATTTTGAATATATTTCGAAAATAAATATTGCTGAGACAAGATTCGAAGGGTATTCATATTACAAATCTTACTAGAACCTCATGTTTTCTATCAGAAGCTTGTGATTTAATTTTTGATGCGGCAAGTAGAGGAAAAATCATTTTTTAATAGTTGATACAAAAATTAAAGTAGCTACTTAGTAACATTCAGCTACCAGACAAGCTAGGTTTCATTATTTTAATAAAAAATGGCTTGGTTGTATGTTAACGAATTGGTCCACTAGAGACACGAGACTTCATAAGTTCAGAGACTTGAGAACGGAGCAAATATTGGATAAATTCAATCATCTCCAAAAAAGAAATGTAGCAATATTATTTGGCAACACTTTTGTTAAAAAGCATTTATAACTAATCAGGCATGGACCTTGATTTATTATTGGGAATTCTGGGTTTTTATTGGATGACAAGTAGTTTTGAATTTTGAAATTTATTCGAAATATTTAATAAGTCAATTCATAATAATGACATAAATTCCTTTTTTGCTACTCTATGTACTAGCCAATTGTCCGTCGGTCCAATTGTTGAATTTGTGCAATTGCCCCGTCATGTATGGTTTGTCGATGCTATGGAGGGACCCACTCCTATTTCAGCTCTTATGCATGCCATTGCTATGGTAGCATCGAGAATCTTTCTCATTGCTAAACTTCTTCCTCTTTTCATGGTCATAAATCATTGTGGACCAAACCAGTTAGGAGTTTCCAACTGTGAAGTGAGTGAAATACCGACCCCTCCTACTCACCAGCATAACCAAGATATATCATTGACATCGACAACTATACATTATGTGTTGAGTCAAGATGGTATGTATCGACATGTATTCAATGTCGAGTTTTCAGTTTATGAATAGTAAAGGGTTGAATTAACTAGGCCCTTGAGTCTTATGACTCGTTGCATTATGGAGTCATGTGTTTAGTCCTGCATCACCTATTGTGCAAGAGTTGATGATAAGGAGGGCTATATATAGAATCTTGTAATGCATGTTTCAATTAGAAGAATCAATGAGAAAAGATGGCTATTGCGGCGCTTCTCCTCTTGAGTAACACGGTCATCTGACTGTTTTGAACTGCATAAATTAACATTTTGATGCTTGTTTTCTACATATTATTTTTGAATCGTCGTTTATAGTAAGACATGCTGATGTATGCAGTTGATAACTCCTGTGCTTATTGGTGATGCATGCATTATGCCCCTGTTTGATACATCAAACAAACAGTCGTAACATAAAAATAAAGATTTTATTCCGTGTATGGGGAAAAAATTGGAGATGTACTCTACAGATTTCTATGGAATAAGGTAACCACGTTTTATTTAATCTCCATGAGTCAACTAGGATATACTTGTGTTCTTCGGTTTGGCTTCTCTTTGCAGACTGGAGATATCCAGAAGCAGTGCATCAGAGCTTTTCCATTGTCTTCACTTATGCCGTATAATGGAAGCAGTGTGCACCTCAAGATTTAAATTAATTTAATAAACACTAGCGTCGACCATTTGCCCAATTCTTGGAGTGTTTCCCTGGTTTTGAGTGAGGAGGCTTATGGATTGCTGGTTGCTTTGGCAGATCCGTTAGCTCCATGACTTGTATCGTCTGTTGCTTCTTTGCTGCAAAGTGAAGGAACAAGAATGATAGTCCTGGTCAAAACTGAAAAAATAGTCGATTTAAAGGACCAGGGACGTATGCTAACCATTTTGTGCTTGTTGGTAGCCTTCATGAAGTTTTCGCTTGGCAATTTCAAGCTTAGCATAGTTCAGATCCTCTTCAGAATACTTCTGCAGTTCAAAATATACAGATAAGATTAATAGACAATGAGTTTTCACCAGCAGCAAACAGTTCAACCCTTTAAGCATACATTCTCGGAAGCCGTCGTTGGCTTCTTATGAACATCGGTCCTGGACCACACTTGCGGTTTTGTGTCACCTTGGATGTGGTTGGAGTTGAGTTTCGGATTCCTACCTGGACCAGAATTAGTAGTACCTTCATTGGACTTCTGCTGCATCTGCAAAGAACCATTCTTCTTCATTGTTCGGTCTGAGGCGCATTGGGGCCCCGTATGTCTTTTCTCCACTTTCTGAGATTTACTGTGCTTGTCAGTGGCTTCATGTTGCCTTCTCATTGCTTCGTGTTTTCTGGGGGGCTCCTCATAGTCAGAAAGCTCAGGAGAATATCCAAATGGCTTTCTGCTTTTATCATAGTAATTTTCTAGTGTCTTTTCCTTTCCATCAATCTCGTCGAGTTCCCCAATGTTTCGAGGATCTGCAGTGAATGCATCGCATTTTTGTGGTTTGAGAAAATGCTCAAATTTTATAATAAACAGTGGAAACACCAGTTAAAGACTGTACTCACTCCCGTCATCATCCATGCCATCAAAGAACTTGATGGAAGCAATGTTACAAATGCACGCCAAATGCAACCATGTTAGTTTCACTTGATGTCAAACTTCTGCTATACAAGGAATTAAGATGTGTATGCATACCTTAGAAAGCTCAATCGAACCTGTTTGAGTGGCCAAAAAAATTCCATCATCCAGTGGAGGAAAAGGAAGCCCATCGTCAATTTCAAAACTCGCAGGCTCAGCCGATTCAGGCGTGGTTTCTTCTGCACAAGTGAGAAAATTTAACAATGAATTTGTAAGTTTGTAACACTTATACCCCCAAACATAATCTCACATCTAAAACTCACAAAGTGTGAGAGTGGGTTATAAGTGTTGAGAATTACTACTTGACAACTTGGGCTTAAGCATTTGAGTGGTTGTCAACGGATCCATTTGAGCCCGTACCCAACAAGTTGTCAGGGTCAGTTTTCTCCGTTAACGGACAATAGACCTAACCCCGAGATATTACAAATGGTATCAGAACCAATTTCTCTCTGATAGTGGAAAGGGCTACCCGAGAGGTGGAGCCACCCCTACAAAGAGATATGTGGAAATGGCTACCCGGAGTGTGCAGCTGCCACTATCACACTAGGAATAAGTGATGGGTCATGTCGCAACGAGGATGTTGCGAATATAAGTAGGGGAGGTTGTAACACCCATACACCCAAACATAGTCCCACATCTAAAACTCACAAAGTGTGAGAGTGGGCCATAAGTGGTGGGGATTATTACTTGACAACTTGGGCTTAAGCATTTTGGGTGGTTGTCAACGGATCCATTTGGACCCGTACCCAACAAGTTGTCTAGAACAGTTTTCTCCGTTAACGGAGACCTAAGCCCGGGACATTATAGAATTTGAGTCATAAGTTAGCAACATTCACGAGGAGTTTCTTTATCTTGTCTGTGTGGAGACTCATGGCTCAGCTTATCGACAACAAACCGTCTCCGTGTACATTGCAGAGTTTCAAATCCCAATCAGGAAATAAACAATGGAACTTCTAGTGTGCAATTCAGCTAACTTTACCTGCAAGCATAGCAGCAGCGGTGACCCAGTCATGCACCAATGCTTTCCACTCACTGTGACGTTTGACCATGAAACATAAGTTGCACATATCAGGAACTTCAATATTAATTGTTTCAGCATTAAAGCTTCAGATGACAGACCATATGATGCTAGATTATATACCCTCCAAACAAGACTTAAAACAAGACATACAACCAGACAAATCGCCTGCAATCCCGGGCAGCTAGTTAACTTATGAACCTGAGATGAACACTTCTCCCATTGCTCCATGAAAACCAAATAACTACAGAACTGTTTCTTTTCTGTCTTGGATTTTCTCATTATGCACAGAAGGCTATGAAGGGATGGCTTAATTCGACCTTGCGCACTCACATGCATTAACTAGCAAGCTAACATTGTGAATAGGATCATAAATGGCGACAGTGCATTCCATTTGGAGCATCAAAACATAACCAGAGAAACGTACTCGACTAGAGTCTGCGCGAGGCAGGCGATTTGCTTCGATCGATGTCTCCTCAACCCATTAACAGCCTTCCCAACCTCTGTTGTCTTCACATATCAAAAACCCAGCACGATATCATATAATAGAAGAAGCAAAATATAAGAAATCCCACATATGAAAAACATGCATTCAATTAGTTCCCAAAACCCACCTGAAGAGTCTCGACAGAAAGCCTCATGAGCTGAAGTCTCCTCAGGGACTCGAACAGCACAGCATCTGACTGCACCAAACAATCCAAACATGATCAAAATTAACAATAAAAAGACAAAGTTTCACACTCATCCGAACTTGATCATACGAATCCGATCGAAAGACCTGATCTTTCCTGTTGGAAAGGACCTCCTTGATCCTCAAAACCTCCCCGACGATCTGCCCCTCTTCCTCCATCTCCTCCGTCAGCGCCTCCGCCTCGTCGTAGCCGCAGTTGCTCGCCATCGTCTGCGCCGCCTGCGCCTCGACGCGGTCGCAGGAGAGGCACTTCGTCGAACGGCATGAGAACAGCAGCTCAGCGATCCGATCCCGCCGTTGGCGGAACTCGATCGGGCAGTCCAACGCCGCGATCAGGATGGCGTTCTCGATCGCGTCGAAGATGCCGGAATCGGCGCCGCGGAAGTACTCCCGCCAGTAATCCAGCGTCCTGGTCTCGGTCGCCATCGATCGGAGTTCCTAAGGATGCCTCCGGCCGATCGGGATCCGATGCAAGATGGGATTTTGGCAGGATTTCCTTCTGTTTCTGACTTGAATCCAAATGGGTAACGGAGATTTCCTTCGATTCGGGACGGGATGGAGGAATCTTGGCGTATTAATTGGGTAGCAATTGGAGATTTTGTTCCGATTTAATGTTTTCGATTTCATTGGTTGTGGTTATCGCGATTGAGATGATGACGATGGAGTCAGCCGCAGGAGGAGGAAAATTTTGAATGGAAGGTGAAAGGGATTGGGGGGAGGGGAGGTGGGTTGCACTGTTTGCTCGTCACACCCAGAAACCCACACCCATCACATCCCCCCTCCACTCGGGCCTTTTCCGTTACGCCATTTTCACTTTTGGGGGAAAAGAAAGGCTTATCAGAGGTTCCGTTATGGAGCGGACCGGCTTGGTTATATTGAATGCTGCTCAGTCCACTTTCATGAATGTTGAACAAATTTTTAACAATAGAGAGATCAATGACAATGGTGAGATGTGGAGGTGCAGAAGTTGGTAGGGATGAGAAAAAAATCGGGCCGGTCCGACCGAGTCCGGTGCCCGGCTCGAGCCCGCGATAAAAATGGGCGGGCTTGGGTATTTTTTAAGCCCGAATGCCTTGTCGGGCCGAGCTCGGGCTAGCTCGAACCCGAGCCCGAAGCCCGCGGGTCGACCCGATTAAAAGCCCGAGTTACGGCCATATGTTAATATTGACTTTTGTTTTTCTTTTAATTCAAATAGCTATATTATTTTGATTCTTTTGCCATGCTGCGAATGGATTCTAGAGATTAAAGTTTACATGAAAAACAAGTTTGGTGCGGATATATTTTTTTCAAAGCAAGTTCCGTTGATATTTGCACTGAGAAAAGTTTCAAATAACCATATTATTGATCTTGCTTGTTGACTTGTTTTTCAAAGCAAGATTATTTGCTAACAATCTTAATCAAATTAAACTTGGGATTTTTTTTTATTTTCTAACAGTACCAATGGCGGGTAATGGAATCAATTCTTGATTTTTTTAGTGAAAGTAGCTTTTAAAATTAGATTTGGCATTTTCAATATAAAATTGTCGGACCAGCCTGACCCGACCCGACCCATTTTCTAGCGGGTCGGGTTCAAGCTTGGGCCGCAAGTGATGATTTTGAGCAGGTCTAGACACGGCCCGTAGGCCTGATATATTTGACCGGGCTCGGGTTGGGCTGGGTTGGGCCTGGTCCGGCCCAACCCGATGCTCATCCCTAGAAGTTGGTGGATATTTGTTGGAGCTTGTTGAGCATGATACAATTTCTTCATGTTGTTGAAGTTATTTTTTCTCGAGAAGTTTCAATCTGTAGGCATATAACATAATTGTTGTATAAGATACATTCTTTCTAATGACGGAAATAATGATATATGATGTAGAGGCCCGAGAAAAGGTTACTTGAGAATAAAGGCTACTCGAGAATGGGTAGCCATTACTATTATTGGAAAAAAGATCGAACTAGATACAATGAGGGAATTATGATATAAATATGGAATTCAAAGTATTCCCAACAAGATCTATGTAAAAAAACTCCGGGAAGAGAGACTTTTGGTCTTCTGGAAGATTGAGATTTTAAGCATTCTAAGATGTTACTTAGATGGAATGTGGATATAAATCTAATAATTATTGATTGATATCTGTTATAGCTTTGTGATAAATAGTTGCAGACGGTATTAAATCTAAATTTTCCTCTAATAGTGGCAAGATTACGTGAGAAGTGGAATCATCTCTGCTAAAAAAGAGCCAAGGGCGGGATTTTAACTAGCTATGTGACATTGATAAAACTTTGATTCATTTATGGTTGCAGGCCTAAATTAAGAAAAAAATCAAGCTTAATTGAGAGAAAATAAAGCTTAAATCAATAGTTGCATTAGTATTGTGAAGCATATGCACACCACTAAGATACATGTTCATAGTTTATCACTCAAACAAGGGTAATGATTAGCTCTTAAGTCTATGTCGGTTCACTAGGTAGAAAACCCCTCATGTCCCTCTTCCATTGCCCTTGAACCTCAAACCCCAAACCCTAGTTATGCTTTAGTCCATGTAAAGACCGTAAAACTTCTCCTCATAGCTAAAGTTAAACCATGACTACCCTAGTTAAGAACACGACCCAAAGTTAGACTTAATTAGAAATCTTCAAACCCTAACCTAATTGGAATTAAAAACCTTCAAACAAACCCCAGTCCTTGTTAAATCCCAAGTCTAAACATACTGTCCTAACAATAAAATATTTAAGGTTGTACTAGGAAACATATTCGATTGACAAACCTTACTCAAATGTATATTCAACCGAGCTTTTTAAATCTCTTGAACTTCTTTTTTTCTTTCCATATTGCTTCAGAAAACAAATAAGAAAGAATTGGCTTTGAACCAAACAAGGCTCATCCAGGTGGAGTGGATTTTTCTTGAACTACTCAAAATGGTCCTCAAAGTCTCATCAACTTTATGTCATACAACTACTCTCGAATATTGATTTTTTATTCCAATCATTGCAAGGCCTACACTTAGATCTAACCTCAACCACATGCCCTTAACTAACAATCACACCTCACTCACCGAGGATGATTAATGAAATAAAATGGATTCAAATCAAGGGACCAACATCATCCCACTTAATTACCATTGATATGAGTAGTTGGACCTAATCCAATGAATATAGTACATCCTTGTATCTCAAAACCATCCAAAGGAATGGTTTATTCCAAACGGTCACTTCACTTCATGCATATGCTCAAGCTAGCACATGACATCCTCTCAGTCTTTGACATTTCGAACTTACCATCCTTGCTCTGCATACCAACTTGGCATGCCACAAGTTTATGGAATCTTACTTGTAACCACGTGGCAATTGATGAATCCATGATTCACCTACTTTATCTATCAATCTTAGCTTAAACTTTAGGTAAACAACTCAACAAAATTTCTAACTTCTTTAAATTAACACTTTGTAATGTGTAAATAACTTGGGTTAATTACTATATATTTATTCCTTAATAAAGACCTTCACTTTTTGTTGCATATATTTATGTGCGTACATTGTACATTGGTTTCCTCTTATTTCTCTTTTGCTTTTCATATATTAAAACCCATAAAAATTAGTGCAAAAAGTAGATAAGTATTTATATAAATAAAATCTTAATTAAATACAAAAAAATCAAAAGCTAAAAATAAGTGTTTTATTGCATTTGAAATATCTCCAAAAATGTTAAATTGTTCATTTGAGGTTTTGATTTTGAATCCTTCCTGAAAGATGTAGATTTCGTCGAGATGAACAATTTTTATGAAAAAAGTTTTTGGTTTCAAGGCCATTCGTTGTTTCTTTTTTTATTTTGAGTTCATTTGTTATTTCTTTTGGAGGTCATTTGTTACTTCATATTGTATGATGATCAATATATATGTATTTAGAGAGCATAACATGAGTTCTAATATTGATGTATTCACATCACAGAGAGAATGAACACACGAATCATGGCATTTGGAAGCATCTTTATGACTGAAAAAGTGCAGTACATGGTCTTCCTCGAGGATAATTCAGGAGAGGTGATCTGGTGTTACTATATTCTCAACTTAATACTTATTTTTATCTCAATATCAAACTCCTATAGTAGAAGGGCCCAAAGAATGAGTCATGATAAGTTTAGCATCCTCTTGTCTTTGAGGTACATGATAACATTGTAATCGATGAATATCAATTCCTTCGATATGAGAACATCTCTTCATGGGTAATTATATAGTTTCACTGAGTTTGATCGTCTTGTCGACATAAAGCAAAGCAAATGATTTCCATTACTTGTCATGATCCTTCCCTCACGATTGCCCACCTTATTCAACATCTCATTTCCTCGCATCACCATTGCATGCTCTTATCTCAATGGTTTGTTGTAATTGCCAGATTTATGACGTTATGCTACTAAGCTCTATTAATCAAAACATTATCGTTACTTCTTGCACGATCTTTTGTCAACCACTGGTAGAAAAATCCTATGTGACTCGTTGGATTTGTCTAAGCGACCATCGCTACTAATTCTTCACGGCTTTTAAGTAGTGCACACCTGATGCATCTTATCCTATCATCAATGTCAAATCTAGCTTTGGTACATATACACTTCAAGAATCAATATAAGAGTACCACTTGCTTTTTTTACAAGAAAGAAAGTTGTGATGTTTTCAAATGATAATTTATATATATTCATATTAAAGTATTCAATCAGAATGATGATATCCCAATTATGTTTATCTTTTGCGAAGCCTTCTTCCTGACCATCTTTTGTAGTTGTTGATTACATTACTTTCTCTATTAAAATAGAAGTGATTTATAACATCAAAATCTATAATGTCTCGGGCTTAGGTCTCGATGAAAACTGGCTTGACAACTTGTCGTGCTCAAACCAAATTGAATCGAGATAACCACTCAAAATGCTTAATCCCAAGTTGTCAAGTAGTAATTCCTGTCACTTATAACCCACTCTTATACTTTATGAGCTTTAGATGTTGGACTATTTTGAACAGTTGAAGTAATACAACATCGTACTTATATTTTGCAACGTTCTTGTTAAGATATGTCCACTACATTCAAGGTAACGAATAATTTGAATATACATTGATATATCTTCTGCTGTTAAAGATATAACGGATATTATTTGTTGTCAAATGATCTTTTGTACTTGTAATTAGCAACGAATGTCATATTCATTTTTAAAGGTCAATATAACAATGATTTTTCGTTGAGTTATTCGTTAAAATATACACTAATCATTGCCAAATTTAGCAATGATTAGAAGAAAAGTTAATAAATAACCATTGTTATATGATTCATTACGAGCAATATAACAATGCATACAATTATTTATTGTGAATTTTAAGAAGTAAGCAATGAATAATATTCGTTGTTACATATGTAACTACGGAAGATATGATAATGACTATTAAATTATTTGTTGCCTTATGTCACTTTTTTAGTGGTCCCATCACGTATTTCTAATAATAGTGGCGGTTGCACATTCTGGGCTTAGATCCCTTTACGTAGATTTTCTGTTATCAAAGGGAACTCCATCTAATATCTTTTGTAACATCCTAGACTTAGGTCACTGAATCGTTATCGAGGAAAATGACCTTGACAAGTTGTCAGGCTCATGCCTAATTAGATCCATTGAAACCCACCAAAAATCCTTAAACCGAAGTTATTAAATAGTTGAACCCGTTGTTCTTGGGCTTGATAAGTAGCATACCTAAGATGTTTCTATTGGGCGAACTTTGTCGTCCAACTAATCCTTTACTATGGTTATGAAAGCCCAGAGGGAGTATATTTTCTTCCTTTTTTAATGAGATTAATGTTGTTATATGGATAAATGGGCATGAACACAAGGATTAACACGAGGTACTTAAGATTGCTCTCAACCGCTCAAAAAACTTAACACTACTGGAATTTTGAGGTTTTTACGTTAGCGATGTTGCGATGGTTGCATGTAAGCTTCATGAATTCATATTATTCTCAACGGTTGTTGTATAGCCGTCGCTAAAGTCGGTGGATGCAGTTATATTCATGCATACTGTTGATATGCCTTGAATCCTAACCATCTGACCCAGGTTGAAGAACTGCATATGCATCCCCCTACCGTACCATACCCCAACAGGACGGGGGTTTTATTTGTATTCGGGTATTTGGATCCTTCTATTTTTAGGGATCCGTCTGTATGGGAGTGCTATATAAACTCCTCAGGGTTAGGATTTTACGGGTATCCTCTGTATTCATTCTTTTCACCACATAGTGAAACCGATCGTCGTCGCCCAAGGACGTAGCCCAGTTACGGGTGAACCTTGTAAATCCATGTGTTTGCGTTCTTGCTTGTTTGATTGTGTTTGTGTGTGCTTGCTTCCGCGATTCGCAACAAACTGGTATCAGAGTTTCCAGGTTCCGTCAGGATCATACAATAAGATGTCGTCACACAATATGAAGATCGAGAAGTTCACAGGGAAGATCAGATTCAGTCTATGGCAGATCAAGATGCGTGCTCTTCTGAAGCAGCAGGGCATCTGGGCGTCGTTGGACCAGGAGTGTGCGAAGGCACTCAAACCCTTCGAGTTGACAGTGCAGGAAGAGAAGGCGCACTCGATGATTATGATGTGTCTGGCGGACGAGATTATTGCGGAGGTTGCTGATGAGACTTCTGCGGTCGGTCTGTGGTTGAGACTCGAAAGTCTATACATGATGAAGTCTCTGACCAACAAATTGCTTTTGAAGCAACGTTTGTTCTCTCTCCGCATGTAGGAAGGTACATCTCTTAAAGAACATCTAGATCGCTTAAATACATTGTTGATGGCTTTAAGAAACGTAGATGTTAAGATTAAAGATGAGGATGCTGCTTTGATTTTGTTAGTTTTTCTTCCATTGTCATTTGAGAATTTTGTTCAATCATTCATTGTGGGAAGAGAATCGATAACCCTAGAGGAAGTTCGCGCGAGTCTGCATACGCGTGAACTTCGACATATGGCTACCGGGAAGCAGGACTCTAACGCTGTAGGTTTGGTTATGACGCATGAGAAGAGTCATGCCAATTCTGGCTACGCAAAGAAGGGAAAATAGAAGTCCAAATCGAAGAATCACAATGCTAGGGACATTTGCAATTACTGCAAGGAACCTGGACATTGGCAGAAGGACTGCCCGAAGAAGAAAGGGAAAGCCACAGTTGCTGCCGTGGCTCATGGAGGCGCAGATTCTGAAGATGACCTGGTTCTCACCGCCACAGATCAGACGACCACAACAACACATGGATTCTTGATTCAGGTTGTTCTTACCATATGACTCCCAATGAAGACTGGTTTCTACAACTATGAGAAGATAGATGGCGGGAACGTTGTCATGGGGAATGATGCAGCATGCAAGATAGTAGGGATCGGCTCTGTGAAGATCAAGATGCATGATGGAGTCGTGAGGACGGTCACAGAAGTACGCCATGAGGAAGAACCTAATATCCCTTGGAGTCTTGGACTCTAAAGGATATAGGTACAGTGCTGAAGGTGGAGTCATGCAGGTTGCCAAAGGCAGAGTGATTGTCATCAAGGGCAATAAGAAGAAGACCCTATACATCATGCAAGGGTCTACAGTTGCAGGTTCTGTTGCACTGGTGTCCCAAGCCGTAAGATCAGAGTCTGAATTGTGGCATATGCGGCTGGGACACATGAGTCAGATGGGGATGAATATCCTCAATCAGAAGGGTCTCATCGGGGATCTCAAGGGTTCTAAGCTGGAGTTCTGTGAGCATTGTGTGTTCGAGAAACAACACAAAAAGCAATTCAGTAAAGCTATCGACAGGACGAAGGAGACACTTGACTACATCCATGCTGATTGTTGGGGCCCTTCACGGGTTCCATCTTTGAGAGGCGCCAGGTATTTTCTATCTATTATTGATGATTATTCCAGGATGGTGTGGGTGTATATTATGAAGAACAAGAGCGAAGCATTCCAGACCTTCAGGCAATGGAAGATCTTGGTGGAAAATCAGACTTCTAAGAAGGTGAAGCGTCTTCGCACAGATAACCGACTGGAGTTCTGTTTATCGGAGTTCATTGAGTTCTGCAAGGAGGAGGGTGTTGCGAGACATCTTATCATTAGAGATACGCCACAACAAAACGGAGTTGTTGAACTAATGAACATGACGCTTCTGGAGAGAGCAAGGTGCATGCTCTCTACTGCTGGACTTGGTAGAGCATTCTGGGCTGAAGCTGTGAATACAGCATGTTACTTGATGAATTGGAGTCCCGTGTCTGCCATTGATTGCAAAACACCCATGGAGGTATGGTCTGGTAATCATGCTGATTATTCTATTTTACGAGTCTTTGGTTGTGCTGCCTATTATCATGTTAGTGAAGGAAAGTTAGAACCAAGGGCAAAGAAAGGGGTGTTTACAGGATATGGTGCAGGAGTGAAGGGGTATAGAATCTGGTCCCCTTCTGAGCATAGAATTATTGTTAGCAGGGATGTTACTTTTGATGAGAATTCTGTGCTTCACTCGAGTAGTGAGTCTGTTGATGCAGGGACAGGTGATGATGTGCCTGAACAGGTAGAGTTCGAACTGACACCAAATAGTGATCATGCAGTTGGTCACACCACTCCTGATCAGGCTGTTGTTGAACAGCCTGAAGCTGAGCAACCAGAAGAGAGGCAACCTAGTATTGCTACTGATCGGCCCCGTAGAGAGATACATCCACCGCAGAGATACAAATTCAAAGACATGGTTGCATTTGCACTGCAGGTTGCGGAGAAGGCAGAGTCACCAAAACCCTCCACTTACAGGGAGGCAATATCTGGGGCAGAATCTGAGCAGTGGATTGCTGCTATGGGTGAGGAGATGGAGTCTCTTCACAAGAATCAGACATGGGAACTTGTCAAATTGCCAAAGGGGAGGAAGATCATTGGATGCAAATGGGTCTTCAAGAAAAAGACAGGAATTTCAGACACTGAAGGCATCAGATACAAAGCACGCCTAGTTGCGAAGGGTTACAGTCAGAAGGAAGGTGTGGATTACAACGAGATATTTTCTCCTGTTGTAAGACATACATCCATCAGGGTGCTACTAGCTCTTGAGCACATCAAGACTTGGAGCTGGAGCAGTTAGATGTGACGACAACCTTCTTACATGGTGAACTCGAAGAAGACATTCTTATGAGCCAACCAGAGGGATTCATATCTCAGGGCAAGGAAGATCATGTATGTAGATTGAAGAAGTCTTTGTATGGGCTTAAGCAGTCTCCCATACAGTGGTACAAGAAGTTTGATAGTTTCATGACTGATCATGGCTTCAACAGGAGCCCATACGACTGTTGTGTTTATCACAACAAGGTAGAGGATGGATCCTTCATCTATCTGTTACTGTACGTCGACGATATGCTGATTGCTGCCAATCAGAGGAGTACCATAGATGATCTGAAGAAGCTCCTTAGTTCAGAATTTGACATGAAGGATCTTGGTGCAGCGAAGAAGATTTTACGGATGGAGATCATTAGAGATCGTGCAGAAGGGAAACTTTTCTTATCTCAAAAGAACTACATTGAGAAAATTCTACTGAGATTTGGGATGTCTACAGCCAAGCCTCTAAGTACTCCATCCGCTTCAAATATTCATCTCTCAGTTTCTTTTGCACCATAGTCAGATGCTGATAAGGAACACATGTCACGTGTTCCCTATGCCAGCGCAGTTGGGAGTCTTATGTATGCCATGGTATGCATAAGACCTGACATCGCTCATGTTGTGAGCGTTGTTAGTAGATTCATGGGTAACCCAGGAAAGGAGCATTGGCAGGCAGTCAAGCGGATTTTCCGCTATCTGAAAGGAACAACAGACATTGGCCTCATTTATAGAAGTGATTCGGAGTGCTTGGTTGCTGGATATTCAGATTCAGACTATGCAACAGATGTTGATGGGAGGAGATCGATGACAGGCTACGTCTTCACATTAGGGAATTCGGTCATCAGTTGGAAGGCTACCTTACAGCCATCGGTTACTTTGTCTACTACAGAGGCAGAGTATATGGCACTGACAGAGGCTGCAAAGGAAGGCATTTGGCTGAAGGGCTTACTTGGAGACCTCAGTCTGCAACAAAATCAGGCTATAGTATATTGTGACAGTCTTAGTGCAATATGCTTAGCCAAGGATCATGTTCATCATGAGGAACCAAGCACATAGATGTCAGATATCACTTCATTCGTTCTGAGAAGAGGATCAAGGCGAAGAAGGTTGGTACAGCAGATAATCCAGCCGATATGTTCACGAAGGCGGTTCCTGGGAGTAAGTTCAAATATTGTTTGGACTTGCTCAATGTCGACAGTTAGGAGTAGCTATGCCTTGAATCCTAACCATCTGACCCAGGTTGAAGAATTGCATATGCATATTTGGAGCCTTCTATTTTTAGGGATCCGTCTGTATGGGAGTGCTATATAAACTCCTCAGGGTTAGGGTTTTACGGGTATCCTCTGTATTCATTCTTTTCACCACATAGTGAAACCGATCGCCGCCGCCCAAGGACGTAGCCCAGTTACGAGTAAACCTTGTAAATCCATGTGTTTGCGTTCTTGCTTGTTTGAACGTGTTTGTGTGTGCTTGCTTTCGCGATTCGCAACACATACAATAGTGGTGGCAGATAGTCAATCGCCATAAATATATTACTGAAGCAAAAACAATTAGCGGCATGCATTATTACTATTGCTAATAAGTTGCCCTATTTCCAGACCTCAAATTTTTGTTTCCCTCTTCACAACCTGCATATCCTCCTCCTGTCCCTCCTCCTCCAGCAATATTTCTAGTCGTCGCCCCTCCCACGTCATCCCTTCTCCTCCCCCTCCCATCCCCCTCGTAGTCTCCACCCCTCCACCGCTCTTCCTTTCTCTTCCATCGCTTCCACCCTCCTCCTCCTCCTCTCCAGTCTCCGCCCCCTTCCACCTCACCAGCCCCGACCCCTCCTCCTCCTTCTCCTCTCTAGACCACCACCCCTCCTCCTCTCTAGTCGACCTCACCATCCTCTTCATCTATGTATCTATGATTCATAAGGATTCATATAGAGTCAATGATATCATGATTCATCTCGGACAATCCTCTTCATCTATGTATCTATGCATATCTATGTATGCATATGCTTGTGTATATCTAGATCTGAATTTGTTTGTATTTATATATGTTTATGTGACCATATGTTACCATATGCGCAACATTAATAAAGAATTTGCGATACCAAGATATCACATAAATACATAATTAATGTGGCAATATGAATGTGTTGCATTAATATGTAGTTAGTTAGATATGAAAGTTGAAAAACTAATTATATTTAAAATCACACAAAATAATTCACACATCTTACGTCTCTCCACATCAAATGTGATTGTGGCCCTGCACATCGGGCGGCATGTGCAATACATTGGAGGATTTCATCACCTCCAATTGTGTTATACATTTTTTTGTATTTTTCACTAAGCTATTGAACTCACTTCATGATAAGATATCTCGGTCCAAAAGTTGTGGAGTTTATGTAAGAAGGTTGAAGAATATATATTTTTGTAGGTACATTCCCAATAAATGGTACACTATATTTAGAATCATGTAGGTCCACATACCATTGTAACTAATCAAATTATGTAAATGCCTAGTGAACATTAATGATTAACTATTTTTCATCTTCTAGTTCTCATTGGTAACATGTACAAATGGTCGGTTTAAGACGTCCCTATAATATTCCATTGATGTTGGCTTTTCTTAGTGCAGAGGTCCCGGACTAAGGGGGTTCATAAGGGTTCGAACCTTATAGTAAGACGATTATAAGAGTACCCCGTCTTCTTTGGGATACCGAACCAATTGTAATTTACTCCCAATATTGTCACTCTGATGATAATTTTAAGAGTTGATCACGATTGGTTTATAAGGTATGGAAAGGTCGCAGCTCCCTTGAAGGAGGAGACCATAACTGATATAAGGTATGGAAAGCTCACAATATTATGGTCAAGTCCTACTTGATGGTTCGTTTGTCACTAAGTCCATGTGGTTTGGATGAGCTAGCATTACATTGCAACAGGAGGTCGACCGCCTTAGATAGGACATGATGGGCATGCAATGAGATCTTCACAGGCCGCACGAGAGGGAAGACCAGCTGCGGGACTCTCTTAGGTAGAGTACATAAATGATTCAAGAGACGAAACAACTACTTCTGGAGCTGGAGGGGGAGGGGTTGCAGTTCAACCCCTATTTTTCCGTGATGTGAACGTGACGATGACCCTCCCCTGGTCGGTGATGCCCCTCTATGACCTTAGTGTGTAAATTGTAAATTGTTTACATTTGTATTGCTAGATATGGGCACATGTTTGAACAATTATCTTTTGTATCTATCTAATTTTGGTGTTTGTATAGCATTTATGTTTGTATTAGTTGCATCATTGACATGTTTCATGAGATGTTCGATTGTTGATTGTGTTGACATTGTATGATTGCAATTTCTTACAACATTGGCAGCTACTGCAAGCTGCTAGTTTTTTAAGTTGTAGCTTTGTGACGGTCAGTTGCCCGCTACTACTAGCATATAATATTTGCGGCAATTGATAACATGCCATAATATTGTAGACCCAGCTCATCTTGATGAGTACTTGTAGGGGGTTTACTTTTGCGGCACTTTATTACTGCGACGAAACTTCTTAAGCTGCTACTAAAATTATTTTCGATGATAGTATTCTCGACGGTGTTTTTACGACGGATGCCAAATAGTTGCAGCGAAACCACCGCAACTGCATATATTTCCAGTAGTGTAAGCTCAAGTTGTATTACAACCTCCCTCATTTATATTTATAATGTTCTCATCGCAACATGGCTCATTAGGTTGTATGGATGGAGATTTTTACATAGATATATACATTGTTGCTTTACATGTGTACTTGATATTCATGTTGACTTGACATCATGGGAATTTATAATATTCATGTTGACTTGACAACATGGGAATTTATGTAAGTTGCACCTTATTTCTCATCATAATCTCGCTCACAATCATAATTTGAAACTTAGGCCTTGTTTGGTAGGAGAATAAGCCCTGGAATAATGGGTCAATGCTCCTCCCGACATGGTTCTCAGTGGTACGACTATTCCCCATTATTCCATATTATTTCACTCTTATTCCTATCTTTATCCCACCTTACCTACCTTTATTTCACCTTATTTTCATTATTCCTATCCTCCAGCTGAACAAAGAATAGAACCTTATTCTCCTTATTCACCATCCTTATTCATGCTTATTCCCGAACCGAACATGCCCTAAAGTTAATGAGGCAATATAATTCATTGACACACTTTGACGTGTTGACAGCTTTGCTGGGGTCACTTATCATGTGTATCATTGCATTCATTTCATATATTTATTTTGCATCACAAAAAATACATTAAATGAAATCCATTTCATTTGTGTGCATTTTTGTAATCATTTACATGCATTTTGTTGCATTTCTTTGGAATGATTGAGCATGATCATATGGTACAAAATTGGAAAACTCAAAAAATCTTATATAAAGCTTAAGAATTTAATTGTATCCCTATAGATTCGAGATCGTATTTATCAAGGTATGCATTTTTGTAAATATTACAACAATATTAAAAATTGCCCAATTAGCACATTAAAACTGCCGAAATTTCCTTCATTAGAGGATCTTCCTTGAGGACAATTCATGAGAGGTGGTATGTTATCGTATGCTTTAATCTATACTTGTCATTAATTTTAATACCAAACTTCTAGAGCTGAAGGGCCCAAAGCATGAGATACATTAGGTTTGGCATATCACTACCTTCAATCTAAGAACATCTTTTCTTGGATAATTATATAGTCACGTTGAACTGGATCCATCGTCTTAGAGCAAAGACAAATGATTTTACGTCACTTCATCATAGTTCCTTCCTCGAGCTTGTACAATTTATTCAATATCCACTTTCCTTGCATCACTACACATGCTCCCGATCTCAATGATACACTGTAATCGTCAGAATTACATCATCACGCAATCGATCTCTATCAATCACACCATTGTCATTCCTTCATGCACGATCTCATGCCGCTAACCGTTCGCAAAATCCTTTAACGACTTACGTTGGATTTCTTCAAGCGACAACCTCTGCTAGTTCTTCACGCTTTTGCGTAGTGCGCCCACATTACATCGCTTTCCGTCTTCGACATTGAACCTCGCTCTCATATATATGCACCACAAGTACTGATTACGAGTACCATTTGAGTCGTTACAAGCAAGAAAGTTGTGATGTTTACATGGGATGATTTATGATATCTATTTACATTATTAATTATCGGATGGGAGTTGTGATACATGAAGTATGGTTATCTTTTATGTAAAGTTCTCATGTGTATAGTAGATACATAGCATACGGTTTGTATGTGTAGATAATATTATTATTGTTATTATTATTAAAACTTAATTGGGCTCACTTCGAGGGGAGAGCCGACTTAGCTATCTCCACTCTTATTTTTTTATTTTTAAGGTAATTTGTAAAAATACCAGGAAGGATTTAATCCGCTAGATTGTTACATGTTCTCATTCAAATTTCATGTATGACAGACATTACTAACATTTAGAATGCGTCGATTTCAACAATTCTGCGACTGTTAAAATATGTTCAACTTGATGGATGGGATATGAGTCTCGAATTGAGTCGAAATTTGAATTAGAACATGATGTCATATAGTGATCTAAATACCCTCAGGTATTTTTAGAAAATACCTTTGGTTGCAGGGTTGGACAGGGTTGGGTTGGGCTGGGTTGGGATGGGTGAATAGTAATCTGTGAGGAAGAAGTACCCTTGTGAATAGTAAACAGGGTTGGGCCAACCCTGCCCAACCCTGCAACCAAACAGGCCCTAAGAAATTTAAAAAATAAAGGTGGGGGTTGCCAAGTTGGTGCCTCTTAGGGGTATCTAGCCACATTAAATCCTCCTCCTCCTCCTCCTCCTCCTCCTCCTCCTCCTCATCATCATCATCATCATCATCATCATCATCATCATCATCATCATCATCATCATCATCATCATCATCATCATCATCATCATCATCACTTTTATCTAGAGATAAGAGACAAGCGAAATTTTATCATTCATTCTAGTTAATCTACTTTGAGATAGATACTCTAGACAGAAAGATAATGAATGATGCAAGCATGATGTAAATCACTCATCATTTGGTGTATTGTTACTTTTACCTTCCAAACTGAGGTCAAATGATCCTTCATAATTTGTTGCATGAAAAATCATTTTTCTTATGTTAGGACGCTTAAATTGCAGACATTGCCACAAAACTGACCTAAGGCAACACGTAATATAAAATTCGTTGTTATATCTTCCGTAGTCAAATACGAGAGTTTTGATCATGTGTGCCCTTCTTAACTTCCGCAATATTAGCTATACCCATCCCTTTTTTGTAATTTCAGTTATGGTCCTACCTTCTTACAAAAGTCACAATTTTACCCTTCCATTAATGTAAAGTAAGGGCATAACTGATATTGCAAAGGGTAGAACTATATATCTTTTAACAATATATGGGCATAACTGATATTGCAAAAAAGGAGAGAAATAACTGATATTGCAGAAGTTAAGAAGGGCACCAGCGGTAAAAATCCTAAATATAATGAATATTGTTCATTACTTGATTCTTTTAATTCGCAATGAACATCATGGTGTTTGCTAAATTCCTAGAAATGAATCATAGAACAACAGTTATCTGTTGACTTTTATCCTATTCATGGTTAAATTTGTAACAACTAACACAAATTATAACTAATAAGTCAACGGATAAATCGTTATTATACAATTCTTTAGCAATGACTATTGCTTTCATCGAGAGCTAATTTTACAATGAATAAAATTCATGATTATATATTAACACGGGAAGACGAATATTAAATTATTTGTTACCAAAACTCAATTTGGTTGGAGTGAGAGTTTGAAGCGACACAATATCCAATATAATCTAACTCTCGCTTTTGCGATCCATCTCGTATATGTTAACCCTCCACTCCTTTGTGGTGAAACAATTATTTATTTGGTTATATACGATCATAAAACTTAACAAGTCCTCACTAGGGATGAGCATGGGTCGGGTCGGGCCCTGAAGGGCCCATGCTTAAGCCCATTTAAAAACTTCGGGCCGTGGGCCGGGCCTAGGCCCGCAAAATTTTCTTTGCTTCGGCCCAAGCCCAGGCCCGGCCCAATTCCTATGGGCCGGGCTTGGGCCGGGCCGGCCCTTCTCCACCCATTATAGATTATTAACTTTGAATTTTTGTTTAAAGTCAATCTCAATTCAAGTTAGATGAGCCAAAATTGTTTAAAACATATGCCATAATAATTGTAAAACAACTAAAACTCAATTCTCCAAAGATGATTTCTCATTTTATACATGTGCACTCAATGTTAGATACCATAAACGTCTCTCATTACAGAAATTGAAAGAGTGAACCAAACTTACACCGTTAACAACAAAAGGTGCACCAGACACTGCATGGTAAAAAATGGGCATAATGCCATATTGAGTAAATGTTCAATAATAGAATATATTCTGATGGGAAAAATAAACACTAACAAATTCAAGAATAACCAGCAAAATCTAAACCATAGACTAAATAAGGAGAATTAATTCCAAATTGAAATACTATGATAATCAACTCATATGTCCCACACCATACTTTCTTGATTTATAAATATTGTATGAAGACATGATACATGAACAGAGTGTGCATGCAATAGGTGAGAGTTTCCAGGCGTGTAGGATATGAGAAGGTTTCGGGCCCTCTTCGGGTCGGGCCCTTGGGCCGGGTCGGGCTGGGCTGAGCCAAGCCCGAGCCCGACCCAAAAAAATTTTGGGCCTAAATGTTAGGCCCAAGCCTGGCCCAATGTTTGCTTGGGCTTGGGCCGGGCTGGGTTTTTTAGGCTGGGCTTCGGGCTGGGCCGGGCCGGCCCAACCCAATGCTCATCCCTAGTCCTGACACATAATTTACTTGGTAGTGTTCCCTTACGCATAAAACATGGTATATATAGCTTGTGACCGTTATTTTAAGACGATGTCAACTTTGTTTATATCTAATCACTTAGCCTTTAAAAATACCATGCAGCCACCCACCAAACAAGTACTATATATACCCCCTGTTACTTCGCACGTCCTTAATTTATGGTATCATAATAAGAGTGAGTCTGGACCGCTAGATTCTGCTCATCTTCCTTCTCCTCCAATAAATCGAGAGAGAGATGACATAATTTAGTGGTCCAGATTCATTGTTCTCATCTCTCACGGTTTTTGGCTCTCACATGATTAGCCCTCTTCGCAATTAAATGCATCTTCTTTCAAATGTAACAAATAGAGGCTCAGAATTACAACTTTGAGTTTAATGTCATTACAAAGGGTCACAAAAACTTACACAGGCTTCTATTTGATACAAAAAAGAATTTTTATCACTTGTGCCCTTCTTAACTTCTGCAATATTAGATATGCATCTTCCTTTTTTGTGATATCAATTGTGCTCCTATTATCTTACAAAATTCACAAGTCTGACCTTCTGTAATATCAGTTATATCCTTAGTTTACATTAAAGGAAGAGCAGAGCTGTTAATTTTGTAACAAGGTAGGAGCACAAGTGATATTGCAAAAAAGAAAGGATGTAACTAATGTTGTAGAAGTTAAGAATGACACACGTGATAAAAACCCAAAAATAAGGCTAGACACATCTTTGTTACACTTAAAAGTTGAGGTCCTTAATTGATGATCGACGCATAAATAAAACTTTTTTTTTGTAATATATCCTTTTTAATTTCCATGCCAATATTGAATTAGCACACTAACTAGCTTGTCAATATTTAATTTATCTTTTCGAAAAATCCTTTAAAAAATCACGTCTTAGGAAAGACCTTCAATATGTTTTTTCTTTAAAATGCAGGCAAGGCGTACCACCCTGATGTAAGGATGAGTACCGCATGAAGGCCAACATTGAACACCGTTGGGATCAACCCAGTGGGAGACTATCTCTGAGACTGGAATTATTCTAGTTACTACTAATTATCGTGGCAGCAAAATAATTACGGTTTTATTACGATTGTGCTCCTCTTAAACTCTGTAATATTAGTTATGTCCTTCACTTTCTTGCAATATCAGTTGTACCCCTACTTTCATGGGCATTTAACAGTTGTGTTCCTAGGGTTAGTTTTCGTTCATTCCCTTCGCATACAGACGTTTTCTTGGAGGTAGAAGTGTAATTGGAAAAAAGAAGGGTACACGCGTATTTTTTTGACAACTATTGAGGCTCTACGGTAAGAAATCTTTACTGAACGGTAAAATTGACGGAATGTCACAAGTGATAACGGTGCAAGATAGCAGGGTCACACGTGATGTTGCAAAATAGAGAGAAGCAGAACTAACATTGCAGAATATGAGAGAGACATAACCGTAAAAAAACTCAAAATTTAAGCTAGAATTTTTTTGTATCAACAAATTTTTTATTGCCATAAGGTTATACACATAATAGATTTTAGTCGTAAAGCAACGATGACAATCATTCTGTCATCAAATTTTGCTAGTTATCATACTCCTATCAGTGAGTTTTCGCAAAGTTCAAAGCATCACAACTTAAACTATGTTGCCCCCAATTTTAAAAAATAATAAAACATGGCCTATTGGTTCTGGTTCTAACTTGGTTTTTTACGGTGGTTGTCGGAGGGAGCCGGTCTTTTTGGTATGTTGTGCTCTTTTTTTTAAAAAAAATCATTGTTAAAAATTCAACCTTATCGATTGAATCTTTAAATATTATTTTTACATACCTATCAAATTTTATTTTATCTTATAAGTCAACAATTTGTTTAATTTTAAAATAGCTTTTTAAGTCACATCAATGAAGTTGACCTTCTAATGTCAAATTTTATTATCCAACATGCAGTGGTGAATCATCACAAGGATTTTAGCCAGATCTAAGGTAGTTAGTAGTTCTTTTGTGTTCTTTTCTTTCAGCTTGATGTACATGTATAAGAATGTAGTGAGACAATTGCTATGTAATTTTTATTTTGTGAATGAAAAACTTTGGATGCTTTATTTATAGCATTTTTATTGCAGTCTCAAAATGTTAGATGTTTATTATTGGATAAAGTTATTACTGAGTAACTGGATCCAGCAAAAGGACAATGCGACAACCCGAAATCAGGGTCGCAACATTTCCTTAGCTTGAGATGGAGTTTTCTTAGCTTTGAACTCCTTTGAGTTTCTCAGCTTGTTCTTCACTTAAGCTTGAGCTCCTCATGCTTGAGCTTGTTCTTGGTCTAGAAGCTTTTATGCTCTTGCCATAGTTTCAAGCTAACTGCAGAAGTTTTATCTATTTATATAAGTTTTATTATCATAAAAATAAAAAATATGCATGCTAATACATGAAATAACAAGTTAGTCTTTCTATATAAATCAATTCGTGATAATTTGTTATTATCAATATAGAGGTTCCAACAATAGTTGGAAGCCTTCTCCTGCCATAAAGACGGCATATTGGGGACTAGAACCTATGTGCAATTATTTGCATCAAGCTTTCAAAAACTATTGATTATGGATAAGTATTATGTTGACATTGAATAAAATAAGTGTTAGCCTAAAATTTGAAACAATTGATTATGGATGAGAAATATTGATGTTACAAAAATAAAATATATGTGAATGTAAAAAAAGTAATTAAGACAAAGTAACTCATAATTAACTAAAAAACAACTTCTTATCCCCTTTAAAACTTAAAATAGATACACTTCGTGGTTAGTTCAACAAAATTAAGTGCACATACATTTTATTTTACCAATTATTTAGTTGAGCTTTCATGGAGATTTTATGGAAGTACAAAATTTGTGGTTATTACCAATTATTTAGAGACAGTATTGCATTTCACCAACTCCATCTTTAACTATTAGTAGGCCAAAAACAAGGGCATAACATCCTATAAGGAAGTTTTCTTCAATTAGGAAGAGGTCATTCCTTTTTATGAATTTGCACAAATAAATACTCAATTCTCAAATTAATTTGCGCTACCATCATCTTCAGTAATTACGATGATAATATGAGTCCCTTGCTCAAGAATATGACATTCAATTACCCATATAGATTATCTTTCTTTATGACTTGAAATAAGATGAAGTTCAATTACTTTCTTTACAATTTCCACTCGTGCTTTATGAAATGAATGTCAAATACATGTAAGAGAGACTTCGAATGGATGGTTATTTGTTGTATTAAAGCAAACATATTCTTTCAAGGAAAAAATGGGCTGCTCCCGCCTTTATTTTTCCGCATTTTTTTAAAAATATCACAATGTTTATTCATCTATATATTCCTCCAATATGACATTCAAATTTCGTCAGAAATAGAGAATGTTATACCATCCATCTAGAACATGTAAGTTTAACGATCTAAACACTGTTGTAATCGACTTATTCTAAATGTATGACACATGAGTCTATGTTTTTGACGAAATTCGAGTGACATATAAGAGGGATATATAGACGAATATATTTGATGATATTTTTTAGAAAAAAAACACCAAAAATGAGGCGGGGCAACCCCATTGAACCCTTCTTTTAATACCTAATTAAACATTTTTTTCAATTTATTTTTTCATCAATATATATTTGCTTACATTATTAATCAAAGCTAACTTTTAGGAAAGCTGTCGAGTAGACTGCATACTTGTACTCGGTAGCTTTGCCTCTCCGAGTATGATGAAACGATCATGTAGCGGGTTAACCCGCATACTTGGTCGAGTATACCTCCTATGTGGTTGCCTACTCGGTCGCTTTTCTAATATGTCTTTTATTTACCCTGAACTCAAATGACCCCACCAGCCTTTAACTAAAAGCCACATGCTCTTTTAATTGATGCCTTTGTTCATTTGACTCTATATTTTTTTATCCCAATAATTTTGTTCATTGTACCTTCAATTCTTTATTATTATAGTCAAGAGATATAATATTAGAGGATAATAATAGAATATTAAATGTTTATTTATATTTTTAATGATAAAAATATCAAGCTGCATAAAACGGCATACTCTCCCCATACCGCATACTCGCTATGCAGTGACCCCTCCAACTGAATACCGCATACCACCTTCCCCGAACATTGATCAAAGTAGTGCTAAAAATTAGCATAAGTATTTTGACTGACCAATCAACATTATTGTTTGTGTAAATTAACACGCTAGGTGAACTTAAAAGGCAACTCACTATTGCTGATCATCCAAACAAAATCTTTTCTTGCTAACCATGGTCATGAAATTAGACCAATATCACTTTTTGGTTTTTCAATATTTTATAATCGTAGAGTTTATTGTGACCTTCGTTATCTCAACAACCATATATACTGTACTTTTACATATTTCTTCTATCTTGATTTTCCATAGTTGTTAAGCTGTTATCTATTGTTTATGCATAATGCGTAGAATGCAAGTTTCATAAAGGTTACTTTTTCTTTGTCACTTCATATATTATATGCCGAAATATTAAAATGTGGCTTCTTTGGCTTCACATATATTAAATTTGAACTCTCATGGAAGTTGTATTTTTTATTATATGCAACATAATTAGTTAATACTTATGATCATAAATCCAGTCATCTATGCATGCATACATCAATATATATTCTTTTGTAAGTATATTTCTTTTCAAGGCAAATACATGACATCTTTTTTGACCTGGCTGGGCGTAGGATGAGGGAACATCTACGACCTTCGCTAAATAATGCAATCAATTATATTTTTCATCAACATGTCGATTCCATTTATTTTGATTTTGATGTTGGAAGTGTTTTGAAGTGAGGAAATCGATCGATAATTTCCCCCAAACCTAGTATAAGTTCTTTTCGAACTAGAAGATAATGGTGTTTTGTGACATGTATCATCGACTAACGTTTTATGCTAATGGAAGCATCGATGTGGAGGTGGGGTCAAACTCAACTAGGGATGAGCATTGGGCTGGGCTGACCTGGCCCAGCCCGAAGCTCAGCCTAAAAAGCTCGGCACGGCCCAAGCCCAAATGAACAATGGCACGGGCTTGGGCCCAATATTTATGCCTAATTTTTTTGGGTTGGGCTCGGGCTTGGCTTGGCCTAGCCCAACCCGAAGAGGGCCCGAACACTTTTCACATCTTACACACATGAAAACTCCCACCTATTTCATGTGCACTCTATTCGTGTATCTTGTCTTCATACAATGTTTATAAATCAAGAAAGTCAGGCATGTGACATATGAGTTAATGATCATTGTATTTCAATTCAGAATTAATTTTCCTTAATTAATCTTGGCATTAGATTCTGCTGATTATTCATGAATTTTTTTAGTGTTTATTTTTTCCATTAGAACATTTTCTATTATTGAACCTGTACCCAATATGGGCCTTGTGCCCATTTTTTAAACATGTAGGGTATGTTGCACCTGTTGTTGTTAACTGGATAAGTTTGTTTCACTCTTTCAATTTCTATACATGAGAGACATTCATGATATCTAGCATTGAGTGCACTTATGTAAAATGAGAAATCCTCGGATTTGGTATAATTAATTTTAGTTGTTTCACAAGTATTGTGGCATATGTTCTAAACAATTTTGGCTGTTGTTAGTTGAGTTGAGATTGACTTGAAATGAATTACTCAAAGTTAATAAAATCTAGTGGGTGGATATGGGCGGCCCGGTCCAAGCCGACCTATAGGAATTGGGTCGGGCCTGAGCTTGGCCCGAACAAAAAAATTTTGCGGGCCTGGACCCGACCCAAGGCCCGAATTTTTTAAACGAACTTGAGCATGGGTCCTTCAAGGCCCGGCTCAGCCCGGCCCATGCTCATCCCTAGACTCAACTTATTAATTAGAAGATGGGGTAAGGGAAGGATATATTATACCTGCCATCTCCGTCTTCTCAACGGGAACAAGGGAGGCCAATGTTAATTGTTAATCTATTTATACGATCTTTAAAACCCAACATGACAGTGATAATGATAAACGATGGTTATAAGAACCACATAAATAATATCTCAACTCCCCGAGCAGATATTTCTGGCTTCGTCCCCGTTAGGAAGGTGAAATGGTACGTGAAAAAAATGTGAAGTTGGTGGATCCGTGAGTGAGGTTGTGAATATGTAAGGGAGGCTGTCGTGAGTGAGAATATTATTCCCTAACGGAATATTCAGCTTTTTTTACAATTTAAATTAGAAGATATTAATATTACATTTTTGTATTTATGTTTGTACGTCACCCGATTAATGTAAAGGGCCATGGATCCATTATAATGGAAAAACAAAACTAAATCCCGGGGATTGTGGATTTTGATCCGATTATCCCAAACAACCGAGTTAAATCGGGTATATAATCGGATCTTACCGCGGGCATTCCGTGCTCCACGGAGATACCCGATACGGCTGGCGGCGGGGAGATGCTCCAAAATAGCCGTAACCGCCCGATGGCCTCCCCCCTCTTCTTATCCCTCGCGGTCCCTTATAAAGGTTTGTGCTCTTGAATC
Source organism: Ottelia alismoides (assembly GCA_037367405.1). Classification (NCBI taxonomy): domain Eukaryota; kingdom Viridiplantae; phylum Streptophyta; class Magnoliopsida; order Alismatales; family Hydrocharitaceae; genus Ottelia; species Ottelia alismoides. Next base: position 269,202 of record JAZKJV010002570.1, on the reverse strand, counting down.
GATTGGATCATAGGTGCCGCCCCAAGTTCGTCCCCTGGGCAAGCCATGGACGGTGAGGATCCTTCATTCGTTGTTGCCCTGCTTGTTTGTTCTCGATCGTTGCCCTGCTTGTTTGTTTTTTCTTCATTTTTTTTGGGTTGAAAGAACATCTCTTGATGCTTAGATCGATGTGGTTATCCAAACACTTAAAAAATTCAAATACGTTTTTTTATTTAAATTTACGTTATGTTTGGATTGAGGTAGTCCGGATACATTTTTTATGTTTTTTATTTATTGGCAATGTTCGAAAAAGTTCTACATTTGCCAAAATAATCGGCATGTTCGTGTGTATATTCATTTGTTTTTTTCAAGAACAGACTAGATATGAGACTATTTGTCTTGTGCTACGGATTGATTTGGACATACTTTTAGTTCATTCCTGGCGGCGTTGTTGATGCTCATTGGAGTGAAAATTTTCAAGCGTCCAGTGTAAGCATTGACGGGTTTGATGGTCTCTGGATGGGACCATAAAGTTATAAAGAGGAAATACTTTCTATATAAAATTTTCCATCCGTTGCATCGAGCATGATTGTCTGCACATATTTGGTGCGTGATTTAGAAGGCATGTTTTATCGCTGTTTTATTGTTATATGGACTTCAATGAAGTGCGTTGTGAAAGGTTTACTATTCCTGGCACAAGAAATGTGCTGCCTCATAAGCAGCTTTATTGCAAAGGTGAGTTAGAACAAGCTATTCAAACCCTCTTAGAGGGCTACACAGTGCGAGAGTTTAGACTAATCTAAACAGTGGATATGAGAATATGGTAGCCTAAATACCCCACCAGAGACACATTTTATATGAAATTTTCATTTCACTTCATTGCAAAGGTGAGTTAAAATAAAATTTTCAAGTCCTCTCAGAGTGATTGCACTGTATGAGAGTTTAGAGTTACAGAAAAGAGAGTGGCCTAAATACACTCACTGATGGCATGTTTTTTTATGAAAATTTGTAGTCCAGATATATAGGATTAGAGTAAAAATACTAGATGCTAGTTTAGTCCAATCTTTAACACACAACATGATCAAAATGTTATCAATGAGGGGAATTTTACTCTCGCAAGGAAGGAGACGGTGTAGAAAAGAAGAAGAAGACAAATCCATAGTTTACTATGTTGTATCTCGACCATATAAGGCCCCAAATGTAGGATATTCTTTTAAGATGGAATATGCATATATTAAACCAAAAAGGTTGCTTTGGTGATTGATGAACCCTAGGTTAAAACCTTGTCAGTTGGATGATGAAGAGCTTGGGCCCTACCACTTTCTACCATCCATGACCATGCTCCCCTTCAGAATAAAATGCTAGTAAATTCAGAATAAAATGAAATAAAAATGAAAGTTTGGGACAGTTATGGCGAGATGGAGGCAAGTTCCATGTGCCACAACCACCAATGGGTTATGCGGTTATTAAACCTAAAATTAAAGTAAAATTAACTGATGAAACGGGTTCTTCCTTTCTTGTGCGGTGTTTATATTAGGTGCTATATTTAGGCAGAGGGGTATATGGATTGGGAGCGTGAGGAATAGTTGAGTGGGGAGAGTATGTTATTCTACTAGCTGCCTACTTTTTACATTTTGTATATGCATGGAAAACTATGCAGGCTCTAGATTTGCTCTATTTGGAACTAAAGTAAGGCACCTTACTTATTAACCCCTCAACTGCTACTATAATAAAACATATTATTTAAGTGGATATCTTTAGGGTGCATCTACAAGCGCTCCTTATTTTTGTTGGCTTTTTGTTTCAATGTTATCTCTGCTTATCTCGTTGATGAAGTTTTCTTGATCCCATTTATTGGCAGGTTTACGTATATTTCTTGAAGTAATCATAAATGTGAGGACAATAGAGTCATTAATATTTAAAATCTCTAGGTTCTTTTCCTTGGGATAATATTATAGGCGAGTATTTACAGAGTACAAATTTTATTCTTGACAAAAAGTGGGTAAATAAACTTAGAGAATAGATATTAATATATTCAAACAATTTAACAAAAAATGAATAGTTTTCTATCATTGTTATCAGATTTAGCCCTTAAGAGATGTGTGTCATGCAACTCGACGGATATGCGACCAATGCCTGAGAGGTCAGCCCTGGAACTGCTTCCCAAGGTATTGGGATATTATCTAGCGTTTATATTTCTTATTTTTTAGTATATTGATAAATGAAGATATAACTCGACAGTTATAACTCGCTACTTCTCTTTTGTTCCAATTCCTATTGGAAATCAGGTAGAAGGTTGGGATATTGTAAATGAAGATGGGACTTTAAAACTGCACAAGTCCTGGAAAGTTAAAAGTTTTACAAAAGGTTTGGAGTTTTTTAGTCGTGTGGCTGATGTTGCTGAAGCAGAAGGTAGGTTCCGAGATTTCTGTTGTAATTTTAGCATGATTGCAGTTGTGGATGTTTGGTAGCACCCGAATTAAGTTTTGAAATATTGAATTGTTTTTATCTTCTTTTGCTTAACTGCTTCCAACAGTCTTTTAGATGGATGTTCTAGATGTTATGGTGAAGGAGGGCCTTGGGCATTGTTAGAGATGGCTTTTTTAAAATTATATTTAGTTGTAACCTCTCAGGGTCCTTTTATGTAATTTCCAGTTTATGAGTGCTCTAGGGTTTCGATCTATATAAGAATCCATATACCTCTTGAATAAGATGAGTCATTGTGTTTCTTTCTTTCTCTACATGGTATTAAAGCAGTGATCCTAGACCGGTGTTCTGACCTAGATTCCGCTGCCACCACCAACCATCATCTCTCTACAGCCCTTGCACGGGCACTCTCCAGTGACTAGGGCCCTGCACAAGGTCTCACTCGGTGCGTACATACCTCCAACCATCCCAGGCGGCACCGCTGAGGCTCCTGTAACCTCTGTCTTGGTTGTCGCGCCAAAATCGAGCCATTCATCAACTTCGCAAGGCTCATGCTTGGAGCCCTTGGCTTCTGTTAGGGCTCCAACAACCCCGATATTGCTCCGGCAGCCACCTAAGGCTTCGCGTGGTACCTGATAGCGGGCTCCAACAACTACCTAAAGCTTTGCATGGTACCTGATAGGGCTCCAGCAGGCACCTAGCCTTTGCCAAAACCTCCACTGAGGCTACATTATCCCCGCAAGGGTGTTAAAAGTCCCCGCTAGGGATCCAACAACCCCGATAGGGCTCTAGCAGCCGCATGGGCTTCTGCATGGAGCTCTAGTAAGGCGCCATAGCACCTGCGAGGGCCCCTACAACCTTTGAACTATGATTTGAATCTCTGTCAAGATTGATTTATGGCATCACGACCACAGTTTGCTTATCGAGAAGCCTGAAGGGGGTCTGAAATGGTGATTTAGATCACCCATATGCTTGGTTGAAACAACATCTTCTAAGTCACTTTTTTCACCTTCATGACCACGATGACATCTTCTGGGACCAAACCCTTGTACTCAACTTCTTCTGTGATGGTATAGGGTACTTCTATCAAACTGAAGGATAGAGAAAACTATGTGCTCTTGTCTAGATTATTCAATGTGCTCATCGGTGGTCAGCACAAGAATCATATCCTCATCAAAAATCCGCTCAAAGATACGTGTAATGACTGTGACACGTGATATGCAGATAATTTCCTGGTCATCTCTTAGATGATAAATAGCGTCGATCCAAATTACGATGAATCTTCTCTACAAAGACTCTGCAAAGGAGATGTGGGAGAATCTGGAATGAACTTACTCCCATAAGACAACCAAATCCCGCCTCTCTAATATTTATATAAGGATCCGGTCTGCAACTCTGGGGGAGTCGAGTCTTATAGAGTACTATACGCTTCTAACTGGCATTTTTTAGGAGCCGTTGATCTTTCAGCCAGTATGTAGTGACAAACAAGTGGGAGAGCAATCTAAATGGCAAGTTTACCGCTTCCTTTCTGGACTACATCCATGATACAATGCTGTGAAGGACCAGTTTCTGACAGATGACACCTTGCCATTGATTGAGACCATCTTTGGTCATCTACAGGAGCTCGAGACATCTGTTGAACGTCCTTCTGCCCTACCATCTACAGAGAATTCTGCTCACCATGCCTAGTCCAGGAACAAAGGATGACATATCTTCCAAGGAAGTCGATGTCGTGACTTTGGTTGTGGTCGTGACCGTGACCCAGGGCATGGACGTGACTTTGGTTGTGGTCGTGGTCATGGTCGTGATTTTAGTTCTCCTTAGTATCCAGTGTGCATCCATTGTGGGCACTAGAACCACCCATCAGAGCGTTGCTGGGCAAAGTTTGGCGTACAGTCCAATGCCAACAGTGCCTATGAGACAACCTCTTATGATACATCCTATGATACTGCAGAGGACTCTCTTAACCGGCATTTTGTGGGACGCCAACACCTTTTAGTGCTTTGGAATACTCACGCTTGAGGCAGCTTCTACAGAATTCCAGCACCTCCACCGGTGATAGTACGTCCACAACTCCTACTGCTAGTTTGGCTACAACCTCAGGTAAAGTAACCAACTTTGTTTTTACTTCTGGTCATGCATAATTTATTGACTCAGGAGCATCCACACATTTGACGAGAGAAGTTAATCTACTTATCTTCTCTCAACCCTCTACTTCTGTGAAAACTGTTCGGGTTGCTAACTAATCTCATTCCCCCGTCACTGTTGTTGGAACTGTAGAGTTCTCATCCAAGCTCTGACTAACTAGAGTCCATTGTGCCCCTACATTTCCTCTTACCTTATTATCTGTTCAGAAGCTATGTGTTGAGCTTAATTATCGAAATATTTTTGACGAGTTCTTTCAGGACATCTGGACGATATAGATTTTTGGTGGGAGACATGAGAAAAATGATCTCTACTATCTAGACATTCCTTCTGATTCTAGTTTTGTTGGCACTCCGTCTATCTCCGACGATCCTTTACTTTGACATCTTCGCCTTGGACATCCTTCTACTAAGGCATTCTCTATGATATTCCCTGAGCTTTCTACATTGAAGCCATTTGAGTGCATGTGTGTCAGTTCAGGAAGAATCATCGAGCATCCTTTCTTGCACGTGCTAAGCCTTGTCGTGAAGTTTATTTTTCTCTTGTCCATTATGATATATAGGGACCTTGTCCGATATGTACTTCGAGTGGACACAAATATTTTGTTGTTTTTATTGATGATTAGAGTCGATCATCTTAGGTCTATATGTCAAAGGAATGTTCAAAGTTCAATAAAATTATCAAGAGTTTCTTTCCATACATCAAAATTGTCTTCTCTACTTCCATTAAAATTTTTGTATGGATAATGCTTTGGAATTCACACAAGATGATTTGACAGCTTTCTTTGCTTCTCAGAGCACTGTCCACCAAAAATCATGTATGTATACCTCTCATCACAATGGGGTAGCACATAAAGGAAACTTAGACATCTTCTTGACATTGCTCGGTCTCTTTTCGCTCAGATGAAGGTTATGAAGACCTACCAGGGTGATGTTATTCTTACTGTAATCCATCTTATCAACAAGATCCCATCTTTGATTCTAAAGGGGTTTACTCTTTTCGCATTATTTTACCATCTACCCCAATGAGTCACCCTTCCCACTGCCTCTGAGAATTTTTGGGCGTATAACATTTGTACACAATTTCCATGCGACTGATAAATTGTCATCTAGGGCAATAAAGTATGTTTTTCTAGGCCATTCCCACACCCAAAAGGGTTACATGTGTTATGACCCTACTGAGCATCGTTACCATATTTCTACGGATATTACTTTCTTTGAACATGCTAGTTTTTTTACATAGTTTGTCACATATATTACATTAGATCTTCCTCCATTGCCTATTGTCTATAAGTACAATCATACATCTGTGCATGTTCATGTGCCTTTGCTTGTTCGTCTTCTGAAGGATGAGATGCCATCTTTAACAGAGGCTCCTTAAGAAGTTACCATAGTTCTACGTATACAAAGAAGTAACATTCTTTTTACCCTATGCCTCATTTTACTTCTACTGCTAGTTTGTCATGCTATGACAAGAGATATGCAGATGCTCTCATGATTATTTCTATTCTGAGAGATCATCACAGTGCTTTGGAGGATCATAGGTGGAAACATGCAATGGATGGGAAAATGAATGTCCTTACGTCAAGGCGAACATGGGGCCTTATTTCGTGTCGCATGAGAATTTGACCTGTGGCTTGTAGATGGGTCTTTACCACTAAATAGTCGCCTGATGGGCCAATTGATAGGTTGAAAGCACGACTGGTTGCCAGAGGATTAAAAAATATGTTCACATCAAAATTCAGCATTTAACACACATATCCCTATGTTAACGTCTACTGCTTGGATTTTTTCAAAATGTTGAGTCTCTTGATAATTCTACAAGAGATGCTTTTACTGGAACATAAAAGGGTGTTACACGAGAGGGAGAGAAAGGGCGATGGGAAGGTTGGTGATGAGAAGGAGATGGCTTGTGAGAAGGGGATGGAGAAAGGTGATGTGAGGGTGATAGAGAATGGAAGGGTTCAGTTGTGGGTGCTTGGTCCCTTAGCTAGAGATGGGCGTTGGTGTAGAGGGAGAGGCAGTGATGCTTGGAGGGCCTTTTCAAAGAGTAGAAGTGGTGGTGGTTTGCTGGATGAGGCAGAGGGTGATCGAGGCTGGAAATTTGCGTTGGCGTGATGGTTGGACGATCCTCAAGGAGGGATGGTGGCATCATGCGAGAGAATAAGCAATGTTAGGAGGTTTCAGTGACTTCGTACCCTTGGCTGCAAGGATCCTCCCCTATGGTTTTGGAGGAGGTTGTTCTGGAGCTCGAGGATGGGGAGGCATAAGAGGTGCCACCATGGTATGGAGCAACGTCGCCGGTGCTTTTGTTGTGGTGATGACGGGAATATCTAGAAGGATTCTTACGGTGAGCAAGCAACTTTTTTTTAAATGTGGTGCATTGGGACATAAAAGGGTAGAGTTATTTGCGAAGGTTGTCTGGAGGAAGAAGGTGCATATGGTGAGCCTGCCGATTGATGGCATACTTGTTGGGGAGAGTCGCGAGTCGGCGGGTGAAGAAGCAATTGCTCGGTCTTGCATTGGCTTTGCTAGTGATGTTGTGAAGATCGACCGTGGGCGGTGTGCTTGCGGGGTCTATCCGCTGAGGAGCATGGTAGGCTGTTGGATGGTGCAGTAGAGAGTTGGCCGACGTGGATTGCGTGGTGGAGATCGATGTTGTCTGATGGTTGGGATATGCTAGTTCACCATTTGGTTGCTGTGAGGGGCCTCCCGATACGTTGCAAGAGCTTTACGATGGTGAGGGAAGCGCTCTCCCCGTTATGGGAGGTGGTATCTATGGAACATGATGGGATCCACCTGGGTGAGCTATTCGGTGTGGTGGCAAATATGAAGGGTCATGTTCGGGAAATTCCATCTTTGTTGGAATTCTGGGTCGGCCACATTGTTTTCCACCTGGTTTATCTTTTTCATACATCTGTTCATTCGATGGAGTCGATGGAGTTTGAGGTTGTAGAGCACGGTGTAGTGGAGGTAGTACATAAGGTGGAAAAGCCAATGCACCCTTCTTCCATCTTGGGAGCAGAACCGTTCGAAGGTGGACATGGAGGATTTTAGTTTTGTTTTTGGCATTGGAGGTGGCCCGATCGGAGGGATATGGTTACAAGCAGCGCGACACATGAGATCCGACCATTATTTCGATCCACTATCAAATGATCATTTGACACTTTTATAGGAGAAAGGCGGTGTTGGGTTGGTTAGTTTGTCACTTGATGGGCGTTAAGAGTGCAACAGTCACTTGTGGGGTTTTCTGGCAGAGGTGATGTGCAAGAAGAGAAGGGAATTGATTTTGTAGAATGGTAAAGGGGTCCTGCACTGTGGACCCATGAAGGGCGCTAGGGAGGTGGGGCTCATAGAGGTGGGGCATGAGAAGGTATTAGTATTACAAGTGTTTCAATGAAATATGCTTATGGTGGATTAGGTGGCTTGGGAGGTTAGGGATTTGGAGGATATTTCGCAGGTCTCTTGCAATGCTGAGTAGATGAAAGTGTGTCTTCGTAATTATGTTGAGAGGTGCATGGGGTTTGAGTCGACGAGAATAACCCCCATGGTTGTGGAATAGGGTGCATCTCTAGGAATATTCGGATTCTCTAGCAGTCGAACAAGTGGAGGATGATGTGATCTTTAATTGGAGTGGAGACTGATGTGGTTGGTTTGTAGGAAACGAAGCTAGTGAGTTGGAATGCTCTCACATGGAGGTCTGTGGCTACCCACATCTCTCTAATATCCCATTGGTTGGCACGTCTAAGGGTATCTTGGGAGATGGAACAATGACCTTATGGAGCCAATGAACGTTGTGGAGGTATGACATTAGTTGTTAATTATTTTGCATCAATGTTGTAAAAGTCGGTGTTGGGTATTAAATCGGAGGGGTCACTAAAAAAGTATTCGGTATTCATGTGACTATTAGGAATTATTCGATTATGTATTTTTTAATTCTATTATATATTAAAATTATGTCAGAGAATATTATATATTTATACATACATGTTTATAAATCAACAGGAATCCAAGATACAAGTATTAATTAACAAGTTAAATGTATGGAGCTTTAACATTTATGGTGATAGCAGGATACATGGGAATCTTTAAAAATAAAAAATTAAGCAGTCAGTGAATAGTCGGCTGATTATTCTATCAGTCAGTTGAATAGTCGGGTTGAGTATTCGGTTGGACTGAGTATTGTGCGAAGAAAGACTATTTAGTTGGTAACTACTTCACTCTGTATATTCAGTCCGAATACTCGATCTAGTTGGCCTATTATTGGAACAATGTTCTCTTCTCTGTTGTTTATAGGTTAGCCTGGGGCCACTGCAATTGTGGACTTATTAAATGAGCTACAAATGGTGCATACTCGATTTCCTGAGCTTTGATGGATAGTGGGGGTGATTTTATTGTCACCCTATTTGTTTCTGATCGTCCTGGGGGTGGGGGGATTGATCCTAGCTCCCTCCCTTTGCCAGTTCTTAAGGGATGTCTCTGGAGTCCTTGAATTCACATTACACTTGAAGGATCTCAGCTTTATGGTGTCACCTGGACTATTTTCATGGCTTAATGGAGTTGACGAAGGCTTTTCCTTTGGCGATTGTTTTCTCGTTCCCATGGTCGTACTCTGGTCACATGTAGGCCATTGGGCCCAAACCGATCACCCAAACATGTCAACCTAATCTAATTTGGTTGGGTGATGGGTGTTATTTTTGCAACCCAAATCGAATTCAACCCAAACCAAATGACACAGATCCACCCAAATCAGTCAAATGCCCACCCCTAAATTAAGTATGCCAAAGCCCTTTTAGAAACTTAGTTTCTATAACACGTGTTTATAGTGATTAATTAAATTCTTGGATGTGCCTCTATTTGAGCTTCATCCCATCATTTCTAAAAAAATACGGGTGCACACCTTCTCTACGGAGCACTCTATTTATCCTAAAAAATTATTAAACGGCAAATTTGACTGGCTCGTGCATTATTATTTTTGAATGTGGGATATAGGCATGGTATCAATTAATACTCCTAAAATTTTGCGTGAGATCTTATTTCTGAGTTGATATATGCGAATGTTTAATATCTTTGGAATTTTTGATTTGGCTCCAGCTTTTGGAGCGATGATATTTAATAACTTCAAATCGGCACTAGTTTATCTGAGGCCTTTAATCATGATTATACGTGTAGAAGCATTAGAAACCAACCCGTTTTTTCCTTTTTATAGATGATTAGTGAAGCCTGGGAGACTACCAGTCATGAATCATTTTTACAGAAACTTAAGATACGTGCTTGATCTAACATTACAATGGAATTTTCAGGTCACCACCCAGATCTTCATCTCGTCGGTTGGAATAACGTCGACATTGATATATGGACACATGCCATTGGTGAGGAGTATCTCTTGATTCTATATCCTTTTCTACTATGCTGCATTGCACGGTGGGGTCAGTGGGCGAGTTAGAAAATTTTGGGTGCATCATTTTTGTTATCTTTCATTAATTTATTTGACATAACATGGTACGGAGTGGCTCTTATTGTTAAATCCGAATGGCATGATTAGTCCATGAGTTCATTTGACCTGAATAATCTCACTAGTAATGCAAAATTGTGAAAACATCCCTACAATATATGGTAGACTATAGGGAAATGTAATCCACAAAGTTCATTTGATTTTATATTTCTTTATTTCCATTTTTATAAGTGCAGATTTTTCAGGCCAAGCATGGTTGCTCCAAACATCCCTTTCATGTCTTAATGTTAGCAAATACTATCAAATATATCCAGTATAATTATTGAGTTTGTAAATATGATAAATATCTGTACCTGGTTTTCAGCTATAGCAAATTCTAGTGATGGGGCTTATTGAGATTTTGCAACATCTAATTTTAAATAAAAACAATTGCCTAATTATTGTTATGTATTAAAAAGTATTAAGCATCGGTATAGGATCGTTGCTATGATACCATGTGGAGAAGAAAATAAGTTGTGTTTATTCGATGGGTATAGGGTTTCTTATATAGAGAGAAACCCTGGAGAACAAAAAAAATAGAAAATACATATGATCCTGAAAGGCTACGAGACTCAAATAAAATAGAAAACACAATAACTCTAACACAATATAATATTATTTTATAATACATTTAAATGATTTTTCTTGTTAACAGGCTCTTTTATGCCTTCGTGTTTGAACTGGAGAACGATCATGTCCTGCATGGTTTTTCATTCTTTAATTTAAACAACATTATTTATCTATTAGTTCAACATAAAAACCAAGGCTTTACCAATACAAGTGTTTGGTTACATGGATCTACTTATCCTAAGCTCTCTCTATGTTCCTATCTTACCTCTCCCTAACACCATTATCCATTAAATTCATTTGTGCATGAGAGCTGACAGTTCAGATCTTAGTGAGTGTAATTTTGTATCATTGTTTCCTAACACTCTTAACCACTTAACTCACTTTTGCAGGTGGGTTGACTGAGAACGACTTCATACTTGCGAAGAAGATCGATTTGCTGGACCTGGAAGAGCTACTGAGGCACAAAGTTCCAAGAGAAAGGTAGAAGAAAACACCAGCTCCATTTCGGAGATCGATTTGCTGGACTTAGAAGAACTGATGAGGCACAGCATTTTGATTTTGATTTTGCTAGATTTTTGTTAATTGTTAGGGTCTTCATTTGCTGATTTTTAAAGAGTCGCTAAAGAACTAGGAATGGGTATGTGAACTGCTCTGCAGAATATTTATATATATAAACTTGTCAGGTATCATGTAAGAATGATAATTGTCCTGGGTGTTATGTTGATCTTGCTGCTGCCCTATATGGATATATCGGATCTGGTTGAAATTTATATGCGGGTAAATTACAAGAAAGTGTCTCAACTATAGACTGATTCTCAATTAGGAACCTCATTTTTCAAATTTAACAATGAGGGGCCTGAACTTTTAACTTCAAGGTTTAACGTCGATGTATAAGGGTCGTGGAAGTTTGTAGAGGCATGTATTTGAGACAAAAAAGAGATATGGCTGCTCGTTGTTACATGTAAAAGATGAGGACTTTAACAGGTGATCGATGCATAGTTGGGATTTTTTTGTAATTTACCATTTACATTTCCATTAATATTGTCAAAATATATGAGATAGTTTGTGCGTGGATTTGCATTAGATTTGGATCAAAAGATGCAGTCACAACCTATATGAGTTTTTCTCGTGAGTCTATGAAGCTAATGCTGTGTAGATCAACACACATACTGATTAGCAAGCATGAAAACAATCACAAAACATGATTTTCAAGGTTCACATGTAACTGAAACTACGTCCTTGGAGGTGGCAGTTTTTTTTAATATTAGAAGAGGGTTGGGGCATGAGGACTTGAACCCTGATCTTTTTACGTGGGAGCCACTTTCTATCACTGCATGCGCAAAAGGAAATGAATCCAAAGGTACAAATGCAATTAGAGAGATATTCTAATGATATTTAATACTAACTCATATCAACATCAAAGTACACATAATTATATACTCAATCTATAAGAGAAATTATTCCAATATGAGATAAATTCAGCTTGATTGATCTTATTAATATTTCAAAAAAAAGAAAAATAACCTCTCACAGGCTTGCTCGAACGAGTTCTCTTTCTATACTTATGTGTAGAAATACTAACCAACTTGTATAGAGTGTAAATTTAAATACCGGACTTGACCGGCCGATCGAATCGGGAACTTGTTGCGATGAAGCGGTCGATATGATGTGTTCCATGTAATTATAAAAAATGAAAAAATAAAACAAAATCATGTCCAATTGGTTGTTGGTTTCGTCAAACTTTTGTCGACTCCTCCCAAACCATCGTGATGTCATCGCCTCTGTGTCGTTGACACAATAGGTCCGTCCAGAGATGCGAAGAACATTGATAAAATATTAACACATGCGAGATTATTTTCGAGATTAGAGATGCAAACAGATACATACATACATATATATATATATATATATATTCTTATCTATTTTTTAAAAAATGAACACATACAAAAACGGATAATTTATATATGAATATTTAATAAATGGTTACAGACTATCTTAATCAATGCAACAAAAAAAAGTCAACACAACGGTAGCACCATAATTAATTATCTTATTTAGAATTTAAAATCGACTAGATTCTAAACTTTCCTATGCTATTGTTTGCATTTAATATTTTAAGAAGTTAATTTTTTTACTAATATATGTATAATAGACTAATTAATAGAGCAACTTTCACTGAGATTGCAATATAAACCTTGCAATGTCATATATGACATGTTATTCTATTGAAATATATGAAATGCTAATATATAGATACACATTCATACATATACACTATATAATATATAATAACTTTTTTACTTCAGAAAATCAATTTGACCAATCTAATCAGTAAATTAACCACGATTTGATTTTTTTTCAAGTCGATAAAAATGTCGATGTCATGCTAATCGGTCTATCTAATCCATTAAACATTGGTATCAACTTCACGAAAGAAAAGAAAAGGTGCGTGCACATAAATGATTGCGCGCCATAAAATAGAAGAAATGCAGTCTTCTTGAGATTTAAACATGCAAACTTCACTTGCGCCAACAACTCTTATTTCACAAAAAAGAACGTAAAGTACTCAAATTTGACTTCTAGTTGAAACATATCCAATGGAAGAAATGCACACTCTGATAAATTTGGATTATATATTCCTCTTGCTCATTTTCTCCACATATGTAATTGGACATCGACTGATACCTATATGTATTTTTGCTTCATATTAGAAGAAGATGAGATGAGTGATTTTTAGGAAATGTTTATATTCTTGATTCATATTAGAAGAAGGAGAAGAAGACGAGATGATCGATTATCAGGAAATGTCAGATGAGTCGACGGCAACATCGTCAATTCACGATCAACAACTACACTTTACTCCATTGTACAATCATTTTACCGACAAGAAGTTCACTAGCAATAATGAATTTGGCCTTTACTAGCAAAAAGTTCACTAGCAAGAGCGATGAAGCACATTACATGTACTTGGTCAATGTCAAATTTTGACGATAGATCGTAGAAGGGAAGTCAGTGGTAGAGCATATCAGTAGATGCCCTACAATTGGAGGTTCCTATTACCTTGAATCCTATTCAAGGTGTCGATTATTGGTTCCTAATTGATTAGAAGATCCATCTGGACTGCAACCCTTTTGATCATCCTGTAGACAAGTTCTCATTTGTTTTGCGATTCAAAGTCTCGTTTGCTTTAGGTTTTCAAGTCTTATTTCTTTTGAGATTCAAAGTCATGTTTGCTTTAGGATTCGAAGTTTTATTTGCTTTGAGATTTATTTGTGCGGGAGGAGGTATTATATAAACATGATAGGGTTAGTATTTTGAATCATCCTTCTATACTATAATTCTTAAGTTTCCAAAGGACTTGACTGAAATTTATCTCATCGTTCAAACTTAAGTTTCCATCAACCTCTCATGTCGAAAAAATGGATCGTTTAATTATCCCGGCATAGCATGTGCCATATTGGGCATTTTCATTTGTCTTAGTTCGACACATCGTGTCAAAATATGCTTATTTTTTTAAATATGAAATTTTCGAAACTACTTGATTGTGATTAAATTTATACTTATTTATCTATTTAAGAAGTCACCACATTTTCTACTTTATCCATTTTCCCCCACCTATTCAAGATGCTCACAAATAAATCACCTTTGCCTCATAAATAAAAACATGCTAATGCAAAAAAAGCCCCACTCATGCTTTAATTTTTAATTACGAGCTTCATTTTTGAAGTGTAATGAATGAATGGGATCCAAATTTTTTGTCTCAAATATATGCTTATGTGAGTTTTTGTGATCTTTCTATGCCAACGTTAATTAAACCCTGAAGTTAAAAGTTTAGTACTATCTTTAGTCTTTATTGCATTTTAAAAATGAGACCCATGTTTGAGAATACAATGCGTGGATGGGGCTTCTTTTGTAATTTACTTTTAAAAATAAAAAGGCTTAATCTTTTGAAGAAACATGTTCACTTACGTGCAGTGATTTTGAAGCTAGATCAGGCCGACCGGTCCAATCGGTTCAACCAAAGAACTGGATTCGGTTATCCAGGTTTCACTGGCTCTATTCAAATAGTAAATTTTTAGCACCAACCACCGCTTCAAATGAGTGTCTAGATTTCGATTTAACCAAATTTGAACCGCATTTCAAATTTGATTTTATTCACAAATAATACTTTCTATCGATTTTGAACCCATGATATGTTATAAATATTTTTAACCAAATCAACCTAACCACCTCATCTAAGATTTGATCGCAAATATAATTATTTTATTAGAAAGCTATACAATACTTAGTTTAAATATTATATACCTATAGGAGGGTCAATCCTGTGAGAGCTAAAATCTGTGAGAGCATAAGAGCAATGATTCTGGATCACTAAATTCTGTCATCTCTCTCTTTCATTGATTGCGGGAGGAGAGAGAAAAGCATAATCTATTGATTCAGATTCATTGCTCTCATGCTCTTATAGATTTTGACTCTCACCGGATCAACCCTCATACCTATAGTATTAAATGTTGTATATAATATTTAATGTAAGATATGTACGTCAGTATGCATTTGTAAAGCTATATATAAAAGTATGCATATCATATACATGTCTTTATAGATATTGTCTATATTGTGAGACTATATTTACATATTTTGTTTATTTTATATCTATGTAGTTATATATCTATATGTGTGTATTTATAACATATGTAGATGCAAATGTTTATACATACAAATGCATATTACTTTAAAAAAATATGCGTACTAATAATATATACTTACCTATTACTTTGCTAGATATTTGCTTGTATCAACTATTTGAATGATATTAAAATATGTACTTTACATAATGATTTTATTTATTTTCACTTGATCGGCGGTTCAACCACCCTTTCTTCACCGGCGTAGTATATCCTATTCGAAAAAATAATAACATCATCATCTGGTTAAACTGGTTTAACTCAATGGTCCAATCCGACTCATCTTTTCAATAAGATTTCTGGTTCCAAGTACAGTTCAGTTTAAAAAACATGCTTACGCTTAAGTATCCATTTTCTTTGGTTTTTCTTCATGAAGCGGTATTTAGGCTAACATTCTGTTTCAACAAACCTATTGATCAGGAGATTTTCTCAGCGAAGAAACCAATCCTGGTACAGCGAAGAACCCAATCCTGAATGTTCTAGAGGTAAACTTGGATAAGAACGCAACCACGGAGACTTCCATCCATCTGGGATGGATGCACTATATATTGAGCTAAAATTAAGGGCAGCAGTACTAACTAATATGAGGGTGGAGTCTGGATGAAGGTTAATAAAATTCCTAAAACTGGAATGGAGGCAAATGCCACCACCAACATTGTGGAGCACCTGCTCATGATGGCCATGCAGATTCAACAGACCTCATCGAACCCCCACCACCAAATCCCCCCTCTCTGCTCCTCAGGGCTAAACGACACCCACCACCACCGTCAGGGCGTTTACAAAAAGGGGTACAGCAGAAAAGTTTTTACCCAAAATGGGTACGATGCGAAAATAATTATTACCAAGCCGGATGGGAGGGAGTCGGGAACTCATATTTTCATCGCGGACAGCTGTTTCTGCTATCTATGTAACACGACAAACTGTTTGTTGCTCTAAACAAGCCAAGCGACAAACGATTTGCTAATATATGTCTATTCTGAAAATTATATTCTGAAAATTATTTTGAGAAGTATCCATTTTGAGTAATATTTTGAAAATATAGCCGTTGCTGAACTCCCTTGTATAATACCCCGTCAACTTTGGTTCTCTTCCCACACACCAAGAGCAAAAGGTGATGGCACCGTCATCAGTTGCTTCACCATCCCTACCTCTCCTCTCCATCACCCTCCTGTTCATGCTGATGTTTCCCTCCATGGGAGGAGGTAGTATCCGTAGATTTTTCCTGATGGGTTCTTCTTAATTTTCCTCTTTATGGTGAGCTCGATCCTCACTCCTTAATTCCTCTGCGTCTGTGGCAGGTTGCGATGCTCGTTCCGAGGTCGATGATGCTTCCTAACTATCTGCACTATAATTATTTCATGTATTTGATTTTGGTCCTGTTTTGGATGACAGAAGACTTGGTGTGTTGCAAAACCATCGTCTGATGAGAACGTCCTGAAGGCCAGCATCGAGTACGCATGTAACCATGTGAACTGCGGCAGTGTTCTTGGAAGTGGGAAGCCATGTTTCTCTCCAGACACCTACATCAACCACGCTTCTGTCGCCATGAACCTTTACTACCAAGCCCACGGCAGGAACCCTGGAATTGCTACTTCAATATGTCTGCCTTGTTACTACCACCAATCCGAGTAAATATCCAGTTGCCCGTAGAACTATTATCTTTTTTTGATGCGAATGGGTGTTAACCAACGGCGATTCTATGTGCATGGATGCAGGTTATGGCAACTGCACATATACTTGATGATTCTGGACTGTTGAGTTGCTGTGATAGCGTGATCGTAGTTGAAGCCTGATGTGGGAGTTTTATGTTCCTGATGTGTGACAATGTCTGTACTGTAGGATTTATATGATTGATAAATAAAAGTGGATTCGTCTTAATCTGTTTCTTGTGGATATGTTTTCTGAAGTGCTTGATATTTCACGGGAAGATGACAACCTTATGGGAGAGCTATGCGCAGGTGTGATGAATGATCTATCTTTCTGCCTGGTTCTGTAGAAATTAGCGAGGCTTGTTTAAGTCAATTGCACCCAAAGGCATAGATGCCATAATCTTTCGAACTTAAAACAGAACTATATTTCGTCATAGTCCTTTTTATGTCTTCCAAGTCTGCAAGTTGTTCCTTATTTTGGTGTTGCTCGAATTTGAAGCCCTCAAATTTTCCAGTGGGAGATGAGAAATGAGGGGAAAGTTACTTCTTAGTGGTCTAAACTCAACCCATTTATGCTCGGGTTCCTTTTTCCCAACTCAGTTGATTTTGTATGGTTTCTCTTTTGATCCCACATGATTTTTACGAAGTATGCAGCAATTTGCTCAGCACATCAGGGATCTTAGTGTGTCTAAGAAAATCAGCTTTTTGTTTATGAGAAACCCAATCAAAGATCTGGATTTCTGGATGCAACAATTTGGACCATACCGTTTTTAGCGCAGCAGGTGGTGGGTTTTTTAAAAACAATTATTATTCTTAATTAATTAAACAACCGTCAAATCATACACTCCATGTGTTGACTTGGAAAATAATGTCCAAATCAGCAATCCTCACACGAGAGATGGAAGTGCAAATAACCCAATGAGTTTGCCCAAATAGGCACTTCAAGTGCAGGATTTGAGCAAACTCATTGGGTAATTCGCATTTCCATCATTTGGGTAACTTGCATTTCCATCCCCCGTTTATTATCAATAGTTTTTTTCAGCTAACCTCTTTTGTTATCAAAAGTATGATATTTACCATAAGGACGTAGTTACATTTGAATGGTAAATGTGTATCATTTCTATTTCTGAAATTGTTCTTTTCAAATTTTTAAAATCTTAGTCTATAATTAGTTTCCTTCATTATATTATATATTAAATCCCTTGTTCTAATTAATTATATTTATACTTATATAATAATATATAATTAAATCTCTTACAACATAATGTTGATCACATAATATCCAGAGAATAATGATAAAATATATATACCATTACGAAGTCTTCAGCTCGAGAAACTCATGTAGACGGATGTTTTTCCACATCCGTCTGTTGGTTTCTCGGGCTAAAGACGTCATAATCCAATTATATGATTTCCTAAATAACATTGATTTTTATTCGATCACATTCGTATCCGATCTTTAGCCGATCAATATTCTTAATTCAGATTCATACTCAATCCCTTTTCATCGCTACTGTTGATCTGACCATGCTAGAATTAAATTGAATAAGATACAATTATTATGTATAAATATAATTAATTGGAATAAGGGATTTAATATATAATATAATGAAGGAAAAGAATTATAAACTAAAAATTTGAAAAGAACAATTTCGATAATAAAAAGAATACGCATTTACCATTCAAATGTAACTACATCCTTATGGTAAATGTCATACTTTTGATAACAAAAGAGGTTAGTTGAAAAAAAACTATTGATAACAAACAAGGAATTGAAATGCAAGTTACCCAAATGATGGAAATGCAAATTACCCAATGAGTTTGCCCACATCGTCACTTGAGGTGACGATTTGGGCAAACTCATTGGGTAATTTGCACTTCCATCCCCGTGTGAGGATTGCCTTCCAAATTGGCACTTGAGGTACCGATTTGGATATTACTTCCCAAATCGGCACCTCAGGTGCCAATTGATGGCTATATTTTTAAATAGAATGATTTGATGATTGTTTAATTAATTAAGAATATTTTAATAATTACTTAAAAAAAAGTCCCGCGGGAGGTAGTTCCCCATTTGCCATTTGTGTATCTTTCCTAGGGCATGTCGCTCAGATGATTTCTTGCTTATAATGAGGCTGATCTTCCAGGTGGTTTGACCAAGAAGAGTATCATGGTTTTAAATGTGTCGCCATGGAAATGCGATGAATGACAAGAGTTGTTTCTCCAATGAACTTAGCTCTTACTGTCACTAGCGGCTCGTTTGGTTGCAGGGTTGGACAGGGTTGGGTTGGGCAGAGGTACCCCTGTGAATAGTAAACTGTGAGGAGGAGAACCCTGTTTGGTTGGAGGGCCAACCCGGGTTGGGCCAAGCCAACCACATGCCCAACCCTCTAACCAAACGAGCCCTAGGGATGTGGGAAGTTTCCATTTTATATATATGGTCGAGATAGTGGACTTGGCCTGAGTGATCATGGTTGGTCTGGACAACATGGTTGTTCTAAGTTGTTTCTTTTTTCTTTATCAACCATACTCCATTGAGAGGAGCTTCTTCAAAGTTTGTTAAGTTGTTCAAAGCACCATTCCAAGAAAGGAAAAACTTTGTTCAGCACATTGCAAAAAATAAAATTTTCATCATTTTGTATATGAATCAGAATTTAACTTAATCTGTGTCCAATCCAATCCATTGAAATAGATATATTAGTGTATAGAGTTTAGCTTTACATATTTTTACTTTTTCGAATCAAATCCAATCTGATATAAAAAGTTAAAGACTGCAAACTAAAGATGTTGGGCAAAATCTAACTAAAGAATATATTATATTGAATTTAAAATTTAAGTTTCTTTTAGTAAATGATCAATTTATTCAAAAAAAAATAATACTTTACTAAATAAAGGATACCACGACAATTAGATAAACAAAAAAATATCATCTCTATGGTCGGATGTTGATGAAGTTCTTGATTGATTTAGATTTGTTAAGCTATGCCATAACCAAACTGCCTTACAAGAACACTTTTCAAGGCCAATGTAGTATATCATTAACAGATGATAGTTGTGGAATATTCATAATGTTGGGCAACATGCCTCTCATTTGAAATGGACTTGAAATTGAATTTATTGGCGAGAGTATACTTATAGTCAAAATATGTATTTTTTTGAAAAATATGAACCAAAATCATATATCAATTTTAAAAATATGAGTCAATCCCTACTTTAAAAGATTTGAAAATTTTTAATAAGATATAATCCATTAAAATGATAAAATCAAAGCAATCCAATCCAATAACATTTTATTGGATTGGATTATGAATTTTACCCTATCTGTGTGTACCCCTAATTTTGTATGATCGCACTATAGGTTGAACTTCCATAATTAATTCTGAATATGAAATTTTTAAGAATTTTAGTATATCGTGGCTATGTATTCAAGTAAGACAAGTATCAACAAAGTGGAGCCTAATCATAGCTCTTCTATAAAATTCGATCCATGTGCACCCCTGGTTTTGTATGATAACACTATAAAAAGTTAAATTTCCATAATTAATTTTGAGCATGAAAATTTTTAAGATTTTTAGTATATTGTGGATACATGTTCTAGGAAGATAAGTATCAGCAAAGCGGAGCCATTGTTCAAAACCCTTCTTTAAAACTCGGGTTGATTGGGCACTAAAGCGGAGCCTAGGTCGAAATCAAGACCTTAGTTGAATTAGTTTGAACCAATGAGAGTACACAAATCATGATTATAACATGCTCATTTGAATTTTGAGCTAACCAAATTTTGAGCTAACCAAATCATTCTCCACCAAGCAATTACCCCCCCCCCCCCCCCATCCAGACTCTCTTCGATTCTGATATGATCCAAGATGTATTTGGATATTTTTATTTATTTGCAGTAGGCTTGACACCTTAGTTAGAGATTTTAGAAATGGAGGTGACATCCCAAGGATATGAGGGTGGGAGCCCCTGCCTAACATCGTTGGGCTCAATCCTCAAGTTGGGCGAGAGTAATTATCTCAAACGGTCCCACATGTTCCTCGTAATTGTACGAGGATAGACACTGAGCGTATTTTTTTGGAGTCAGATCTTGTTGACAAGATTGGAAGATACATCACATGGACCAAAGATGACGGGATAGTCGGTTCCTGGATCATGTTCCACGCCTTTTATATCACCACTCATGACATGTAGACATCTATAAAAACCATATGGTCAGAAGAAGAACTCCAGCATGTATGAGATATATGAATATGAAGCAAGGATGTCGTTCCCTAGCCGAGCACTTGTCTCTCTTAAAATCCTTGTTTGAATGATACAATGTTGCATTTCAGGAACCTGCCCTATACAAAAGCAACACTGCCATCACATGGTTATTTTATTATTTTCTGGTAGGGCTCGATTCGGGCTACACTACAGTTCGCAACCAAATGTTTCTTGTTGGTGTCCTCCCCACTATTGCGGAGGCTTATAGTAACCTGGGCCTTCTAGTTGTCCCTACCACTGGCACTACTACCGATGTTCAGGGACAGATTAGTGTACTTGCTGCCCCATCCGGGTGAGGAGGTCGTGGATCATATAGAAGCCATGGTCGAGATCACTTCGGTAAAGGTTGAGGTTGAAACACAATCCACTGCATTTACTACCACAAATATGGGCAAAGTAAAGTCTTATGGTAAAACAAATAGGGTCATTATACTCGTATAGCTCGAGTCGCTAATATTGAGGGTGATGTCCCCCAGTTGTTGTCCCTAGAGGGAACTCTGCATATCTAATGCAACACCTGAATAACCTCTACCTTAGAGATACTATGCCCTTACATTAGATTGATCCTCGTAATACTATTATTGTCGCCTGTTCATGTATCTATGTTGGCTCAGCACAAAAATTTATGAAACAGAATGATTTATTGATACAGGTGCCTCCACCCACCTATGTGAAAAATAGACCCTGTATTAGATTCAATTGTGTTTTTACATGTTACTCGTCATCCCCTCATCGGGACTAATAACTCCGAAGAGCCAAATAAGCATTATGATGGCATGATGTCTTTGCCATTAGTCGTGGTCATCTTATAATTCATCATGCTAAGATAGTCCATAATTTTGCCTCATGGATATCTAATGCATGATTTTATTAATGAAGATTAATTAGTGATGATTATGATTAATAATCCTTAATTGTTATTAACTTACACTTCTAACTATATTTATCGAATTGTAAACAATTGTGTGCACCACTATTCCCGAAAGGCTTTCACTTACTTATTGAAACTACTCATGCTATTGATGTGAGAATTACTTGCTTCATCGCTCCCATTGTAACCGTCCACTTTGTCCTCGCTCGTTTCACCATGCTATGGTTGTTCATGAGGTTACACCCAGTGACGGAGAGAGGGGGGGCGGGTGGGGGCTTAGCCCCCCGGCTCTCAACCAAAACCCATATATATGTTTAATATATATTATTATATTGGATCTAAATACATTATTTAATAATTAAAATTTACATATTATGTATAATAGCCCCCCATATCTCGACAAAAAAAATCAATATATATGATCTAATTACAATGATTAACTGTTCACATTACATGATGTGCATAATCGGATATTGATCCATCTGTATATGTCCATCATCGTACCCGTTTATAAACCCCATTGATATATAGTTTTAATTTTAGCATATATGTTATAGAAAATATTTTTTCTTGTTATTTTATCTGCATATACGGATTTGGATACCCCTTTCATTTTTTAGGATCTTAAAACGGATATGGTTACATATTTTTCTAGTGTATACATATATGGATATAGATACATATTCGTATCTGCACGTTTGAAATCCTATTTTTATCTGCATCGATTTTAAAGTAGTATATATGCAGATACATGTACACAGGTAAGGTGGAGCATTAAGCTCGATCCGGCTCAACCCGAGAAAATTAAATCCAGCCCGAACCCGCTAATTTTATTCAGGCCTTGGCCAAGTCGATGCCCGAGTTTTTGGGTAAACCAAGGGCTCGTGCCCAGCCCGAGGCCTGTAGGGTCAGGCTCAGGTTCGAGCCGAGCCCGCATCCACCATGGTTTCATTATGCAACATCTTTCATGTTAGTTACAAAAATTGGATGTATTATGGGTCTATGGCCTCCCAGAAGGCCTATTAAGCTGCTTTTTATGTTGCATATTGAAACCATGTCGAGAAATTGAATGAGACATATATGTACTTTTGGTTAGCTTGAATCCATGTATTTTTTTCTTAATAAAGAATGCAAAACTCGAAGGAGTCTAGTTATCTAAATAGATAAATGCTCCATTGCATACATCTACAGTACTACACATATACATCCAATAAAATTCGGAACCCTTACACGTAAAATACACAATTTAAAAGAGTTTGATTGTTGAGTGCAACCGTTTGCAACTTAGACTTTTAATTCTTAAATCAAGGTTATTGTATTTAAGCTAAATAAACTCTTTACTGTAGAATCCTACGTATTAAAGCACTAACCAGCCTTCAATTAGACATGATCTTCAACTTTAAATAAGCCGTTGCATCTGAAAAGAATTATTCCATACGATATAGGGACCAAACTTTAAATCAGTGTGAGTGAGGTGGGCCGGGTCGGGCTAACCAGGGTCATAGTGGGTTCGGGATGGGCCCGTCCCGAGCTTGATATTTCATAAAAATGAGAACCCGGACCCGATCCATATATATATATAGGGTTCGGGCCAGGTCCGGGCTTTTGCGGGTCAAGTTAAGGTTGGGTCTGGGCCAGCTCGGCCCAATGCTCCATCCTATACACATGTCAAAATATCTATAACAATTGCGATAAGGGATAGGTACGCATATCTTTATTTGTTTGCATCATTATAAGTAAAATGTATTGTATAGTGTTACCTGTTTGAACATATTAAATCTAGTGATATTACTTAATATCACATTAATAAATGTGTATTTCAGTGATATGAGGAGTTTTGTAGGGATCTTTTTGTTAATATGATGTTTATAGATAATATTTATGTCCGATTATAAGTTTATATGGGTTTTTTTGTA
Organism: Ottelia alismoides; assembly: GCA_037367405.1. Lineage (NCBI taxonomy): Eukaryota > Viridiplantae > Streptophyta > Magnoliopsida > Alismatales > Hydrocharitaceae > Ottelia > Ottelia alismoides. Next base: position 245,210 of record JAZKJV010002570.1, on the reverse strand, counting down.
AAAAAATACCTTCAAAATATTAGTTTCAATCAATTACGGAATTATTGAAAGCTCGTCGTATAAATTGAATTCGTTTGAACACATCCAACCTCATTAATTAAAACTTCAGTTAATGTTCTACATAACTTCCAAATTTCTCTCAAATCTGATGTCATTTCCTATTTATCTTACTGGTTAAAAGTTCAATCAATATTTAAGCAACTTAAATCCCATTTAAAAGAGAATTAAACTTTTTACTATTGATATAAAATAGCAAATGATCTTGGATTTGAGTGAAATTTGAAGGATATGTATAACATTAGTCGAAGATTCTATATATAAGGTTGGATTTTAAGAAGTAAATCTGAAAAAAAATAGTTACAACACCTCTTTTGTAACTCACATCACAACAAAGAAAACCTTCCCTAAATATTAAGAACTAAAATGACAAGGTAAACTAGATAAATAATATCTAAATAATTTGCCCCATCTAAATAGTTTAGCCCCCCCAAGGTGAATTTTCTGGCTTCGTCCCTGGTTACACCATCATGTCTTGTTACTAGAGTGGCGGGAACGCGTGTGTTTTTAATCAGTTGGGGGTAACTTCGTTTTTAGCCACCTAAGAGGAATTCAAGAATCAATTGTCTGATACAATGTCCAAGTCAAGGATTGAAAAGAGAAGAAGTTTTAAGAGTTTGGTTATCAGATTTTTCAAACGTTGGCTAACCTCCACTAGACTAATATCCACATTAGAAGTACAAGCGCATGAATTTTTACTTTTGCTTTAGTTTTTGGCAAAACTAGAGCAAAAGTGCCGAAAAGTTTTAAGTCATGTCAATCACCCAAAAAACTCTTAAGTAATTAGAGGATTTTGATAAGTTCCTAAATTATGAGAAAAGAAACTTTCTACGTATGATTTGATAGTTGCAGATATCATATTTTATAGGAATGCATGGAATAGAAATGCATGATACATGTTACATTCAAGCTAAAGTTAGAAGAGTAAAAATCAAAAAGAGGAAAGAATTTTAATTATAAGGATATAATCATTTATATTGAGGTAAAATCCAAAAAAATAAAAAATAAACCTCGAGGTATTATAACTAAGTTAATGTTGGACATGTAAGCACCTGACGAGCCATTTAGTTATAAATATTATTGCATTAATAGCATTCCATAATTGAATTAAAGTGTATTTACGTTTGCATGATTGATTAAGTCCCTTAAGACTATGCACATAGTCCACTTTTGATTTCATATAATTAATGACCTACAGAGCTTAAGTAGAATAACAAGCATGCAGTTCTTCTAAAGAGAAAGATTAAGTATACTACTGTAACGTTCTGGGCTTAGGTCCCCAGTCCGTTATCGAGGAAAACTGGCCCTGACAACTTGTTAGATTCGAACCCAAATAGATTTGTTACAACTACTAACATTAACAATGTAATCCAAGACTGTGGTCTCTAATCTGAGAAGAAATGGCAATCTTCTTCATATATTTTAGTTCGATTGACACTCTTGATACATATACAACTAATAGGAAAGAGATTCATAGTTATTGAATTAGTCAAGTTAAGGAGTTAACTTGATGAGATCGAGATAGGATAAGTCTCTTGTCGTAGACTGTCACGAGATGGACAATCATATTTGACTGAAGACCAATATACACCTATAAATCATAGTATGCACATTTGCCAAATCAGTAGGTTGATGGCCTGACAAGGTCTATATACCCGCAAGCTAATGTGCATATAAGGATGTATAAGATGTATGGTCTCTCAAAGGAATCATACAAGTTCATTCTTTATACTCTAGGAGACACAACACACACATGAGATATTAAGAAAAAAGTGAACTCTTTCAATTTTGAGAACAAATGACAAGCTCAAGAATATCAATATATGTTTTTTTGGAAAACATATGATTGATAATGCCATCCTATGTTAAATTGAAACATCTTTTGCTTAATTGTGGAATGAGCATAAAATATGAGATCATAAAATATGAGATCACATACTTTGAGTTATCCATGTTTTCGAGTATGTAAGATGCATGAGTACTAGGGATACTCTCGATCGATATGATCATTATTGATTATACATCATGATGCTTCCATTCTGATGGGATGTTAAAAAAAGATGGATTCTAGTGGCTACTCTCAAAGATAAGTTAAATGAGATTCGATTACATTTAAACTCAGATTAACAAACCTAATCAAGTTCATGATGGTTTCAAACTTGATCCAAAAGTCCTTTCTAGGTGCCTTCCGTCATCAAAGCTCCCTCGAGGTGGGTGGAGGGGGGGGGACTCTCTCTGTTCTCTCTAACCAGCCGTCCTGCCATTATTGGGATAGGGGGTGGAAACTTCAAGGAAAAAACTTCAAATTGGGAGGGTGATCCTCTCGGTGAATTGATCATACCCCAAATTGACATAAGTGAACATGTAGAGTATACCGGGAATATCGAGAGAACCATGTCGAAGGAACTCGGCAAAATGACTCCGTAACTTTGGGAGAAAGTGTGTTCTCTCAAGTGCTTTGATGCACATCCCTTCTATACTATGAAAATAGTGGTCAATACATGGGATTGATGAATCCGCGATTCATCATCGCAATATCTTGATCTTAGCAAAATCCCCAAATAAAATTCCAAATAAATGTCCATAAAATCCATAAATTAACAAAATGACTCTTGTAAATAAAATACACTAATTATTGTATATTAGATTGTACAAAATAAATTAACAATAAAAAGCCGCAAAAATAAAGGAGTTTTATACATGTAAATAGCCTAAAACTTCATGTATTTTTAATAATTTCATTTCAACTCCTTTTTGCTTAATTCTTTCTCTAACTTGTTTATAAAAATGTATATAAGAATACAAAAATACAAAACAAATTTTACCTCAAATAAATGCTCCTAGATCCCAAAGAGAAAAAGCCGTAAAGTCCAACTTCCAAGCTAAATTCCCACTCCATATGAACTCCAAATGCACCAAACTCACTTTTAAAGTTCAAGTTGGAAAATTATCTATCCAACGGAAGTGGTTTCATTAAAATCGGAGCTCATTTGCAAAAGTTGGGTTTTGGGACCTAGATGTACATTGTACATTATGTATATATTCATTCTTTCTTTAATTTTATTTGTATCTTTCTTATTTATTAAAAATACAAAAAAACATACTTGTGTTGTATTTTAATTGTAGTATTTTATTGTATTTTTCCGTTGTAAATATCTCTTATTAAAAAGACAAAAAAAAATACATATTAGAAAAGTAAAAAAATGTGTACATGTTGTTTGTCTTCCCTTGTAAATTGTCCACTATCTATTTTATTCTTTTTTATTCTATTGTAATTAAAGTAGACAACTTTATTTTATTTATTTATTTATTTTATTTTACATTCTCTACAATAACCACCAATTCAACTCCATTACTCCACCATATTTTCTAACTTTCAATTCAGCTCCACCATTTTATTAACCTCCATCCCACTCCATCTTAATTCTAACTTCCATTTTTCTTCTTCTTTATATACATGTCATTCTCCTCATTTTTGCCTTTGATCCATCTTTATGTGAGGAGAGCCAAGTTCCCAGAGTTGAATCGGTGACAGCGACGCAACCGCGGTCGAGCGACGACGGCCCTCTCTCCGGTGAGATCCGTTGGCTTTTTGGCCAACATCGCAGCCGCAATCGCGCGCTGCTTGAGCTCATTGCGCGCCGGCAATTCGAGCGAAGACCGTGCTCTCACGAGCACATCATAGGCGACCGTATCATCGTAGGTAAATTTTCCCTTCATTTTAGTTCATCTTGTCTTTTTGCAATTTTTTTAGCACACTACATATCATCCTTTCCACCACCACCATCACACCATTTTCTCTCATTTGTTTAGTTTAATATCATCATCATCACCAACCCATTTTTGTTTTCTTCTCTTTAATCACATTCCCTGTCTAATTAAAATCAAAAAATAAAAAATAAAAAAATTTTAAAACAAAAAAAAGTCCTTTTTATTACAGCAAAAAAAGAAATCAAAAAAAATAAAAAAAATAAAAAAAATCGGAAGGTGGAGCAGCTGCTCCACGGCCGCCGCCCCACCTCCCCCATCAAAAACCGCCGCCGTCACCGGCCGCGGCCTCCCCTCGCGGCCGCGCAGCCAACAGCGGCCGCGCCGCCCGGCCTGCCCTCCGCCGCGCCTCCCGTCGGCGCTCCTCCGCCAAGGAGCTTCAGCCCCTCATCGACTCCCGCCTCCTTGCGGCTGTGCTCCCTACCACCGTTGACCTCCAGGCCGCCCGGCCTGCCCCTTCGCCGCAGCTCCACCGCCGCGCGCCGTCTTAGCCACGCGTGGACCGCCGCCGACCCCCCTCCGCGTGTTGGCGCGGCGCCGCCGCAGTCAACCCCCATCTCCCCTTTTGGGTTCAGCCCCAATCGGCCTGGAGAAGAAGGTCATTTGTTTTATTATTTTATTTGTAAAAATTGCAACTCTTTTCTTTCAAGTTTTTGTAATTGCAGTTTAGTCCCTGTGCATAAGTTTTAGTTGTCTTTTTAATTGCTGATTTGCATAGACACCCCTATGTTTGGCTACTAATTTGGACGCCTGTAGTGCATCTTTTTGTTCAAAGAAAAATGTCTTTGTATTGAGCAACTTCTTGTCTACATTTTGAATATTTATTTGTATTTTTATGGTAGTTAGGTAATTAATTAAAAATGGATAACTGAAATATTGCATATTTTACCCAATCTGGACTCTTAAAATTATACCTCACATACAATTGGTCCAAAAAATCCACAAAAATTAGGAATGATGCCTTGAAATGTGATAAACGTACTGTCCAAATTTCATCTAAAATGGAGTTGTCTTGTGCCTGAAATAAATCATAGAGTGAAATTAGTATTTGATTTTTAATTAAATCCTCGTATATCCTTTTTGTAAAATTTCAATTCTACTGGATTGCTCATCTAAATATCTTTTTGAGATAATTGGAACTCTGATTAGTTTGATAAGGTGGATTTATTAGAAATTATTTACTCACTGTCACTCTATTTTCACTAAAAAATTCATAAAAAATTCATAACTTGTCAAAAATTCCAAAAAAAACTGTAGTCTCCTTGCATCATGTTTATGTTCCAGTAAATTTTCATGATTTTTGCTTACTGTTTGTGTGATAAATTACGAAAAAACCCATAAAAAGTGTGCATTTTTAGTTATTGCATTTTAACCCCTAAAATTACAAAAAAAAATGTGTTTTGTGTTTCCCACTGGATTAGGACCTTAGAAAAAATATAATTTGGCTGAATTGGATTAATTTGACATTAAAATTAATTTGGCCTTGTTGTATGCTTTCTTAGTGTCTTAATTCACTTGTATTCACCTTTCACCTTTGTTTTTGCATAAAAAAATCTAAAAAAAACGCATTGAAAATCTAGACCTACGTTTTTAAATTAAATCCAAGTTGTTCCTTTGCCTCCCTGAGTTCGACCCCGGACTTGTCCGGGATATAAATTAAAGCCGAGACACTCTTCACGGAGATCTTCTCTTGGTTCTGACCGAATCGCTAAGTACACGTATTACAACGAACACGAATTAAACAACGTATCTAGCGGCTCGTCAGGGACCTTGCTTTAGATTCTAGCTGGGAGAAGGAATCCTGTCGTTGATACGAGAAGATGCCATGGGAAGCACAAGCAAGACAAACACGAGACTAAAGAAGAGCAAACGATAGGGGACTAGTTGTTAAGCAGAAGAAAGTGGGACGGGGGACTTTGATATATGATCTTGCAAAGGAGCATCTGATCAAGGAGGTATGTTTATTGACGCGTGGGGAATGAGTCTCTCATATACGACCTTGCAAAGGAGCTGTAACGTCCCGGGCTTAGGTCCCCGGTCCGTTAGCGGAGCATTACTGGCCCTGACAACCTCTTGAGATCGGACCCATACGGACCCGATTAACCACCCCCAAAATGCTCAAGCCGGGTTATTAGGTAGTAACCTCCTCACTATTTATCCCACCCGGGAATTTTGTGTTCCATGGTGTGGGACAATTGATTTGGGGTTTTACAACCTCCCCCACTTATATTCGCAACGTCCTCGTTGCGACATGGCACATCACTTCTTCCCAGTGACAGTGGCGGCTGCACGCTCCGGGTAGCCATTTCCTCCAACCTCTTGTAGGGGCGGCTCCACCTCTCGGGTAGCCCTTTCCACTGTCAGAGGGCGTTCGGCTCTGATACCATTTGTAACGTCCCGGGCTTAGGTCCCCGGTCCGTTAGCGGAGCATTACTGGCCCTGACAACCTCTTGGGATCGGGCCCATACGGACCCGATTAACCACCCCCAAAATGCTCAAGCCGGGTTATTAGGTAGTAACCTCCTCACTATTTATCCCACCCGGGAATTTTGTGTTCCATGGTGTGGGACAATTGATTTGGGGTTTTACAACCTCCCCCACTTATATTCGCAACGTCCTCGTTGCGACATGGCACATCACTTGTTCCCAGTGACAGTGGCGATTGCACGCTCCGGGTAGCCATTTCCTCCAACCTCTTGTAGGGGCGGCTCCACCTCTCGGGTAGCCCTTTCCACTGTCAGAGGGCGTTCGGCTCTGATACCATTTGTAACGTCCCGGGCTTAGGTCCCTGGTCCGTTAGCGGAGCATTACTGGCCCTGACAACCTCTTGGGATCGGGCCCATACGGACCCGATTAACCACCCCCAAAATGCTCAAGCCGGGTTATTAGGTAGTAACCTCCTCACTATTTATCCCACCCGGGAATTTTGTGTTCCATGGTGTGGGACAATTGATTTGGGGTTTTACAGGAGCACCTGGTCAATGAGGTATGTTTTTCGATGCGTGGGGAATGAGTCTCTAAATACATGAGTCAATATGCATGACTATACATTGGCGCTTTATTCTTGCGACCTCCAAACCCTAGAATATATGTCTCAATAAAACCAAAGATATATTATATTCACGATCTTAATAAGTAGCCTCTAGATACATGACTCAATATGCACATTTGTCATTTGTTCTATCAAACTAACATCAATGGGATTATGAAGATGGAGAATGAGACCGCAGTCATGATGTTTAGTTCTTGATTTGTCGAATTGAGATTATCCGTTAAACATATCTAGACTCTACTTAGGTTGTTGCATATCTCGGATGTATAGAAGAATGTTCTTTCTAGCTTGTTATTAGCTAGAAAAGATTTCAGAATTAATTTTAAATGTAATAAAGTTTCTATTATGGGATGTAGAATTTCTATGGTAAAGATTATTTGGAGGATTTTGAATTGTTGTTTATAAACGAATGCTTCATGTCTAGTTATGCACCCCATGTATTTAATATTATCAAATCTTGTGATTTGTGATGCAATTGTTTAGGACATGTATATTTTAATCCTATTAGAAGAATGGTGACTTTGGAATTATTCCTTGAAAACACCATTTAGAACTCATAAACATGTATTCTTTATGCAAGCTAAGAAATTATCCATCTATTCCTGACTGTTACTATGGATAATAAGAATGTGAATCTAATGTGTATAGATATATATGAGTTTAATGGGATTTTGGTCAAAGATAAAAACTAACTGTATAACTTTCATATATGAATGATAATAGGTATTTGTATTATCTAATGAAAATAAAAATAAAGGATTTAGCTTTAAAAATCATATATTCAAGAAAGGAGTTGGGATATAAATTATCCGAAAGCTTAAATTATTTGGGTTAGATGAGATAATGATTGTGCATCTAGTCTATTTTATGCATAAGAAAATACGAGCAATATTGTGTTGTTCTGAGGTTACACCATCATATCTTATTACTAGAGTGGAAAAATATATACTTAACATATATGACCAATGCTTTTATTTATAAGTTCCTAATTTCTAACATATATGTGGGCAAAGGCATTGAATATCGGTTGGCATACTTTAAATAAGGATATTCCAAGGTATACAAAAAAAATTTTCGTTTGAGTTATGGCAAAATAGGAAATTAGAGTTAAAATAACATTAAATTAACGGACTCCCATCCAAAGATTTTAATCCTAGAAAAAAACTTGGTCTCAAAATACTTGATGTTACTGTCTAGGTTTTAGGGATGAAAATGAATGCAAATATAGTCATACCCGATCCGCTATCGTATTCGTTTTATACATATTTTGACATTCGTATTCGTATTCGTTTTAAAATTGATGTGGATATGGATATCATTTTGACGTTCGTTAATATTCATATCCGTATTCGTATATTCGTTTTTGTACATAAGTACATAAGTATAGTAATAGATTTATTTATAACTGTGTGTAACAACATTTTATGATTGCATTCACCACGGTTGATATAACTGTTATGAAATTACTATATCTAGTATATCTATTTTATGTGTAAACCATCCCAAACATGTATATTTTAGTTAATCTATTAAATATTTATGTTATTATTCGTATCCGATTCGTATTCGTTTTGCATTCGTATTCGTTTTTAAGGATATGGTAACACGTTTTTCACATTCATCAATATTCGTATTCACATTCGTATTCGTATTTTAAAACTGATAAGGATATGATTATACATATATTCGTATCTGTATCCGATTGTTTTCATCCCTACTAGGTTTTGTAGAAAATAGTTATGGCGATAGGTTCATGTCAATTAGATCTGAAATCTTAGGATAGATATATACACTATGTTGAATATTAGGATGTAATCTTCTCTGAAAATATATCAATCAATACTAGACTTGCTCAAAGTCCGATTTGTGATGCGACCTTTACTTCTAATCATATTTCACATCAAGTTGAGAAGATGTCTAACATGTGGGGTGCATCCATGCAATGAATCTTTCATAGAACTTGAGCTTATAGAAGAAAAAAAGACCAATGATTGTGAAGGATCTTAGAAGTGACTTTGTTTCCTATTAGATCAAGGGTGATCCCTTCATGGAACCATGGTTTCTCTGAAACTAATAATGGAAGGGTGCCATCAATTAGAGAAGGATTTCATTGTAGCTAATGGTTCTTGGAAATTTGTTGATTTACCTACGGGGTGCAAATGGATGTTTGAGAAGAAGCTCAGAAGTAAGATCAAGTTAGTTGTCTAGGGATTTAAGTAAAAATAATATAAGGGCATGTTCGTTTGGAGTATAAGGAGGAATGGAATAAGGGGAATAAGCCCCCAACACGCTTCCCCGTGGTACGACTATTCCCCATTATTTCACTCTTATTCCTATCCTTATCCCACCTTACCTACCTTTATTTCACCTTATTCTCCTTATTCTTATCTTCCAGCCGAACGGAGAATAGACCCTTATTCCCCTTATTCCCCATCCTTATTCCTGCTTATTCTCCTACCGAACGGGCCCTAAGACTTATTTGAATCAAAATCCCTTGCAATTAGGATGACTACAAGTCATTCATTAGCATCCATATTTAGCCTTTCCCTCTATTATCAAGTGGAAGCGAAGAATGTATTTTACATAACGGTCTTAAATAAGAGGTTTATATGGAACAACCTTAAGGACTTATGATATATTTGTAGTAAAGAAAAAGTTTACAAGCCTACTGGATGTCTTTATAAATTAAACGAAGCACCAACAAAGCAACGGAATGTAAAATTTGACAAGGTAAGGAAAGAAAGGTCACTAGTTGTTAATGCGAAAGAAGAATGGGGATAAGTGAAATGACTACATAACTTAGTAGTAAAAGGTGTGTAAAATAATGACTTTAATGGACTCCATTATAGTTAACAGTATTTTTAAAGAGTGAGTTGGGATAACCTCATGGTAATAATAACTGTTTGGATGGTTATGAAAATTGGAAAGGGTTTGGAATAAAGAATGTCATGTGATGTCACATTGATTTGTGATAGAATTCTAACCTAGGAATGCAGGGGATCCACAGGATCACCTCGAAAAGACAACCCACCGGTGATATGGTACAAGTGTTGGTGATTTTAAGGAGTCGAAACATAAATAAGGATTATCTGGTGACTAACGTATAAGTACTAAATTTACAAGATTATTGTGATAGACAGACTACTCGAGATGAGAAACCCAATGCATATAATTTTTCCCTACATTCAGCAATGATAGCAAGCTAGTCGTTTCCAAGATATGTTTTATGTAATACTGTGTTTATGGATTCTTAGTTATGTTTTTTTTTCAATTTCGTAGGTTGGAGGCTACGGTGCATACACTTCTGATGCACAGTTAGTATGGAAATTTTAGATACAAGTTTACGGAAATGCACTGACTTTACATAGTTACAGAATCCCCTAGATATTACATCTTTGTCTTCGTGCTCTTGGCATTCTCTTCATTTTTTTCTTCTCTTTTTTGGCATGGATAATTTGTGAAGTTTGCATTAAGACACACTGCTCTACAGACAATTTAAATGGGTTCACGGTCATATTACCTTGGAATAACCTTCCTAGATAGTGGTGCTGACGACATCCCCATGTGATTGTACCAAATGTTGTATGCAATTCTGATTATGATGTGAGAACTTATCGAGTTAGCTTCTAGTTCTTGTAGTTAGAAACTTAGAATATTATGGGTCGGCTACAAAGCTCTAGTTGTCATCTTTTTTTTTCATAAGGACAACAGCAATAGCGACAGCACCATCCCCCTCCATAGCATTTGTCAACCAACTCCCCAAAATCTTCACTTCACACTTTCCAAAACCACAGTAAAATCAGCGTATTTATCTTCCAAGCCTCTACTTTGCTGCCTAATGCAGAGAGAATAGTATCATCAGAATACTGCAATGAAGACAGCGATGTAGGCAGGCCATCTATAGAAGGCTTCAAAAGAGCTGCATCAATGTGAACGCTCACGACCAAAGCATTCCCGTCAGGTCATACCTTTGTAGATGAGAGGGTACTAGGACCCCCCCGGGTTGAGCCATTAACCTGAACATCGTGGTAACACACCACTTCAACCACGTCACAAACCCACGGTGAAAACCAGAGGAGGCACCAATTCACTGTCTTGCGCTTTGTGAAGTGAGCACATCGAGGAAAAACAACAATCCATATCCTATTCAAACCAGAGAAAGCCATCATGTAGCCGCCCAGAATCAAATTCCATTCAATGAAAGATGTCCTGCACCGATTATATCATCCCACAAAAGACACGCTTCAATCTATTACCCAGTAGGCAGCCTCAATCAGGCCAAAGTCCATCACATGCAGTGTAGCATTCCTTATTGGCTGGAGGAAAGGAAGAAGCCGTTTAATCGACCAAGATCGACGTTACTTGGAAAAGTCCTGCTTTACCTATATCTGGCCCAACAAGTTCCCAGATCTCCTTGACAAATTCCTAGTTTTATTTTCTAATCAGATAATGTATCGCCCATTAATGAGGTAAATACAGAATGGGTAAGTGTATAATAACTAGATACGCAATCCCAGTGTAGAGTACCATGATCCCAGTGTAGAGTACCGTGTAACGATGAATTCGTAAAATTTGACACTGTAGCCAACAAGTTTACAGTGTTTCTATGCATTGTCAACAGGGAAAACTTTACGTGCAATAGCTTTTTTAAAAGCATGCAGCAAGGCGTGAAAAAGTGTGACTAATAAGAACTATGCCCCAATGCACAACATAAAATCCCATCCACAAATGCAAACAAGTGGGGGATGGGAAAGCATATAACCATTGGCAAAAATAAGCAAAATAAAAGCCTGCAGATTCAACCCCATCAATAACGTCCCAGATACTATCTGGTTACTTAGCAAAAGGTTCTAACCGTGTCCTTTAGGAAGAGCAATCATAACTAATATTTTTTTCTAAGCAGCACGAAATAAAGTGAGCTAATCTGACTCAGCGATTCATGGTGCGAGAAGAGTCATACGCAGACCAGGCTCCAGCACCTGCACCATAAAGTGTAGATTTCTCACCAGCGCCCTGCAAAGTGCCAAAACAAAATTATAAGGTAATGATTTAGATGTCTTGCAGAGACAAGATATAGTTACGATTTTGACAATGCAATAATCATACCCGATGAAGACCATAACCATCAGCATATGAAGAAGGGAATCCTCTGTCGGGACTTGTCAGCTTCATACCATAAGGTCCGCCTTCATATACTGTTCAACCAGCAAATAATTAGATGCAAAACATTAAACATGCTTGTCAAACTAAAAAAGTAGAGATCATGACAGCTTGCACATAATTTCTTTCTATCTGCATCATAAATTTACATACTCATGAGCCAGGCATCTAAAAGTGGTTATTCAAAGTTGTGTTCCCGGACATAAAAGCTTATGTGGCCATAACTTAAGGGGTGATGGTTGTGACTCTACTTGCATAATCATTAACCATACCAGTGTATAAGGACTCCACATGCATAATCAATTCCAAGGTTCTAAAACTAAGCATTCGGATGATAAATCCATTGTATACCAGGGACTGTCAAGAGTGAAAATTTTCATGGAAAATACTATCAATCATGTGTAAATACAGGTGATTACAGTGCATGAGTGATTCAAAGCTGAAACATCTGTAACTAAGCAATGCCAATAATTAATAGTCCATAAGCTGAAACATCTGTAACTAAGCAATGCCAGTAATTAATAGTCCATTATTCATATAAGAGGGGAAATGTTGACAGTAAATATGGGATTTACTCGATCCTCTGCCCCTCGCTTCTATGCTGCTCAAATCCACCCGCAGCTTCTCAATCTCACGTGCCATCGACACCAGATTCTTCTCCATCGCCATTCTCTGCTCCACCAACTCCGTGTTCCCCTTCTTTTCGTACTCAATGGCCGATCTACAATGCGGCAAATCACATGATCAGCAATTTAACAAAATCAGTGCGCACTCCCGTCGTCCCGAAGAGAATAACTTGCACACCTTGCATGCAGGAGCTCTTGCTGGAGCGCCTCGGCCTCGGCCTTCAGAGGCGCGATCTGCTGCGCATCCGCCCGCAACTTCTCGATCTTCTTGGTGACACCCTGCACCTGCTCCTGCCTGAGCGACTCGGCCTTCTGAATCTCGGCTCGTAGCTGCGTGACCTCCTGCCGGAGAGGCTCGAGAGCGCGGAGCTCCGCTTCTAGCTTGAGTCCCTTGTCGATCATCTCCCGGTTGCGAGAAATATGTTGGTGACGGACTTCGGCAGCGGCAGCGTCGAGGCGGCGGACTTCGTCACGGGCGGCGGCAAGCTCGCGCTGTAGGGCGACGTAGTCGTCAGCGAGGCGGCGGTTGTCGGCGGTGAGGCGGCGGATGTCGGCGAGCTGGAGCTGGAGCTCCTCCTCGTAGACGGCTGGGTGAGGAGGGAAAGCACCGCTGCCACGGGAAGGCGGGTAGGGCTGCCGCGGCGGAGGGCGGCCACGGCTGGCCATTGAGGGATGTTAGGTTTAGGGTTAGGGTTCGGCTTGATGGCGGAGAGGGAAGGAGACAGGCGCGAGCAGATGTGGATAGTAGGCCAAAAATTGGAACTTTACCTGCAGGCTTATATATTATCAAGGAAAAAGCCCATCCATATGGCATATACCGCCTTGGTTATAAGCTCATCAATATTGCTTTCTAATTTTGTCACATAAAATTATTACAAAATTTCCGAATATGAGCTTGGTTGAAAGGAACATGTAATTGAATGCTACAACAAATTCAAGTGAGCAAGGCCACATGACTACGATTGTTTAGTATTCATTCTTTTAAAGGATTGCTTAGTATTCATATATGTAGCATCATATGTCGTATTTCGTGTACACTATAAAGAGATTGTTTATCAAGAAGTGGAGGGGAGGGAGGGATTGCAACTTACAAAAAGGGAAAAGAAAGATCAATGATTTCCCTTAGGCATAAGAGCACCATGCACATTGATAGTATAGGGTGACTTGTTTCTTGTACATGATTTCTTCGTTGACTTCCTATCAGAGAAGTGTAAGCTTTCTATTGATGTTTTTGGCATGTACTATCAATGTGCACGGTACGATTTTGATTATCGATGTATCTTGTATACTAGTGTAGCTAGTCAAATTATATCTAAGACATATCATTCATCTACACAAAATCCAAAGAGATCGATTCTAACAAAAACTCATGTTTGTCTAAAATTAATGAGGAGAGTTCATGATAAGAGCACTAAAGACATAGTTATGCTTGAGCTCATCCTTGTTAAAACACATGAGCTTATTATTGATTTGATAATTATATAAAAATTTAAAATGAAACAAGGGACAAGTGTTTTCTACTGCACTAACGTATGTTGCATAACTCACCTGCATGAATATTTTAATATCATTGTGATGAATCTGTAATTCATCTCTTTAAAAGATGAAAATAGAGCTATGTTCCCAAATCATTACTTGAATTTAATCATTTAAATTGCATTTCTATCGTTCACGCATATGCATTTAATAATCATGTCTTAGCATGCATAATTGCATTTAATAAGAAGCCAAATCCGTGTATATTATCATCCCTAATTTCTCCTATTTTTAATTATTTTTCACTAAGAGCAAATTAAATAAAATCAACCCTGCCGCGTACATATTATTAACATTAATCAAGGAAAAATATAAAAAAATAACTTGTATATTTGCCCAATAAAACACAAACCCTAGTTTGGAGACCAAGAGACGTAAATATCAATATCTCTCTTATACAGTATCCTAGGAACCCTTACTCGCATTTGAATTAATTTACGTTCAATTATCTACAAAATAAGATCAAATTCAAAAGAATCATAACTCATATGTGAAACTTGGGTTTTGGGGCCTCGTTGTATATTATACATATTACCTGATTTTAACAATATTATTTTATGTACAAAATTAACTCTTTTATATTTATTTCTTTTTTATTTATTTTTCTTTGATTTATGCTTTATTAAATTGTATAAAAATCCAGATCCAAATTGAATCAAAAATCAAAGAAAATAAACTTCTTTAAGTATGTATATATGACCCCTTTATTTTACTTTTTTATTTTCTTTACTATTAAAAATCCAAAAAATTATATTAGTGTGTATTATTTATTTTATATTTTATATTGATTTTGAATTTAATTAAAACCCACAAAAATAGTAAAATACAAAAATACATGTATTTTATGTCTATAGAGTGCCATCAAAAATACGTTTCGTACAGATAAATTTTTTTTATTTTGGTTCCTTCATAAAAGTTGTAGTTCTCATTGAGATGAGCAACTTTCATATACATCACTTTTTTATTTGACGTCGTTTACTATTTTTATTGAATTTTTCATATATATTTTTGATTTTTTGGGAGTGACACGTGGCATCTCCTGGAAACGCCACGTGTCACACCCTTTTCTTTTCTTTTTAATTTTATTATTTATTTATTATATTATATTATTTTTATTTAATTTTATTATTATTTCTTTTCTCTTCCAAGTTCTTCCTCCAGTCGTTCCCTTCCTCCCCACTAGTTGTATTGCCTTCCAACTGTCGGTTGTTTCACCTCCTCAATCGTCACCCCCCCCCCCCTCGCTTCCTCCTCAAAAGCTCACCCCATGATAACCTCCCTCACCATTTGCCTTCATCATCATCTCCAGTAGAGCGAGAGATAGATAGGGAGAGAGAGAGAGATGCAGGTGGGCGACAGTCTTCGCACCTTCTCCCGGCGAGATCCAAGAGCCATCCTCCTCCTGTCGCGACCGCACCACCTCTGCATGTTGCCTGAGCTCATCCTCGTCGAGGCTTAGAGCAAAGATCGTGGACCTTATAGGTCCTCCCCAGGTATACTTCTTCCTTCTTCTTTCCATCTCCTCTTCTTTTTCTTTCTTCTTCCCGATCACTCCTTCCTCTCCTATGTTTTTCACCACCCAATTCTTCATCACCATCCATCGCTCTACCCTTGATCCGATCCTCATCAAGGCCTCACCACCTCCAGCACCTCCACCGATCGTCACTTCACCATTGCACCCCACCTTCACTCCCGCTTGCCCTTAAGTCGCCTCGCCTTCCAGCGAAGCTCTGCGCCATCGAACTCCTCCTTGATCCACTCCAGCACCTCCACCACACCATCTTCTTCTTGTGCATGCTCCAAACGAGCCGCCACCCTACGTCGATCACCCCTAGCTTCGATCCCCCCCCCTTTCAGCTCGCACGCACGTCCCTCTAGCTCCACCAGTGCCGCCACTCCTCGCGGCCTCGAGCAACGAGCTTCTCCACCTTAGACTTGCCATCGTCCCCTCTGAGCTACGACGAGCCTTAGCTTGGGGCCCCGCACCTCCACCCGAGTCTCCACGCTCAGTCGCGTGGCGCCTCAAGTCCCAACCTCATCCTCAGGAGCCCAGCTATCCTCTTAAGCTCAGCTTCGCTTCCGAGCCTCGTGTCGCGCGTGTTCTACACTTGCGGGCGGGGAGAATTTGCAGATGGGCCCTCGCATTTCCAGAAAATTGTGAAGGGGCCCCCACTGACAGTAGCATGTGCCAAGCACGTGCCCGCCCAAGACAAAATGCAGTGGACCCCTTGTGGGATTTGGTTATTGAGTCAATTTTAAATTGTACATATATGAAGTCACACACGCACATATGAATTCATATTCTAATAATACAACTTGTAGTTTTAAATTATGCATAACCTTTTTTTAGAGTCACTCGCACACACATTCTGAGTATTGTTATACCATACAAGTCCTTATGAACTGGTACACTCTTAAATGCTCACAATGTCGCATAGTTAAGGTACCGTTACATCGGTGCATGTCTCATATGTGTCAATCCAAATATTTTTACATGAGCACATGTACATACACATGTACATATCTTAACAAATTCATTGAAGTGTATATCTTACTATTACACTGATACATTTCCATGTATCCATGTCAACTGGCATACTTTTGACTAATGGTCATTTTAACTTAGTTGTATCAGCGTATCTTGAATCATGACTAAAGTAGCACATGTACATCATTTTGTAGACATGTACAAGTTAGCAGTCGAACTATTTTTAGTGTGTATTTTTGTATTGTTGCACCAACGCATGCCAAGATGCATCATCACACCAATAAAGAGAGCTGATTTTTCCATGTTTCTCTTGATGGTAATTTGAATACTTGTTATTCTTAGAGCTTCCTCAACCCAATAAAGGATTGTACTCCTCATCATTCAAACACGAACTAAGAGCACAAATTCCATACTCACTTATACTAGTATTTCTACTATTGTGAATTATTTTCTATGACTTATACTAGTATTTCTACTATTGTGAATTATTTTCTATGCTCAAAGGATCTTATCCTAACAATGCACTTTCAATTATTTTTGTTCTTTGCTCTCAAGGTATGCTCTATTAAAAGCCTTCTTCTCTAATTCTATTTTGGTTTGCATTAACATTCTTTCATTTTAAATTCTTTATTAGAATAGCTACAATTTACTTTATTCTTGGCTAAAAAATTGTGTGAAGGTTTTTCTTTTTTTATAAAAGATATATCCTTAGCGTGAGGTTTCGTACCTGGGGACATTCTCCGTGAAAGTCTTTTTTCTTATATAAAAGATATATACTAGTAAGTTGAGTGCTTGCAAATGGTTTGGAATATACCGAAAGTAGTTATGTTAGTGAGAGCTTTCATCCCGGGGTAGGCTATGCTTAGACACATGACGTAGCTCTTGAGTATGGTAAACATGTAGAAATCTCTGTGGTTTGTTTGTCGAGCTTTGAATTGATCTTTTTCCACATAAACACTATTCAAACCCTTCATTATATTTCAAGATAACTCAATACAAGATAAATTGACAATAGTAGCAGTCATGTAAGATGGTGTAAGTTTATTGTAGTCATGAGATAAATATGAAGAAGTCTGCAATTGCAGAAGTTGCAAAAGTTTATAAAGTTTGACGTAAAAATCCTGGTGGCTAAAAGCATCTCCCAGAAAACAAGAATTACCTCCACGGGCCCCACCACTCTCTTCCCGGCCCCCTGTTCTTCTTTCCCCCACCAAACCCCTTCTTCCCCTTCCCATTCCCCCGCTAATGAGCTCGGCCGCATTCACAGCTTCTCACGCCACCGTCTCCACTCCCCGGCCTCCCTCCGTTGCCGTTGCAGTGCACGATCTGCTTGCTGCGGTAGCTTTCTGTTGATCCATTGCTGTCTTTTCTCTAATCAAGACTTTCATGTCCTTTTTTCCCTATCGAATGCACAGCGGTTATGCTCCGATCTAATCCGTGGAAATTTCTGTTGGGAGGCAACTGTTCGCATCCTTAAATTTCTAATTACAGTTTGTTGGGTCAAGGTTATAATCTAGTAGTTTTTGTTAGTTTGTTTTACTTAAGCAGCTCATTGCAAGTAGATTCCATGGAAAAGGATTGATGTTTGCATGATCTTACCAGAGGCACCGCATTTCTGACAGATTTATAAAATCGTGAAACTGCGCTGTTAATAAACATGATCATTCACCTGCATATTGGAAATTTGCATTAGGCGACATGATGAATGCCGCATACGGCCTTTACAAGCCTTGTTGCTGTTGTAGCATGTGATGCCGGCAAATAGATAGCTTGCCTTCTGCAACATTTTGGTGTGGTGCATTTTACTGAATATTTTTATGCTTCACATCTAAATTCCTTCCATGGCTGTAGATATAAATTTGTGTGCGTGTGTGTGTGTTTATTGATGCATGTGGACCGCCCATTTACCGGTGGACGGCCAGATTGCGGCTTTGGTTGTAGGGTTGGGTTGGGTTGGGTACTATTCACAGGAGTACCCCCTCCTCACAGTTTATTATTCACCCAGTCCTGTAAATAGTACCCAACCCTGCCCAACCCTACAACCAAACGAATCCTAAGGGCCTGTTTGGTTGCAGGGTTGGGTTGGGCTGGGTTGGGCTGGGTGAATAGTAATCTGTGAGGAGGAAGTACCCTTGTGAATATTAACCAGAGTTGGGCCAACCCTGCAACCAAACATGCCCTAAGGGGACGATTAGCCAGTAGCCGGTATGTGGCAGGGTTGGACCATGTAGTGATCATGAACAAATAACGTCATCTTCTTTTACAAGCGTTTCTCATCAGAACCAGAGAAGAGGAACACCAAATTAGCCTATTTTCTTGTCTGCAATTGCCTTCTACTATATGTTGCTTGGATTGAATACCAAATACCCGTTTCCTTTGTTTGATGGGTACGATTATCGCCCGTCAGTGATTTATGCCTATTTCTTTTGAAGCCTTCCGTGATTCTAAATAAACGCATTCACGAACTTTTCTTTAGAACATAGAATAGGAGGAAGAATGAAAATCACGATGAATAGCACATTTTTGGAGGATCTACAGATTTCCTCTTATCACCATTGAATTGGGAGTTTTGATTCTAAGTCCCAGGCTTGGATTTCTTGACTGCCGTTATTTTTGTAAACTAAAACAAATTGGTTAATGGAGAGTGGCGTATTATGACTTTTATTAGGAAGTGTTCCTGGTTTTGTTCAAATAAATTTACTTTTGGATCATCTTCACAAGTAATTTGTTATTAAATTTTTGGCAGACTCTATAGAGCAGACATTCAAGCTATGGAAGAGTCAAAGAAGCGACTCAAGATCGCTGTAAATTTCATATCTTCTATATTTTCAATCTCCTTCCCATAAAGTTTTCGTCTGCTTGTCATTTTACTGACATGAAATTTACACTTAAAGGAACAAGAGGAGGCCTTGGCAATTGAAGGGAATATGGTAGAGGACACCCAAAATCAGATGATTTGCTCAGAAGAAATGGAGACACGCATCAATGCCATACTTGAGAAAATCGATCATTTTACAGAATTGGTATTTGATATTCTCGCTTGTGGACTTGTACTTGTAAAAAATCTATGAGACAGATCCTTTGTATCAGCAGTGAGATACCTGCAGTTTTTTCTCAGTTCTCTGTTTATTTTAATCATGCACGTAGGAGGTAAATTAGTTTGCCCATATTTTGTTGCATTCGACAATCTCTTAGCTACATCGATTTTAAATAAGAGGAGGTAAATTATCTTGCCCATCTTTTGTTGCATTCAACTATCTCTTTGCAATTCAAAAAGAACTAGCGGCGCAGCTTGTCTCCTATTTCGATGTTATAATCTAATTTAATGTAGTTTCATGTAATAATGCATAAAGTTACCCTTCTGATGTTAAAAGGTCAACAGAACAAAGCTGCATTTGCAACTGATTTATGATTTAACAATTGTCAGTTTCGTCTGAAAAATGGCACGTTAACAATCCATCCACAGCTTTTTAGAAAAAGGCATTTGCAGATATTCATCAATATGTTTTCATTCAGTTATATTTTTTTAAGTGCGCATTTGCAATCCTTGAGTTTGCTATTATGCATGATATCACATGTCCATCATGGTCTAGCAGTTATTGGTTAGGGATGCATTTGCAGGTATCTGAAATGCTTGAAGCTGGAAAGACGATTTTCAAGGATCTTGCCTCTAAGTTCGAAGATCAACTAATTCAGTGGGTTTTGTCAATTCACTCTTCCAAATTAAGCAGTTTTGCTTTTCTACCGAGCTATCTGTTATCTCATCTCCCTTACATTTTCTCTACAATTAAATAAATCATGCAGGATGCATGCACAACAGCTTGAGAAATGGCAAGAAGAAATTAAGGAGTTGCGATTGCTTGATACATCGAATGAAGAGACAATTTCTCTTTTGCAGAACACTCGATCGCATCTGCTTCAGAATTTCCACGATAACTTCTGAGGTGAAGACGACAAACAATTTCCTGAAAAAGCAATATCTGGAATAACTTTGTGTATGTACTCACAGCAACTTCTAACTGGTCTTTCTGCTGCAGGGGCACAGGATGCCGAAAATAAACCACATTATACAGTTCAGACTCTATGGAGACATCTAGGTCAGCTAAAATCTTAGCGGTCGGTAGGAATTTGTTTGGTAACAGTTGCATGATTTCCCTTACATAGAGGAATTACATACCCAAATCCACAAATAGTAGGAAACATGAGAACACATGAATGGAATTCTCTTTATCATTGTAAGTAATTGGATTCTGACCGGAAACCATGCTAGATATGATGATATAGTCATTTGTTCATCCTGTCTTACCATGCTAGATATGATGTTATAGTCATTTGTTCATCCTGTCTTACCGTGCTAGATATGATGATATAGTCATTTGTTCATCCTGTCTTTATAAGTATATACAGTGATCCCAAATTTGTTTTTTGCGGGCTTGTTCCGAATGAATGTATTTTTTTCCAGTGCTAACAAATGTAATAAACTCTCTGTACAATAAATGCAAAACATACAAACCAAGATCCATATGTTAGCATGAAGAATTAGTTTGTTTTACAGAATTGGAAATTGGTCTCTCTTTTAAGAGGTGGGCTGATGAGTAAAAGCCGCAAATGTTCAGATGAATAGATGCCAGGACACTAAGTTGGTGCCATCTAAGATGAATCCTGAACAGACCTGGTTGCATATATGATCAGTGATTCTATATTTTGGTTTATATGATTTGTCTTGTGCGGATGTTTAACTTATCTTGCATGCAGGAACTGATGATGCCAATATCTTTACGGGAAAGTGCCATCTAATTTCTTTCAAGGCTCCTTTAAGGCTTTTGATTGTTTAAAGATATTGGTGTTCATGCCAATATTGGAGATGACCTGTCTTCCTTTGGGAAGAGTTCGTTCTCCTAATAAACAATAACCTTAATGGATTGGATTACCGAGGGGCTTAGGCGTTTATTTTCGATGCCATGAGACATAGGGCCAGAAAGTGGACACAAACTACAAAAACGCCATGTATATTAATTGTAATACTGTGAACTAAAAAGGTCGTTCCACTATTACCGTAATTACTTAAATATACAACAACCAACGTATGGTTAATTTGAATATATAATATCCAAAAAATAAGTAAGATTATACAATATTGTAACTATTTTAATTTATTAGTCTTTTTTGCGCTTCACTTTGCCTTTGCAGTAAAATGTTTATCATTCACTTTCTTAAAAGGGGATTTTTGCTCCACAAACCCTATAGACTTTGCAAATTACCTCCTCGACCTTTGAAACAACGTATTTCTCCCCTCAACCTTTAAACTTACCAACTCTTACCCCAAAGCCCATGAGGTTAACCCCCATCCGTTTGTCCATTAAATTTAACTGGTATTCGTTACAAATAAATGAATATTAACTCTTTGTTTAGAAAAATTATAAAGATGGCATCACTCTTCTTTCCTAACCCTCCTCCTTACATTCCCTTCCCATCCACCTCCCCTGCGTCGTCCCCAACCTCCCCCACGTCGCCCTTGACCTCCCAGCCCTTCCATGCATCACAGATGGCCTCCCCCATGCTGCCTTCGACCTCCCAGTTCTCGCTTGTGCCATTGCCGACCTCCCCCATGCTGTCCTCCCCTCCCCGACCTTCTCTGCCTCTACCTACTCCACCTCCTCCTCCCCTTTCTCCCCTACCTCTGCCTACTCCACCTCCTCCTCTCACCTTGCCCCACCCCCAATCACCTCCTCCAGGTCGTCGCTCACCTCCCCAACCACTGCCCCACCCCGACCTACACCCCTCCTGGACCTCTGCCCACCCCGATCTCCACCCCTCCCAACCTGCACCCCCTCCCCGACCTCCCCAACCTCCACCACCTCCCCCAAACTCCACCTCCTCCCACAGGTTGTTTGCCCACCTCCTCCTTCAGGACATTCGTCCCCCACCCCTCCATATCATCTTCCTCGAAAACCACGTTGTTGCTGAATCCCTAGGCAGCTCCACCTCATTCATCTCCAACATCCATCGTCGTGTGCCTGGAGAAGAAGTGGGAGAGGATGATCTTTGGAAAGAACATGGATGTGGAAATCCATCGTTGGATTTCCATTGTTTGGATTGACTCAAGACTAACCCAAGCAATCGATTCAAATAAAGTTAACGCTGATGACATTGTTTGTGGGGTAAGGCAGATTAAGTTTACGAGGTTGGGGGGGGGGAGGGGGGAGTACGTTGTTTCAAAGGTCGAGGAGGTAATTGGCATAGTTTACAGGTTTTATGGGGGTAAAAATCCCTTCTCAAAAAGAATATTTATAACAATTGAATTTAGCATATAAAGATCGTATGCTGTTAAATCTATAATGGTTTTTTTGCAAAATGACTTTTATACTAGAAATAACAAAGAATGTAATATTCGTTGTCATATTATCAATGGCAGTATATATAATAATTATTATCCATTGTTGTATTTTGAAATCTGAACTAAAAATTATTGATAATTAGTAAAATTTGAAAAATATCGACATATGATTGTTGCTATATGGATCATTGATAATGATATAAGAGCAGTGACATTCTTCACTAATTTCCAGTATAAAAAATCATTTTGTAAAGAGTCGCAAACTCACTTTGTTATAGTGATATAAAATAATTTCATTGATCAAATAAAAAAATATTAAGCTACCTAGAGTTTAGACAACCCTAAACAATGATTTCTTAACTTCAAAAATACGTGTTTTAATGCTTGCTTCAATGAAAGA
This sequence comes from Ottelia alismoides, assembly GCA_037367405.1. Taxonomy (NCBI): domain Eukaryota; kingdom Viridiplantae; phylum Streptophyta; class Magnoliopsida; order Alismatales; family Hydrocharitaceae; genus Ottelia; species Ottelia alismoides. The sequence goes on along the minus strand of JAZKJV010002570.1, from coordinate 221,786 downwards.
TATGAGGCACTTAATAGTTAGTTTTCCTAAATGATTACGGTATCTTTTTTAATCATTTTGCATAGTTACTTTCTCACTTTCTTGCTCCATGTGTGGATATATTTTTATGAGGTTGGAGCCTACATCATGATGTATGTATACCTACATCAATCCCTTTTCCCTTCTAATTTTTTTTTATTTTTTTGAAATGAATTCATGTGGGATTTACTTAGAATATGAAATGGAATATATCTTTCATGTTCCGTGGAAAACGTACACTCGTAAGATGTCCATGTGGAGGGGTTGATTTCAGTAATTTTAAGACCGTAAATTTGACTATCTTGATAGATAAGTTAGAAGTTTTGAATTAAGTTGAAATTTGAATGACGCCATGATGATATAGTGATTTAAATCATCCAAGGATTTATTTCAAATAATAAAAAAAGATGGGAAAAAGGATGAGTGTAGGCAAGTTACGCACATCATGATGTATGTTTCCTTTTCTCTGTTATTATTGATCATAAATTACAACCTCGGTTACTTTAATGTAAATGATTTTAAAACTCTTTAGTTTTTTAAAATACCAATCTTGTTTATTAATTGCTTATTATTAGCCATACATGATAGAAATTTCACTTCAGTCATATTATATAACACATAAACTTATAATTTTCTGTTATAAAAATAGATAAGTAAAAATACCGAATTATTTTACAGGAGAATAAGGTCTAAATGATAAAATTACCCTCTGTAATATATAGGAAATATTATGAATCTTTTAAATATATACTTTGAGCAACTTTATTAACTGGACATTAAATGTAAAGTAACATTAAAATATTAAAACAGAAGGGACAAGGTTATCCTCTGGCTTAAATAAATATTTATCAATTTAATCTTAATTAAATAGATGGATATTAAAAGCAAAAAATTAAAAGTTTAGGTATATAAATAGGCATCTCGATGTGTCGATTTGGAGAGAATGCCCAAAACTACGCCTCAAGTGTCGATTTGGGTGGGAGCTTTTGCACTTCTTTCCCATCATTTTGCATCCCTACCTTATCACAAAATTTATTGATGTAAATAACCCCCGCATTCATAAGTCTTTGTGGGCAATCAATATGTGTAACTTGGATTCGGAGGAAGTAAGGTAGAATGGAAAAGTTGATTTGAACGGATTATTGGAATTTAGAGATTATGCGTATGATAACAGCTTGATGTATAAGGAGAAAGTCAAAAGATGGCGCAACAATCATATCCATAGAAAGACTTTCGAGTCCGGTCAAAAGCTTTGGTTGTTCGATGCAAAGTTGAAATTATTTCCAGACAAGGTAAGGAGCAGATGAACATGACCATTTTTAATGAGAAATGTGCGCGACAAAGGTAGCACCAGCATGTCGGGATTGTCATATGACGCACAACCATTTGGTTGTCAATGAATAGTCGTTGAAGTCGTACCTAGAACATGATACATCCATGTCCGTTGTCGATTCAATCGGTGTGGCTTTTCAAGATAATCTCTCTACGGTCTTAACAATGTTAGACACAGAGCTGGACAAAAATATTTTTTCTTGACTAATTCATTTTCTCTTCTTTTTTATTCAATTCTTTCATTCTTCCATTATTTCATTCATCTCATTCATATGTACTATACTTAGGACAACCATATCTTAAGTATAGAGGGGTTGGTGCATTTGAGTTATTCTATATTATTCTCCCACTTGTCTTCTAACTTGTTGATAATTCTTTTCTATACTTGGAGATATTTCACCCTACGTATAGGGGAGGATAAGCCGAGTCATTGATTTCGAATCCTCGATCATCCCCACCATGTGTACAATCTACTATACTTAAGATTAGTTGATCCTAAGTATAGAGGGGACGATCGACTTCTTATTCTACTTGAGTTATTGTAGTATAGACTTTTCTATACTTAGAACGAGTTATACCTTCCTTTTTACTCTTTGATCACTATGAGAACACGGTCCAAGCTAAGTATAGGGGGCGTATATGTTAACTAGAACTCGCATCTTGTGTATTTTTAATAAATATGGCTAATATACACTACATCGAGTAAGGCTTTACAAATAAATACAATCAAGAATAAACTCTTGTGATTATTTATATTTTTTTTTGAAAATTATTTGTAAAAATCAATTTGAAATAATGAAAAATAGTTATAATAAATTTTGAAAATATTTTGAAAATCATGGGGAAAATCTTTGTAAAATATTTTTAAACATTTGAAAAATAATTACTTTGTAAATGCTTGTTAATAATTTGTACAAATTGTTTGTAAACATATTTGAAAAATTCTTTTAAAACTATTTGTAAAATAAGTTTTAAAAATGCTCGACAAATGTTTTCAAACAAACGAAAATCCTGTGGATAACATCCTTGCAAAAATTCTTCAAATAAACATGTACATATCTATAACAAAATTTTATAAATTTATATGAAACCTGTATATAACTTATATAAAATTCTTTATCAATAAGTATAAAATCTTTATGAATATTTGAATATATTTAATCCACTAACCGCGTTTAGAATTCTCGTGAAAATTTCAAAGTTCCCTAAAATTTTGAAAAATATTTTATAAATTCCATAAAAAAATGCAAAACTTTTTCCAAAATTCTAAAAAAGTTCAAAACAAAAAAATCCACAAAATATTTTCTGCAATGCATAAGTTATTTTCTAAATAATTTTAATAATTGAACAAGTCTAAATAAAATCTGAAGATTGGAGCTTGATTTAGACCTTAATCTACTTAATTTCACAGGACTTTATAGGAACTAGAATCATGACTTTTTAGGTCAACGAGACTTAATTCTTTGAGTCCAGTGGACATGTTCACGTATCATCTTGATTAGCTTAAGTAAAATATTTTGAAGCACATGCATGACTCTTGTTGATAATGACCTAATTTGGGCAAGCACTCTACATGTAGCTCAACTCTAATGAGGTGAGGGCGGGATTCTTTAGCTAGAGAAGCACACGTGTGGAAACATACATCGCCCTAACAGGTGGCTAGTGCCTCCAACCCAATCTAGTGGCATGGACATCTAAAGATAGGACATTGTGGGTTGCAATAAAGCTTCAAAAGAGGGATAGTCTAATGGCTCACGAGGAAAAATCTCTTATGTAAATGTTGATGTATATGGTACCAAAAAATGTATTAAATAAAAGACTTCGAAAGAATATACGGGCAAAAGTCAAGTAAAATCAATCCCGTCGGAGTATATATTCAAATAAGAAAGGTATTATGCTTCGAAGTCAAATACCTTGAGGTTTCTTGCAACTTGAGACTTGTCTACATTGGTCAAGCTCCACCGGATATGTGACTACACTAGTCACAATCCATTCTTCTCTATACCCCCTCTTTATGAGTCGGTTGTGCTTGAACTTAGAAGGAAATATCCTGGTCCTGAAGGAAAGAGTAGCTAGATTGAGGAATTAAAGTTATCCTGATGAGGGAGATTATTCTTGTTATTTCTGATGAGAAGAGCAACATTCACGTACACTTTACAAGTGAGACTCATAGTCATGATGGTTTACGTATGAAAAAGACTTATTCTGGCCCGGCTATTGAGGAGGCCTAAACAGAGGATTGTGGAACTCGGGGGATTTTAAGTTTTAGATCCTATTCCCATTAAGGTTCCAAACACATTAACAATCCAAAGGTCTTAATTGAGTTCCAAACTTTGATTTTATGAATATAAGTTTAAAAATCATAATCATTCTAAGTTCTTTATTTTCTTTTTCTTTGTTCCTCTTTTTTGCATCACTTTTTCCAATAAGTATTTACTAGGGACTAGTAAAGGTAAGTATAGGGGGTGATGAATAACCATTCATCTACCTTTATTCTTTATTTTATCTTTAAAATCCTAGCTAAATGCATGTAAATACATCTAACTTGTACAAATTAACACTCTGACATCATGTGTAAATACTGCATAAATACTTGTATTTAAACCCAAAATAAAAGAATAAAGAAAATGAAAAGGAAAATAAATGAATTATTAAAGATACTAAATGACCATAAATTCTGAGATCATGTTAATATTGACTTGGCCGACAAGGAATAAAGTAGGGGGAGATAAGGGCTAAATACACTGTTCAAAATACCAATTTTATACTATGTATATAGGAGTTTTTACATTATTTCATTCTTTATTTTACACACATGAACTGATAAAATGATCAATATGAAACTTGTACATATTAATATATAAAAAGTTACATAAATAGTAGATAATAAAATAATGTATAGTGCATCTGAGACACACAGATGAAAAAACCACAAACCGAACTTCACTGATCAATATCTTATCCATATAAACTCAAATTAAACCAAATTCACATTCATTGCATTTAAATTAAATTATCTATCTAATGAAGGTCATTGAAAATGGAGTTAAGATACAAAAGCCGGTTTTCTAAGGTATTGTTGTATTGTGTATCTGTATATAGGGTGGAGCATTGGGTCGGGCCGGCCCGGACCCGACCCTGACACGACCCGCAAAAGCCCGGGCCCGGCCCGAACCCGATGTACAGATGGGCCGGGCGTGGGCCCTCATTTTTCAAAAATATTATGATCGGGCCGGGCTGGGCCCGAACCCAAAGTACAAATGGACCGGGCCCGGACCCTCATATTTCAAAATATCATATTAGAACTAAATTAAGGGACATGGATATATAGTCACAATACATCCAATATGTCCTTCATCCATCAATAGTAATACTATATCATAATAATACATCCAATATTCATGTGTTATGGATGAATTATATCCATAATAATAAATTAGAATCCAAGTGCAACTTCATGGAGTCAAAATAAGTGCGAGTTGAGCCCGGCCCGAGCCCGAACCCGGGCCCGGGTCCTAGTTTGTTGAAAAAAGCGGGCCTCGACCCGGCCCAAGGCCCACGGAAAATTGATGGGCTCGGGTCGGGATTTCCCGGGTTGGGTCGGTCGAGCCCAATGCTCCACCCTATCTGTATAGAATATCCATATGTTTTATTCTTTACATTTCCACTCTTCTTATATTTTCAAATAATTGTATATATTCTTTAAATGGTACAATGGGGCTACCTCGGGGGGGGGGGGGGGGGGGGGGGGGGGGAGCTAACTTGGCTCCCCCCCTGAAATACCCAAAAGAACCAAGTGGAATGGTGGTGCAGTCCACACAAGGCGGACCTCACTCGTTCATGTGGCCAATGCGAAGATCAATGGATAAATCAATAAGTAACCCATAGTATAATAGACAAACAATGCAAATCAAAGTGGATAAAAATTTATTATAAAATCTTACAAATAAGTGTGTACAATGTGCAATTACAAGTAGGATGTCGAACTCAGGGAACAAGGAGTGGAGCAAAATTATTATTTATCTCTAAATAACGTGTACTTGTTGTATATAACGACACAATATTTCAAAATTTTGTGGTTTTTTTATTAATTTAATTTTTTGATATTATATATAATTTACGTTTATAAATTTTATTTTATTTTTATATTTTTTGATTTTTAATCTCCTTTTCTTTTTATAATATAATAAGTGTATATATCCTTATATATAATAGGGATTTCTTTACACCCATAATCATGAGTAATTCCGTAATTACAATTATAACCCCAAGTAATTGTGAATTACACGAGAAACCTTAGATAGTCACTGCGTTTCACACCCATAACCCTCCGTTAATTTAATACGTTAACTTAACCACAGAATCGAGTTAATATAGGAGTCCTTGGAGATGCGCTTGAAGAGCTCGCTGTTGCGGGTGAGCTCCTTGAGGCGGGCAGATTGCTCCTCGAGGCGACCGCGCTTGAAGAGCTCGCTGTCATGGAGGAGGAAGAAGGGGAGGGGATGAGATAGAGGAGGAAGAAGGGGAGGGGTCGACGGGGGTGGGGCGAGGTGGGGTGGGGCGAGGTGGAGGAGGAAGAAGGGGAGGGCGAATGGCGTTGGAGGATGAAGGCTTTTTTTTTGCATAATCGAGCCCCCCGATCCGATCTCCTTCTCCCCGCCTGATCCTCCTCCTAGCCCCGCGCCTCCTCCCCTGCCCCTGCATCGAAGCTCCTCTCCGTCGTCTCCATTTGTCACTCCCATGGCGTCTACCACCACAATCTTAAGCCCGAGAACCTCCTCCTTGACCACCTCGACCGCCTCAAGGTATCCGACTTCGGCCTCTCCGCCATCGCTATCTACGACAACTCCCTCTTCCACACCTTCTGCAACACCTCTGCCTTCGTCGCCCCCAAGGTTCTCACCCGCAAGGGTTACCACGTTGCCAAGGCCGACATTTTGATAATAGGTACCACAACTAACCGTAGGTACCGCCAAGGCCGGTATTTTGATAGCCGTGCGACACCCCCGCCTACGTGGCCCCGAGATCCTCCTTGAATTATGCAGGAACCGCAAGTAACATTGTTACTTACCTGGCAAGGTACATGTTCTTGATTATGGGTCATAATCCATTTACCGTAGCAGGGTTTCATTAGATTGTGTGATATGTTTCCTAGGGGAAATGTAGCCCTTTCTGTGTTAATGACAACAACCAACACTTTTTCAGATGTGGTATGACACTAGAGATCATCCAGATTTACAGAGCATTTAAGTTATTCACTGTGTTTCCTGTTCTGAATCGTCATTGCAGGTCATGACCCCTCTCTTAACACAAGAAGAAGAAGAGAAGAAAGAGGAGAGGCATCATTTCTAGTTATCTTAAACCTAAAGAGTGAAAATGGGTCACATTTGACGGGTTCCGTCAAAGTTAACGGAAAAATAGATGGGTGTTAACACAGGGTCATGTCATATAAGAGTTAAGCATGATTTGGGGTTCCTGATGTAATTCACGATCACGTAGGGTTATGATTGTAATTACAAAATTACTCAGGGTTATGTGTGTAAATATCCCTATATAATAGTAAGTATATTATAGGGTATATATTATAGGTAATAAATATAATAAAATCAGTTAATACAATTTAAATAGTTCTTTTTATTTTTAAAGGATTTAAAAAATATATATATAGGGTATTTATAATAGTTAGTAACAATAGTAAGAATTTATAATAATATATATGTATATAAGCTACATAGGTCTTCTAATTATAAATATAGATATATAGTCAAAATTTACAAAATAAAATAATTTGTGTTTTTAAAATATTCTTATGTTTTTGTGAGTTTTTGAGGATTTTTTGCTAAGTTTTTTGTATTTTTTAAATTAAAATAGTCCAAAATAGGGAATATTTAAATAAGACGGTTTGTTTTGAGATTTAAAAATAAATAATATGTCTAAAATTTCTCAAAACTAATTTTAATATATAGTAATATGTATATATAAATTATAGGACATAAAAATATTTTTTTAGAGTTTTTGAAATATTTTGTTATTTTTTAGGGTTAGGAAGAGTTTGTGATTTTTAGGGTTTTCTTTTGATTTTTTTTGGTCTGTAGTGATAAAATATAGTAACAAACATTGGGTATTTTTTATTTTTTAAGAAATTTTTTATATTTTTGTTTGTATTTTTTAAGGCAAACAAGGAATAAAAAGTGCTCTTGTGAGTTTTCATAAAGAGGAAATGCAAGTAAATTGTTGATCAAAATTTATGGCGTGGATGAGCAACTAAGTAGGCACTTTCATCTACTTTTTATAAATTTTGGAGCATTGGATCTATTTATAGAAAATAAAAATGCAAAAATAAAAATCAATAAACCGACTAGGGCATATTTGTAATAATAAATAAATACGAGGAGTTACATGCAAAATACCCAAAACTTTAGAACCGAAATTGATTTTTAAATACTAAATAGCAAATATAAAACACGGATGGTTATACAAACAAATTGTCCACTCATATGGGGGTCTACGTGAGGTGACCTAGTAGAGGATCCAATTGCAATATTCAATAGTTACAGGGGCTTTGATGCAATTTTCCATAAAATATAAGACTTAATTAAAATTTTACATGTCTATGTAATAAATACAAAAACACAGAGGGGGTATATGCTATTTACCGCCTTAAGTATCTTTGATCCAGCCATTGCTTGGACGACACGTGGAGGATCGGTCGGTTGTGGTCTCGCATCGATTCACCTTGATTGAACGACTCGATTAGTTCTGGCATGCTCACCAGATCCAACAATAGCTGGGTGGTCTTCAAGAACTTCCAATAACGTATGCGAGAGATGGCTTCGATATTGAGTTTCTTCATTCCCGAACGTGATCTCCAAGATCTGACAATTGCAATAGGTTCTAGGCATTGCTCCACAACTGCAAGGTGCTCAGATGAAGCCCAGATGGCCTCTAGCTCGATCACTGGCTCATTCTTGCTCCAAGACACCTGGAGCTGCTCCAGGTGTGATTCTTGGATCTAGGGAGCTCCATATAACTCCTAACTCACACCAAAAAATCCAAAGCTCAAGGGATATCCTCGGTCAGAGCTTGAAGCTAGAAGCTACGTAAGATGGAGGTGCGGTGAAGCTCCGATGAAGGCGAAGGAGAGAGCTTTGAATCTCCTCGATTCATGTGGAATTGATGATGAAATGTTAGGGATTTTGCAGAGAAGGTGATAAGGAGTGAAATGAGATGGTTAGCAGGGCGGAAGAACAATCGGATACGGGTGAATTTGACCTGGAGCTCGAGTTCCAGGTCAACAAGATGTTTGAAATTACTCCTAGATTGAAAACTTAAACATGAAATTAAAGATCGGAAACGTCATTAGACCTAAGATATTACCTAAATATGACAGAAAAGGGTGTCGACTAGCTCGGGCGGCCAAGGAAGCAGAACCTGCTGGAGAAGACCTCCGGCGATGGCTATGGATCACCTCCTCCACGACTCCTCCTCATTGCAACTCAATCGATCCTCTTGTTGTCACCAAGGGGATGCGACATGCAAGAACTGAGGGGCTTAGAACCGAAGAAGAGGGATCAAACTCAAAAAATGGCGGAATGGGTATTTTTATAGACAAGGTGGAGGGACTGGCTTCGATCAATAACTTTGGGTTGCTCAAGAAAGATCGAGATGTGGGCGGTTTTTAGGGGTATCAATTTCAAATCAACAAGTTTTGTTTAGAACAGGGAGCCAAATGATGAGTGATCTGAGTGGGAAAATGGAAGAAAAGAGGGAATTCAATATTTTGTCAGGTCAAAAAGAGAGAGGGGTAGTTGACCCAAGTCAACTAGGTTTGCTTCTGGTTGGTTTACGTGAACTAACTAGAAAATTCGAAACTAAAATATATCATAAAATCAATAAAAATACACATTTAAGTATTTTTGTTTTATTTTTCTAAATATATTTGTATACTTGATTAATTATGTACATATATCTTGTAGGTATATATAGTATACTTATTATATATATTGGAATGTATTGTTTATTTAGTTTTGTTTTTCATGATTTTATTTTAATTTAATTACGTACATGTATTTTAAATAATATTTTATTGTTCTTTCTTTGATTATTTGCCTCCACGCTGTATTTTCGCATTTATGTACAGGTCTTTGACTCCCATTGACGGGAGAAAGTGCTTGGAAAGAAAATACGAGTCTTTTAGTGCAGATGTTGTGATCAGGGGCGGAGCCAGGAATTTTTCAAAGGTGGGTCCACTAAGAGATGGATCACTGATTAAAGTAATATCATGTTATCATTCAAAATAAATGAACAATTTTGTAAAAGATTGTATCATATCTATAGAATAATTGTTAACTCTTAATTTCTTGAAATAAGAAACTAATGTTCTTTTGACTACAATCAAACATAATAATTGTGGATAAGCTCTCATTAAAAAAATACAACACTATATGCACTTCAATGGATAAGTCCATTGTAAAATTTGACAATTAATATTTTTAACTAAAAATGGACACCCCATTTTAATAGGTGATTTTGATTCAAATTTCAGCGATCTTAAGAAATTATCAACAACATTTTTAGCCAAAAATACAGATATCTCAAATGTGACGAGTATAAATAAATTTATTAATAGTTATTCAAATTGAAGGATTTCGAAACAAATTTCGATGGTTGTAACAATGTGATGAGTATAAATAAATTTATTAATAGTTATTCAAATTGAAGGATTTTGAAACAAATTTCGATGGTTGTAACAAGATGGTGACTTTTCTATTTTATGAAACGCTAACTTCATGAAATAATTAGTTGGCAATACTGACAAAGTGATTAATATGTTCATATTTATGATTTAATACAAGTAATATTACTATTAATGACTTATTTTTCTATTAGTGCATGTTAATAAACATATTTTCGTTGAAGAGACCGTTGCATATTATATTTTCACACACACTTTCTCACATATGCTACATTATTAATGCAACTGTAGTTGATCTCTAACTCCAACAATGATGTGTATGAAATTATTGATAACACATCATGGGAATAAGTAAATTCTAACTTCAGAATAAATATAATTAATCAACATAAATCAAGTTATATATCATCCTAATTCTTAATGTCGATATATTCAGAATATAATATTAGCATCAAACAAAATTAAGAAAATTTTAATGTAAATAATATCTTGATTGTACCATCTTGGGTTGTACAGGTGAAAGAACCATACAATTTAGACAATATGGGTTTGCATTTGATGGATGGATTATCTCCTTGCACGGTTTAGATTTTTTGCCTCCTTGTGCATGCTTAGCCCCCGAGTGCCAAGTATATAATTGCAAATTTACAAAAAATGAGATTCAATATTAAAAGACTCATGTGACAACTAGGGATGAAAATGACCGGATACAAATGCGGATATAGGTATAATCATATCCTTATCCATTTTAAAATACAAATACGAATGCGGATACGAATGTCGACGGATATAAAAATGTGTTACCATATCCTTAAAAACGAATACGAATGTAAAATGAATATGAATCGGATACGAATAATAACACTAATATTTTGATAGATTAACAAAAATATACATGTTTAGGATGGTTTACACAAAATATATATACCAGACATATTATTTTCATAACAATTATATCAACAATGGTGAATGCAATCATAAAATGTTATTACATGCAGTTATAAATAAATATATTACTATACTATACTTATGTATGAAAACGGATATACGAATACGAATGTGAATATTAGCGAATGTCGAAGAGATATCCATATCCGCATCTATTTTAAAACGAATACTAATACGAATGTCAAAATAAGTATAAAATGAATACGATAGCGGATCGGATAAGAATACATTCATATTCGTTTTCATCCCTAATGACAGCACATGCGTGAGCAAAAATTACAATGACATGTGAGAATAAAGTTTGAATTGGGATTATTGTTGGATAATTCTACATTGAGGGGGGGCCATTACATCCTATAATTTATGAATTTGAAGAATTTATGGCATGCGGATATCATTTGGGAATGAGGGGACCACCATCTACATAATTCTTAATTTGGGAGGGGGGGCCACGGCCCCTACCCGCCCCCCATGTCCCTCCGCCCCTGGTTGTGATGGTGGCAAGAACATGTGCTCCTCGCTCGTTGATCACTTTATTCGGCTTTACTCGCGCTCCCGCGACTATTTTTTTTGTTTTTTCGAGTTTTGATTTTTTGGTGTAGTATAAGGATCCAAATCATCTTCTTCATGGTGGTGGTGAAGCCGATGATCCTGATGATTCTCTTCTTCCTATGGGATCTCCTTAAGGGCAGTTCATCAGAATTCTCCTCATTTTCTCGTTCTCAACTGTGTGTATGCATGCGCCTTCCACTCTCTGGAAACTTATGCTGTTATAAATCCCAGGAAAGGATCCCATGTTTGGATTGGGAAGCATCTAAAAAGCATATTTGATCATTCGGAGTGTTGCATTGTTTCAGTTTATTCAGATTAACTAGAACTTAGGATGGTAGGGGTGGACTTTGGTGCATTCTTCTCATCCTGCTGGTATGAGAGATTATTGGTATATATACACTAACCATGCTGCTCGTTTCGGAGATGCTGGAGCTCCTAGAGAATGAACTAAAACTCAATTAAGTTGGAGGGTGATGCCTCTGCCTGTGGCCTCTGCTGAGGCAGCTGCTGTGTTAAGGCTTTAATGGCCTTCTAACGGTACTACTAATGTGGGCCCTGCAAATCCATTTTCAAGATATGAATACGGATACAACAGATACATATGTATACATTGTCAGATATGAAAGCCATGCTATCATATACTTAAAGTGGATACATATGTAAAACAGATACAGATCACATGAATAAATCACATGAATAATGTTTGTACGTAAACAAACATGTAATGGATGGAATATACATGTACCAATATATGGTGATAGAAGGATGTAAAATGATGTTATATATGGTTAAGAATAAATCTACAACTATATTTATATATAAGATTAGATATACAGATATGGATACCACTGTTTGCGCACATCAAAGTGATATCCATATCCTTGTCTATTTTGATATAAAAATGTATACAAGTGTCAAAATCTGTATAAAACAGATCACATCGCGGATAAGATGCAGATATATTCTTATCCCTTTGAATCCCTAGTGGTGATGGTATTGTTGTTGCTTTGGCTGCTGGTGGTTGGGTACGGTGCGTTTTGGTGATTGCTAAGTCACCTCCTGGACTGGCAAGATTGAAAGTATGGGTAACTCAATTGATAGGGTGTTGTCTAGTGCCTTTGCGTGGGAACATATCACCCTTTTTAGAAGGTGGAGTAACGACTAGATCTTGAATGGTTCCTCCACCTCTGCCTGTAAGAAACGGGGGCCTGTTGTATCAGAGCCCGTTCACCTCATGTATAGGTGGTTGGTTTACTGTCACTACTGCTGAAGATGGTGCATCGATCTGGTTCATTAGTTGGAGGATAAGCCCTCGGTCCAATTGTCCTGTGACTCAAAAGTTTGGTGCTCACACACATGGTACACATGAGCATATTGTGTTGGGAGAACGATGACCTGAATGTTGGCCACCTTCACTGCTCTCTACCGGCAATTATGCAAAGCTTTCCAATATCGTGTTGTGTATCTCCCACACCTTCTTATCGGCATGGTCAAACTTTGTCAATTTCTCATGAAATACCCCCGAATTGGGGAGTAAATCTTTACCTGGATTTCTCTCATTCACTCTGGCTACCTCCTTGTTCTAGTATGAGATTGGCGGCTTATGAGAACCTGCGGTGGTTGTTTGTGAGTGGTTGGTCTCAGCCATCTTCCCGAACACTGTCCGTGCAACGTTAGCATTCTTATTCAAACAACTACATGCACATGCAACCAGGGGTGGACCTATGTTTTGTGGAGGTGGGGCACGTGCCCTCCCTAAGTTTTTGCAGCCCTTTGAACTTCTATCTTTATGTCCCAATAAAACCAATTTAATGTACATTTGTGCCCCCTTATTACTATTGAAATCTTTAAGGTTGAAACCACAGTGCCCTTCATCACTCCATCCAGCCCCTCTCTTTGCGCATCGGCTGTCGTGGCTCGATTGTCTCACGAACCCGCACCTCTGCCTTCGGTACCGCTCCTTTATCCCCTTCTCGGACATAATGTGCACGAGCTCTCTTGCTAACCCATTGTACCCCGACTCCCTCTCGGATTCGGTCTCCCTAGGGGACTCGCTGCACCCCAGCTCCCTTTTGGACACGCCGCACCTTCGGCTCCCTCGGGGACCTATTGTTACTGCGTCCCCTCCCACTCAAGTGCACCACGCACCTAGCTCCCTTGCATACCTGCTACAGTTGCACCCACGCCTCCCTCTCAGCTTACGTACCAATTTTCACCTTGCTTGCATGCTTGGTTCCCCAATCCCTACCGTTGCACGTTTTCGTATCGTGCTCAAGTGCATGTAAACATATCAAGTTGCTTAGATGTATACAGTTGAAATAAACGAAACCTTACATTAGTTTTGCTCTAAGCGCAGGCAAACGTATCAAGTTGCTTAGATGTATATAGTCGAGATAAATGAAACCCTACATTAATTTTTTTACCATATCAAGTCGCATCGACGTATATATACGTCAGTTTTTTTGTCTGATTGGAATTGCTTTTTTATCTAATTAGAATTATATGCATCTAAATTCTACACAATAATTAGAAAATCAACCTCACATCTGTTGTAATTAACTCAATGCGGATGGTATTAGCTAAAAATAATCTAAAAACATTCAATTTAAAATAAATCAAGTTTGACTTACATATAATTGTAGTATCTTGGATTAAGGATCAAATGCAAAGTCCACCGTTTAAAATTTGAATTTTAGTTTTATAGATGTGTCCTACCTGACCTATAATCCTGGATCCGTCACTGAATTAAGGATCAAACGCAAAGTCCATCTAAGATTTGAATTTTATTTCTTTAGATGTGCCCTACCTGACCTATAATCCTGGGTCCGCCACTGCATGCAACACTGGTAAGTCTGCATTTTAAGGACAATACTCCGAGGAATATATGTACAAGGGTCGCTATAGGAAAGCTGTGGCACGAGCATTTTTGCAGTAAGTCTTTAAACTTTTCCCATGCCTCACAGAAATGTCTCATGAGAGCTAGGTAAAGCTCATGATCTGTGACCTCATCTGACTAGTCATGCCAAGGAGGTAGAACTTCTTCAAGAAGATACATCTCAAGACAACCACGTGCAGGTTACATCTCTCCCCAAATATCCAACGAGTATGTTGCATTTCCTGCTAAGGTGTGTGGAATGGATCGCATCCTAATGCAATCATAACTGGTCTTGGGTGTTTCAAATTCTTGCAGATTAATTCGAACTCCTGTAGGAAGAAAAATAGCTCCTCTACAACATTGATGTGAAGCTTTAGCAACATTTGTAGAAAATGCAGTTACAACTTGAATGGCCCATTGATCGTAGGGGGTCAGATTCAGTTATGGGTTTACAACATCTAGAGTTGTAAGACTCCCACACGGTCTCTAAATGCGGGCCATCTCCTCCACCAACTCTCAGTGGTTCTATCTCAGTCTATAATCAGTCATTCCCCACCTCAGAATGACTGAGTCTAGCCGAAATACCTCTAAGTATATCATATTTCCAATCATCATCCTCTTCATCGTATTAGTTCTTCTTTAGAGACGTATTCTCATAATCTTCCTCGCAATAGGGTTTGTCTCTTTGCCTGAAAGGAGAGGGACTCGTCGGAGCTCCTTAGGTGATTGCCTCAAGCGCTCGATGATGGTGCATGGTTCATTAGCTTCGGACGATGCTGCATCAAAAGATGCACTCCTTTTTTAGCACCCCAAATATATTACCACATATAGTACATCACAAAGTGTGGCATTGTGTTATAACTAGGACGGTTATTACTATAAAACCCGATCTTAAACCTTTTGGGTTGTGGTCGGGGGTCTAGCTAGATCCAATCCCACAAAGTTGTCCCGCCTAGTACTCCCTATTAACGGTTCAGGACGTTACAGATGATATTACAGCTAGATTCCCTCTAATAGTGGAAAGGGCTACATAAAAGCTGGAGCCACCCCAACCAAAGGGATAGGGTGAAGGGACTACCCAAGAGTGTGCAGCCTCCACTTTTATAGGGAATAAGTAGCGATCCATATGGCAACGATGACGTTGCATATATAAGTGGGGGAGAATGTAGCATCCCTAACACATTATCACATCTAGTTATCACAGAGTGTAGTAGTGGGTTATAAGTAATGGGGGCTATTACTAGAAAACTTGGGCTTAAGCATATTGAGTTGTGGTCAAAGGCTCCTGTGATGACCATTCTCCTAGGATGCGGGTACTCGGCAAACCGATTCCATGCACATGAATTCCGCATTCAAAATACACAATATAATATAAGCATGAGAAAATGTGCATAAAATGAGAATTTAATTTTCCTTTCTTTTCTATACATTATAGTCCATGACCACGAAATATTGCATGTATTGGTAAAAGAAGATGTGTCCATACACACATTATACATCTCTTGTCTCTCGAAAATGCTACAAGTAAGGTAAAAGAAGTAAAAGTTACAACAAATACCATACCACGAAAGAATCGTAACTACACCAAAAAGAGTATCTCCAAGTCCTCACCGCTCACTGATGTGGTTGTTCATGAGAACCTGCGGATCCAACACAAGGGTACGTTATATGAAAAGTTGCTCAGTACATTGCCAAACTACAGTACGGTGCTAAAAAGTGTGCAAAAAACCAACCAGGTAAATTCATCCTCGCTGAGAAGACCCCACTCAATCCCCGTTAATTTTACTATCCTTAATCACGTAAACACGATGGATGGTCGGCAGTATTGGTCAATGTAGGACCTCACCCAATGACTCTAAGGCACTAAGAAAACCTTAGGGTTCGTTTGGTTGCAGGGTTGGGCAGTGTTGGGTTGGGGTACCCCTCTGAATAGTAAACTATGAGGAGGATTGAGAGGGTTGGAAGGAGGGGTGCCCCGGGTTAGGGTTGGGGTGCCTCTGTAGGCATGCGGCGGGATATAGTGCATCCTAACTAAGTTCCCGACACATCGTCTAGCTTCACCTACCAAACTTTAATTTCCACGTTAAATCCCCAAGCATTCCACTTGATTCAAAACAATCCTTATCATTTGACCAACTTCCAACATGCGAATCATCGCGAACCGCCCAAGTTCGTTGCCCACGTGTCAGAGCCCACGGTGGCGTAGGGTACGAGATAGGGCATCAATCACTAAGATTATTAATACCATAACCGGAAAACTCATTGGCCATCCAATTCTCCTTGTACAACGTATCACTTCATTTGTTACATTTCCCAACTTCCATAACCACATTTCTTAGAAGGCCCCTCTTAGTGCTCCCACCCAGAATACCAACCAATATGGCCTACACTAGCTTGTACGTGAGTGTCAACCATAAGTGAAAACGTGAACTAATAGATCACCAACCATGACTACTTAATGCATCTCTAAGTACCAGGCTAAAGGCACATAAGTACTGAGGTTGAACGTCATTATATTAGTACCTCAGTGTGCCAAGCAACATGTCCTTGGACCAACACAACTGTTGGATTCACGGTGCCCAAGATTTTACCCCGACCCATACGGATGCATGACCCTCCCTTGACGCCATCACTCCACTACCTGCATGCCACTTAATATCAAATCACTGTGGCATGAACTTAGATGTAAAAGATCCGAATACCCCATTGTTTATTCGAACGATGCTCGATATACTCTCAACTCATTGAGGCTCACTGCATCGATTTTAGATCACTTTTACTCACAAATGGATCCATTCCATCATTTAGTGACATATATCCATTATTCAACATGTTTAACATATATTGTAATGTCATAGATGTTTATACGTCTTTTTATAGTCAAATTAATCAATTTTAAATCCATTTGGGTCAATAGTCCCAGAATGTTTGATCATCTAACATTGATGATAGATCATTACTGATAGATCAACAAGAAAATATGATCTATCATTTCCGTGTCAAATGATCGATCATCCATTTGGCATGATCGATCATCGAATTGGTATTATCTATCATACCTGGACAATGGTCATATTTTTCTCCGATGACGTCTACGAAGTCACTCCAATCGTAAAACTAATTACACTCCCATGTTCATGCTCTAACCCACATCATGAATACGCATTTATGTTATCCATGTACCACACCATTCAATGGGAAACTGTGAGAAGATGATTTGATATGAAATGGGATGTAACGCAAAACTCGTCAAAACACAAAGGCCACACCGCCTATGAGTTCTCGACACTATCCATAACTCGTGTTGTGAAAATTGTGCGGATCCGACAACAAACCGTGTGTGTGTGGGGGGGGGGGGTACACATGGAAAAGTTCTCCCACGAACTTCCTTCACAGGAACGAGAGTTCGGAGTGTTTCATGATGCACGGGTGTCTCCATGACGCTGCTCATCCTCTTTGAAACTGTGTTCTCGGGTATCCGAAGGACGGCCGAAATTTCGCTCCGACGTTGGAGCTCTTCTGAGGTGGTGGTGGGCTCAGACGAAGTGGCTAAGTGGTCTAACCACTTTGCCCAATCCTCCCCTTATATAAGGGCTCACCCTTAAACGGATATGGTTCGGATCCAGATCCATATAGCCGTAGCTCGCCCGTATTTTACGAGTATCTCTCGCATACAGAACTCGATTTCGATGTTCATGGACTCGTTGGAAAGGTCTCGATGGGCACTACAATATGATGATCAATTATCTAATTTGGTTGTTGGATCAACGCAAAAACTTGGGAAAAAGTTGGGTTCTAATAAGATGGATCTCATAGCTCTAACTGGGCCCAAACCCAACAACCTGTTCAGACTAGTAATCCCTATTAACATATTGATTTTTAGGACCCAGGACGTTATATCTTTGGATCTCGGTAGGTGTCATTCTTAGCCGTATTGGCTGGAGAAAAAGAGGGAGAACACATGTTGACGCAGTGAACCAACGTTGAGAGGAGCAAATAGACAAGCGTTATGTGGCGCTTTGACTGTTAAACTCGACAAAAACAAGAGAAATGAAAAAAAATTAACCTTAATATGAATAATAATAATACACATGTAACATGTACATCTCGATGAGATTTACATTTTCCATGAGTACTCATAATCAAAATAAGAAGCATGTGCACCATACAAAAAATTGAAGGTATTTTAAAAATTCACATACTAATATTTGATTTTTTATTTTTTTTTGATTTACTATAATATATATATATATATTGAATATTAGAAAGGATATTTACAAACTAGTCATTTTTTGGATTTTAATACAACAACAACAATACCTTTCCCACATTAATTTTCTTGGATTTTAATATTTAAAAAAATCAATTTTGACATTTTGTTTCAATATTTTGTAAATTTTAATAATTGAAAAAAATAAATATACACACACACATACGAAGATAAAAAGGTCACCACATATGTTTTTCTTTGAATTTTAAATTTTCAGATGAATTTAATTAATGCACAAGATAAAGAAAATAGATGAAAAACATCAAAAAGGTTATTTACGTATATGAAATAACAGTGAAAGTTTATTAAGTATGTATTGTAGAATTTGGTCTCTTGTTTTGTAAAGAAATTAACGTGAATTGGTTCAAAGGTAAGTTTAGGTTCATATTAGACTATATGGAGAAAATATATGTCGTAGAGACTTTTTGTCTCGGAACTAGGGTTGGGATTTATTTGTCACATATAAAAATTACTATTTTTAGCAAATTTTATCTACACAGTGATGAATCGATTTCAACCTCTCTTAAATTATCGAATTATCGCAGTATAATAAGATAGAGACCGATTAATAGAAAACCACAATTTTCATTACGTGTCAATTTTTTACTTGATAAGCGTACCAAGGTTGAACTCAGGCAACATCCGCTCTTTAGTTGCATGGTTTTAAAATAATCTATGTATTCGATAATTTGTAGTACTAACTTCTATATCAAAAAATAAGACTAAGATGAAGAAATGCAAGATGGGCATGTAAATAAAACTAAAAAGAAAGAAAGAGCAGTAGATCTGTGATTGTGTTTTTATCCTCTTATGATGTGATCAATTAAATCCTCATCGAGATTCACACATATAAGGAATGTATTCAAGAAACATTTGTCAATTTAAAAATAAAGTAGTATGGTAAAGGATCAATTGTAAATTCTTGCTCAAATCGAATCAGATTAATGCTTGAGCTCCCTTTCTTCCTACAATAATTAGTTCCTCGAAAATAATTGTGAATCGTTAATAATATCATGGAATCACTCTTCTCGATAAAGTACTTGTAGAAACAGATCCAATACCCCATATGTAATTGCATAAATATGTCAATCTAGTCAAGCATAAATCAATGTATTCCACACAAAATACTTCAATATATCAAAGATTTGATCTATTGATGACACGAGGACCTGGATCAGCTAAGATGGAAAAATAATCAAGTGTCGTTGTTTCTATCCAATCAATTCGGTCATTCAAGAAAAAAATGTAGAAATCACTCAAGCAAACAGATAAGAGATATCAATGTTAGCGGTCTCCGCTGTTTATTTAACATGGTATAGCGACCAGGGTTGGACTCAAGGAGCACGAGTGAACCTATGAAGTAGTCGTGATCAGACAATAAAGAGCATATTTTTATTACTTTTTAATTTTTCAAATTTTTATATTTTTAAATAAGAGACTAAAATAAGGAAATAAAACACACAAGCAAGCTTTGGAAATTTTTATTTAAGACTATTAAAAATCAAAAATAAAAAAAAATTGTGGTTTTGAAATATTAAGGTCCTTTTGATGTTTTTTGGGGGTTTTCCGATTTTTAGATGATTTTATAAAAATCAAATAAGTGCTAAAAAGGAAAACATTGCACATCCAGGACAAAATTGCAAATTAAAAATATTTAAATGTCCTAATGTGCTGGATATGAAATTTATGATAAAATAGACAAAAAGAGGAACAAACAGAAACTGAGATTGTATTTTACTATTTTTTAATTATCTATAATTTTTATAAGTTTTTAAGAGTTTTTAGATTTTTAGGTTTTTTATAAGGGTTTTTGAAACAAAAATGCTACTGGAAGTAAAACATACAAAAACAAACACTCACGATTTTTTTGGAATTTCTTGCACATTTTTATAATTTTTTATATTTTTTTCTAAATTAGATGGTAAGCTTTTTAGTGGTTTTTGATTTTTAGAAAATAAAATACTCAACAAAATTACTCAAAAAACCACGATAAATAATACATGTCAGCAAGAGCTTACGGTATTTTTATGTGTGTTTTGGACGTAATTTGATAATTGTTAAATTAAAGAACAAGGCATATAGTGCATAGGTACGTAGTTGCAATTATATTAAAGTTCACAGGCCAATTGATAACACATAAAAGCTTGAGGTGGATAATGCAAAAAGTCCAGGGTATTCAAGCATGTGCTGAAAAACCCACGCTACGGATCTAGCGGCTCTGAAAAGGTGAGGACGTGTGATGCAGATCTGTCCCCTGCTCTGATCGACCGTTAGGGATAAAGCGTGGGCGTACGATCGAGATCAAATCTGGAAGGTGGTGCTCCTCGTTGACGGCGGAAAGGAGGGCTGGAAGAACTCGTCGGGGATGAACTTCAACGGAGGAGGGATTGAGATCCACCACTCCAATGGAGGATCGGAGGAGTCCTGCATAGTCATGGGAGTAGTCCGCGTCTGGTGGGAGGTTCCGATGGAGGAAGCAACTGTAAGATGTGCTGGATGAGGGAGCTCTGCTTAGAGCTGCTCTGCCGAGCAACTGGACGTCCAACAGAAGCTCCTATCATGCGAGGATACCGGCAAATAAGAGAGAGAACTCGGGGCTACGCTCTGGTCCAGGTTATTGAAGCTGGAGATGAAAGAAGCGGAGGTGGATGGGAGTCGATCTCAGGTGAGGGTGGCAGAAGGAGATCTTGGCCTTAATCTCGACCTGAGGCTCAATTCCAAAGATGATCAAGCTGTGGTTCCAGATGGGGTGTTTGTCGGGGGGTCAATCGACACAGGTGTGTTGGCAAGATGAGGCTCTGACCAGGTGGTCGGAGCAAATGAGCTGCAACGGAGGCAGAGTGGAAGATTCAGCTGGAATGGACAAATGTAATCGAAAGATACATCACATGAGGGTGTTGATGAACTCAACAAGGTCAGGCAGAGCTGGGAGACGGGGTCGTGGCCTCGACCGTGCTGCGGCAGGCAGGGAGGTTGGACGTGGTGGAGGGCTCCGACCGCGTAGCTGAGCTGCGGGTACATGCCACCAAATCTTGATCCAAAGGCACCCTCCGGTTGTTGTCACTCCACTGAAGATATCTAGGGACAAGAGAAGGGGCAAGGTATGAGCTTTTGAGCTGCGGAGGCAGAGGCGTGACTTTGTAGGATTCCCAGGGGACTGGAATGATCGAGCGAGAGCACGCAACCCTAGGAAGATCCGTGCCTTCCTAGGGATCTACGAAGAACGTGGATCCTAGGAGGAGGCTCGAGTGAAAAACCGGGCGAGCTGCGATCAGGTTCGAACGTGAAAATACAGAGAAATGGCTCCGACGAGAGGTAGACAACCCAACCCGACATGGGAGGAGGCGTTGACTGGGGGCGTGACTTTGTAGGATTCCCAGGGGACTGGAATGATCGAGCGAGAGCACGCAACCCTAGGAAGATCCGTGCCTTCCTAGGGATCTACGAAGAACGTGGATCCTAGGAGGAGGTTCGAGTGAAAAACCGGGCGAGCTGCGATCAGGTTCGAACGTGAAAATACAGAGAAATGGCTCCGACGAGAGGTAGACAACCCAACCCGACATGGGAGGAGGCGTTGACTGGAGTCAACAAAGCCTCCGGGCCAATCAGAAAATAAAGATGTACAAAATGATTAAAAATTCAATAACAAATATTAATTGAATTCAAAATAAAGGGTGTATAAAATTAAAAAAATATTATTTTTCGAAGAATTTTTATGTGATTTTTAATTATTTTTATGAAAATAAATTAATGTATATACAATATATAGTATTATGTACAGGTATAATATACATATGTATTAGGGATTTTATCACTTGTGCCCCTCCGAGATATCGCAATTTCAGTTATGCCCCTATCTTTTTGGTAATATCAGTTGTGCCCCTCAAAACTTTCTCCGTCATCAGGTGTGCCCTTCCGTCAGGTTGACCGTCAATGAATTGACTTAACCATGATTTTTTCAAATCTTGGTGTGGTTAAGAGGGGTATTATGGTCAAAATAAAATCAAATGAGAA
This sequence comes from Ottelia alismoides, assembly GCA_037367405.1. NCBI lineage: Eukaryota > Viridiplantae > Streptophyta > Magnoliopsida > Alismatales > Hydrocharitaceae > Ottelia > Ottelia alismoides. The sequence goes on along the minus strand of JAZKJV010002570.1, from coordinate 199,082 downwards.
GGAGGGTTGGGGAGGAGGTGCGGGGCTGTGGAGGAGGTGCGGGCTGGCGGCAGGGGCTGGGGGAAGTGCGTGGCTGCGGGAGGGAGAAGATCCTTCGTCCCGGTCACATTGAACGACGGATCCAACTACCAGGTATGGATTGATTACTCCGATCGGAGGCTCAACGTCACCATCGCGCCGGTTTGCCTAAAGGGGAAGCCCACCCGCGCTCTCATCTCCCATCCGGTCGATCTCTCCGGCATACTGCAGCCAGAGATGTACGCCGGATTTTGCGCCTCCACTGGAAAGCTCATACAGAATCACCAGATCCTCGGATGGAGCTTTAGCAACTCCAACCTCTCCCTCGTTGCCGGCCTCATCACCTCCAGCCTCCCGGACTTTACCCTCCGTCCAGGCAGATCATCACGAGCACTGATCGCCGGTGTCTCCTCAGCGCTTGTCGTCGCCTTGATCGTCGTTGCCGCGATTACTTTGGCGCGTCTCCTGCGGACCCCAGAGACGGCACAGGAGGCGGAGGAATGGGAGTCAGAGTACTGGCCCCATCGGATCGCGTTCGGCAAGATCGCGGCGTCTACGGGGGGTTTCGCAGCGGGGAACCTGGTCGGATCGGGCGGCGACGGGAGGGTGTACAGAGGGGAGCTCTGTGGCGCGGCGGTGGCGGCGACGGGGAGGGGAGGGGAGCTTGGGGCGGAGCTGGGCGGCACGTGGCAGGGGCGGCGCCGGGGAGGGGAGGGGAGCTCGGGGCGGAGCTGGGCGGCACGTGGCAGGGGCGGCGCCGGGGAGGGGAGGGGAGCTCGGGGCGGAGCTGGGCGGCACGTGGCAGGGGCGGGGGCGGAGAGGGAGGAGGAGGAGGAGAAGGAGGAAGAGGATGGGCAAGAGGAGGAAGAAGAAGAGGATGAGGAAGAAGGTTAAAATGACCTCCTAACCCTTTTTTTTAAGTAATTCCGCCTATGTCCTCAAAGTTAACGGCCGTTTGCACTGTGGATGGACGGTCACTAACCCGAGGGGCACAAGTGATAAATTAGCAAGTTTTGAGGGGCACAACTGATATTACCAAAAAGATAGGGGCATAACTGAAATTGCGATATCTCAGAGGGGCACAAGTGATAAAATCCCTATGTATTATGTATAATATTTTTTATTCTTTTATTTTTATACAAATACCATAATTTTATATTTTATTTATTTCAGCATAATTTCAGAAATTCAAAATACTTTTTATTTTATTTTTATGAGCCGTTTACAAGTATAAAATAAATAAAGGATGTAAGATATATACATGTGTTTTGTATAATGAAAGGTGGATTTTATTTTTATTTAATATGTCTGATTTTTATTTTTTTTTATTTTTAGAAATATATACAAGAAGGTAAAAAATAATTTATTTTATTTTGTCAAAAACATTTATTTATATACACAGGTACTATGTACAATACAAAGCAGACCATATCTCTCTCTACTTATTTTATTTGGCGATCAGGTCAAAGCTTGACCTTCTCTTGGGGTTTGGATCACTCTGTATTTATGCTAAATACCTCCTTCCTTTTTCTTTTATTTTATTCTTTTATTTTTGCACAATGCTAATTATGCAATATTAACAGATGCACGCAGAATGGTATGTTATTGTATTTACAGGTATTTACATGCTGTTTTTGCTAAGATAAACAACTGAAATAAAAGAATAAAAAGTGAGAATCAGGTATTCATCATCTGTCCACAAATTATATAAAATGAAAAGCATATAACAAGGTATAAAATGACATAAACTATGCATGATTTAAAATGTAAAAAGATATTCAATATTGAAGTTCAAGGACTAAAATGCATGGAAGTAAAAAGTTTTATAACATATTAGTCTGAAATGAGGGCTTATCTGTAATTTAAAGAATCCGGATGGGGCTCTGCTTAAAATTACAAGCACACATGGTAGTTTTGCAATTTTGAAGACTCGACAGGGCTTCATGCATATTCCCCATGTAGGAGCATGTTGGGCACGTGAAAAGGACCTGGAGGTAATTATCTGAAGCTGGAAGGGTCCAATTGCAAGATGTCCCTACACACGTGCCACCTGCACATGGGGGCAAGGTTCAGAGTGAGACGTGGATGTGATCCTACACAGTGTTGTGCGGTGACTCAAGAAGAGCCTAGGGGCGCTTGAGGCTGAAGGAGCGGTGCGAAGGTTCGGGCGTGATCCTAGGTCATTGGATGAGATCCAAGGGCACTTGTACTCTATCTTCCTCTACGAGCGATGGCAAAGGGGCAGAGCTCCAACGACCCAACCTGAGTTGCGCCAAGGTCCTGCTGGTGTTTTAACGGACATATGAGCTTGAGGAGGCCAAGTTGAAGGCGCTGAAGGTAGCTGTGAGGGTCAGAATGGCAGGGCGATACTCGATGATCGGAGGCCAAGGATGAGACTGGAGCCTTGTTGCTCCTTCCGATCCGTGAAGCATGCAAAGACCTGTAGGGTTAGAAATCGAAGGTGAAGCGATCTGGAGGGGAATGGAGGTCTTTGGCATGCGAGAGGATGCAGAGACATGGAGTTCCAAAGTCTATGTAAGACCTGGAGGCGGAGCACGACGAAGGGGATCCGGAGAAGTGAAAGGTGATTGTGGATTGCTCGGTGAAGATCTTGGAGGTGAGGTGATGCTCAAAGGGTGTCTAGTAGGCTGGAAGAGCGACTGTGTGCGTTGAATTAAATGGAGAAATGAAAGGGGAAAGAGTGATCGGAGTGTCTAGAGTAGGAAAGCTACCGGATTGAGAAGAAGTTCAAGTTGAGGAGCTCGGGCTTAGTTGAAGAAGAAGCTAGAAAGCTCAAAGGAGTTTGTAACTGAGGAACTTCATCTCCAGCTCAAGGAAGGATCTCAAGTTCAAGAAGTAGATGGAGTCTTTTATTTTTTTGAGTCCTGCATTTTGTAACTGTTCTAGAATGTAAAAGACCTCAAATCATGCATATTGCATTTCAACCCTTTGACATTGACATTAAGGTCAAAGGGTAGAACTGATCGACTAATCACTCTCATTAACCATTGATCGATCGCATTTTTTTACAATCAAATATTATTTGAATTACAATGACTATATTTCTGTTAAATTACCATTGATCATTGATCGATCATCTCTTCATTCTAATCGATCATCTAAATCCTCATGATCGCTTATTTGTTTCTGATATATCATCTTTTTATCTTGATCAATCACATTCCATTTCACGAAGATTCTTGGAGACGATTTTATTCCTATTTTGTTTCCAACCATCATATTTCTTGGAGCTTTGTAAATAAGACCCTACACCTTACTTTTACAACACACGACAAAGAGCAACAAGCTCTCATCTCTCAACTTCCCACTCCATAACTCCAAGAGAAAGATTCAAGAGCTATTTCTTGTTGCATTTTTATCCTAACAGCTCTAGTTCTCTGTGATTAATTCTTACGTTACACTCCTTGCTCTGTAAGGTCATTGTCGTTTTTCCTTCATATTATTTATTGCATATTTACTCCGATATTGGTGTTATTAGGATTATTTCTTGTACACGGTTGAGTTGACTACATATTCAACTCATGTTGTAATATGACAGGGTTGCCGCGTAAGCAACGAAGGTCAATGGAAGACTTGTTGTGGTCAGGTTGGAAGCCCGAGTCGGGAGATCTCTAGTCATGATTTTTATCCAGAAGGGTTTCCACATTAAATACACGTGCACTTATGGTTTGATTGTTATCTTGCAATTGAAAGTGCTGCTTAACATTGCGTTTATTTTTCGATTATTGTGATTGCAAGCAATACATATCATTGTTTCGATCTACCTCCCCCATCAGACAGTATTTACGGGGCGTATAAAAAACCAACAATAAGGACTATCAACACAGGCGTGGGGCCACCTCCAAACTAAGGACTGGTTGAAACTTGAAAGCATCTAAATAATATGCACGCAAACATATGTTGATACAACGATTAACATCGAAGAAAACATTGGTTACTTGTATATGACGCGACATAGACGATGAGGGATGGCTAACACAATTGCAACAATGCCGTAGATTTATCAATGCATCGCATTGCGGCATGCTTCTTTGTGTATATCATATCATGAAATTATTTTTACAAGGTTCAACGTGAGAAACTGTAAATGGATTTCACATTTTAAAACATCGAAATATTCACATCACACAAACAAACACATATATTTTGTAACTGATGTAATATACTTAAATATAGGGGAGGCACATCTATCTTTTCTATGTACAGACAAAAACTATCTTACGGAGTAAACTACACATTTTAACATATACTTTTTACTATTATAATTTATGCATATTCCAAAAGTCAACCATTATATAATAAATAATATGCCAAATTTGTATATGTATTTCTTTTAACCATCCATAATATCTATAAAAAATATTGACTCCTAGACTTATATTAGATGTAAATTTCTGATAAGAAAATGCCAAATATGAAATTAATTGTTACATGTAGAAAAACTAAGATGTTGAACAACATAACACATTAGCTTTTACTCGGAAGCATTTTAGTGTAGAATCACCCACACAAAGTCCACATTCCAAATCAACATTGTAATGCTCTCTCTTTCCTTGTGGCGAGCTGCAACATGAATAGACAACAACCTCAAAACATGTTTTTAGACAAAAAAATGGAGTACCGCTTCCTACTTTATTGTCGTAATATTAATATGATCCATCAACTTAGATATGTAACCAACTCCAAGACGAGGGATGATTGACAATGATGCAACATTATGCTATTGAAAAGCATGTCGATACACCACTTAAAGTTGAAAGATATAATAATATTGGAGCAAGCATAACAATACGAATATGTAATTTAACAATATGAATATTGGAGTAGCCACATCTTTAACTTGTTTCTGTGCTTCATTGCTCTCTGCATTAAACCACAAATCATGATATTTCCTTTATCTTTCGACGAGCGTTGGCTACATGAACTCACGAGTTTTTTCTGCTTTGTCTTCCATGGAGAGAGGGGGGCAAATACATTTATCCTCTCATTTTTTTAATAAAAAAGATCATCCGCATTCGAAGGAGCACCCGACAAAATGGTTGACTACAGAAAAACGGTCAATGAGACAACTCACAAATGCACCCATCCGGATACCTCTCCAGTCTGCTCACGTGAACTACTCATGCCGCCAACACCGAACCTCCTGCTGCCCTCACAATGGGCCTGTTTGGTAACTGGGTTGGATTGTAGTATCCTCTTGTGAAGAGTAGCTGTTTGGATGGTTGGGAGGGTTGTAATGATAAATAAGATGTGATGTGACATTTATTACGTGTTATATTGACTTTTTTAATGATTATAATATATATTTTATGTTAATTTTTTATTTGAATATAGTTAAAAATATTATAACAAAGAAATTGTATGATCTATAATACTAATTCCAACTAAAAAAATGAGAGCCATGGGTAAAGGTAACATAGCAACCAAACATTGCCCAATCTTATCTCGCGCGGCATCGTTCATCAACAAAATCCACCACGGCAGTGCCACCGGCGTAATTAGCCACGAATCCGGGGGTTATGCCTCATCCTGCCCTTCGCTTTATAAGGCGCCGGCTCTCCAGTTAGGCGAGGGCGGGCAAAAGCCACAGAACAAGAGAGAGAGAGAGCGAGCAAGCGAGCGAAAGGGGGGTGAAAAGGCGGGCGGCTGCTGGGTACTCCAAAAACGCCCCCGGAGGCCGTTAGGGTTTCCTCCACTCGATCAAATCCTCCCGCATACGGTTCCAATTCGACCTTCCGCGCTCTACTTCCCCAATTAGCGCTGAAGCTCTGTGAATTTGCCTCTCCTTCTTCGCGATCCCGTCGGGAAGTGCGAGCGGAATCAGGCATCGAGGCGCTATGGGTGCGCAGGGGAAGCCATCTTCCCCGTCTAATTCCATGCAGGTGAGGCGTCGTTGTTGGTGTTTTCCCATGCTCAGTTGTTTGTTCGATCTTTCCCTATTTGATTCCCAAATGCGTGCCCTAACACTCGAGAGAGTGCACGGCAGGCGATGCTTAACTTGCCACGTTAACGAAATACTTTAGCTGTGTAAGTGTTTGGGTGTTCTGGAGTGAGGACGAGTTTCGGATGGGAATTGAATGGGACAGTAGAGTGTGAGTTTGTTTCAATGAGAGTCGTTGACTTCGCCTTTGGTAATTTGTTCGTTTGTAAGTATGGGTGTTATTCTTGAAATGGTTACGTAGTTTGCATACCACTCGAAAGGAGAATGTCAAGCAGAGTTGGTTGAGGATCTTTACTTGTTGAATATGTTTTCTGATTGAATTTGGAGTTGGCTGGGAGGAGCTTTTTACTAAAAGTTGCCGTGATTAATCCACACCATATGCAACATGTCTCTTCCATTGTTTCTCGATCCTTAATTACGTGAAATGTTAATAAGATGGCACGTGGTTCCCTTTTTACATACTTAGATAAAACTCGAATGATTCACATGTGTTCACTTGTTAAGTAGATACGTGGAATCCTTTTTACAAAAAAAAGGTTATCGCAGGTTGCTGGCCATCCAGATTTTGATAAGAAACTTAAAAGATAACGAGAGTTCCTGATATTTCTGCCAAAATCCACATCTAAAAATAACATTCTGCATAAGGTTCATCACATTTCTCGGCTTCCTAATTGCCCAAGCACGGTAGTGCTTTTTTCCAAGCATGATTCCAGCTGTTGTTAACTCTTTATGTTGTATACACCACTCATGGAAATCTCATTGATGATACTTTCGCGTGCAAGGCAAATCAAGGTTTTGAGGTGTAAACAAAATGTTTTAAATAAATAAAAGTCCATATGTGTAAAGTAATATCTAATAGAAAAATAATAGCTTTTTAAAAACTAGGAAAATATTACATGGCTTTGCATTTGGTGAATGGCTGGTTGCGAAGATGGAAGATGATTGTTTTGTTTGGGGTGGATGGTTACATGAGTGTTCTCAACGTGAAGGAGATGAACAAGACTCTTCTTGTGAAGTGGGTTTCTCACTGTGTTCTCTGTTGCAGAGCATCTATGGAGTTTTTGTTGTGCATATCATTTTACGATTGAATGAGAATGTGTTATGTGCTTCTCGGGACTTTGTGTAATCAATTTTTCATATTTTCACGCTGGACGTGGATCATGGGTTACAATTGGTGAGGCTTGGTTCACAGGGAACCATCCCCAAGTTCCGCTCCAAGCTCTTGGACCATCAACGTTGGAATTCCTATCGTTGTCCGATTCCCTCTCCCATTTGTGGGGTCCTACTGTTGGGCGTTGGGTATGATCTTTGGATGTGCGTAGACAATCCTTTGTCGATGAAGACGGTGTATAAGATGCTCTATGCATTGTTGATTGTTGATGTAGGGATTGTTAAGTTTGAGTGCAAGCAGGTGAAAGATCCTTGGCAGGTCAAGGTCTTTGTGTGCATGGTGGGAAAAGAAGAAATCGTGGTAAAAGGACACGGAGGATCACAAGATAAGGGAGGATAACTGGATTGGAGATTTGAGAGGAGAAAAACATTGAAAGGGGTTCTTTGAAAAAAGATATTGAAAAGGGAAATGAGGGTAAAGATACTGGCTAATCAACTTTTACTCCATTTCATGTTCCTATTACAAATGAGTAGATTGCTTTATGTAGGGATTTAACTTGTTAAAAGATGCAACCTTTCACCTAAAAGACATTAAAGGTTGTTACTTTGGTTATTTTATAAAAACTAAAAAATATAATTAAATTGCAACCAAAAAATACTTCATACTGCATACTCGATCTTCAGGTCTATCGTTGGAGAACTTCATATGAAAACGGTGGCCCAATCTTCATAGTTTGAGCCATTTATTTCTTAGATTCAGCATTACGTTTACAATTATATTCCACCAGAGGGTGCGACTGCATTTTTTTCTCTTCACTTAAATACATCATTCTGTTCCGCTTTTCAACAACTTTAACCTTTATATAAGTAACTTTGGGGTGGGGGACTTCTTTGCAATTCTTTCAGGAGATATTTGTCTCCCTTTTCTTGGAGGATGCATAATCCATTCTAGAGATCCCCTTCTTTCTTAATAGGACCCTTGTCCCTTTTCTTGGAGGATACAAAATCCATTCTAGAGATCCCCTTCTTTCTTAATGGGACCCTTGCTAGGGTTCGCTCTCCCAATCCATCGATTGCGAAAGAAGTTACAATTGATCTCGTGCGAGCAACGCGTTAGGCGGCGACGATGGAGCTCGTGCTTGTGGCTCCGCACACGATGGAGATCCCAATAGAGTTGGTGACGATGGTTGCTGAAGTGAGGTTGGCATCGGGTGTTTTGGTTGGCACTACGGGGTTAGGGGGTGGAATAGATGCGTCAAGACTTGTGTGTGTGGTGCTTCCAGTGGTGGTGGTGGTTTGAGAAAGGGTGACATCTGTGGAGAATGTGTCAGAGGTAGTGGATATGAAGCATGGGGTGCTCGGGGCGTTTTGGTGGCGGAGGTGGTTGCTGCGGGCTGGTGGCATTGGCAGAGGGATCGTGGTGGTATATGGTGCTGGAGAAGGCTTCAGAAGTAGTGGATGTATGTCTGAAATTACTGGACAGTAGGTTGGAACATGGCTACAACATCGTCATCGGTGTCCTTTTTTATTTCTCCTTCTTTGTTTCCCTTGTAGAACAGATCTAAAACTTCATATTCTTCATTCGTGGGACTTTTGTCGAATATGGATCCTATTTCCTCTTTGTATTCTTGCACATGAATTGTAACATAGAAATCATCATCTTGAATGAATATGTTTTCATCGAACATGTCTTGTATTGATGTTTTATGGTGCGAATATTCATCGTGATTGAGTGTGTCTTCTTTTAGCCATGAATTCAGCCATAATTGCACTTTGATGCTTGATAGAATGCGAGTTTTGATTTTCTTCTGTCGGGAATGTAAGCCCTGTCCAAGACGACACAAGTTTAACATCATTTTCTAATGCTCGACTAGATCGTCGAATCACTGGAACGATTCGTGCTCCATGCTCTGACACCAATTGATGCAGTTGAAATCTAAGGAAGAATTGTTAAGGGATGAGAAAAGAGAAAATTAGGGCGAGAAGATAAGGAGGATCACTCCAAGCTGCGCAAGGGAGAAGAGAAAGGAGGAATGAAGTGGATTGGAGGATTTGAGAGGCGAAAGAATTCGAAGGGGAAAGGGGGATACATCCAGGGCTAATTAACTTTCACTTCATCTCATGTTCTTATATAAATGAGTATGTTGCTTTATATAGAGATGCGACCCATTAAAAATGCAAATTTTCACCTAAAAAACACATCCAAACCCAAAAAGGCACATCTAAAGGGTGTGACTTTTGGTTATTTTACAAAATTTAAAAATTATAATTAAATTGCAACAGAAGATAAATAGTTTTGACTGCATCAATTCTCCACCACTCTGAAAAACTCATGTGATGAGTTACTTGATCTTCTAGTCGGACGTTAAGAACTTCATCTAAAATGTTGGTCTAATCTTCCCAATTTAAACTAATTTTTTTATTTGATTTAGCATTATATTTATAATTTCTTTCTGCTAGAGGGCATTAATGCAATTTTTCTAACCTTTCGACTAAAATAATTCCCACCCATGAATTTTCAAGAATTTTAACCCGTTGATAAAAACTTTTGGGAGGAGGGTTGCTCACAATTTTTCCAAATCATCTCCTCTCACCTTATTTTAATGGATCCAACGGGAGAGATTCTCAACTCATGTTAGGGCTTGGATCTCTCTATCCCGAAGATGGAAGCGATTACAGAAGCGATGGTGGCGGCTGCCCTTGCAGCTCGTGCTTCCGAGGAGATTTTGTTGGGGTCGACACAAACGAAATTGGGAGCGAGGTTGGCAGCATGAGTCGTTGAGTTGTAGGTGAAAGTGTTTGTGTTTAGAACATTGGTGGCAATTGAATCTCTTGGCAGGGGTGCCCTGAGGAGTGGGTGACATCGACATTTTCTTTGGTGATGAGAGCCTGAGGCAGTGATGGCTACATCGTACACAACACACGAGGCGACCATGACCTCACAAGAACCACACAATGTAGCGGCGACTTCGTCGTTTGGTGCGAGGATTATGGTTATGGTAGCGGTTGCACCCACATCAATGGTGTTGGTGGATTGGGTCCGATTGGCGTTGTTTCCTTTGAAGGCAATCGATGATCTCGACATTATTGTGCGGATGCTGGTCCTTAGATGGAGGTGCGGGGGACGGTGGTGGTACCACCGGCAGTGGCAACGATGTTGCGGGGACCTTTTGTACAACAACTTCATCCGCCACACCCTCATCATAGATAACTCTGCCATATTCTTCACCCTCAAGACTTTCATTAAAAATGGGTCTTGTGTCTTTGGAATCTTGTTGTATTGGTGTTGTAACACTGAAATCTTCATCTTTAATAAAAATATCTTCATTTTCTTGAGTTGCATCATCAAAATCAGGTTGCATTGGAAGTGTAAAGTTCTGATTTTTGTTGTTAATGAAGGATTCTTCCTCGAATAGTGAATCTAACCATGCTTGTACGTTGATGCTTGCTTGAAGACGATGCTTGGCCATCTTTTGTCATGAACTTGAACACGAACCATTTGAGAGATGGTTTAGATCGAACTTTAAGCGCCAATAATCGATGGGTTCGTCGAATAGTAGGAACGATTCAGTTGCCATTCTTTGATACCAATTGATGCAGTCTAAATTAGAGACGAATTATTAAGGGGTAAGAAAAGAAGAAATTAGGGGTAAAGGGACAAGGAGGAACACACCAAGCTTCGTGGGAAGGGAGAAGATAAGGGAGGAGAATTGGATTGAAGGATTCGAGAGGAGAAAGAAATTCAAAGAGGAAATGGGGATAATGGCAATGGTTGATCAACTTTTGATGTTCCTATTACAAATGAGTAGATTGCTTTATTTAAGTATTTAACCCATTAAAAGATGCAACTTTTCACTTAAAAGACACATCAAAATCCTAAAGGCACATCCAAAGGTTGTGACTTTTGGTTCACAACAACAAAGCCTTTTCCCACATTAAGTAGGGTCGGCTATATGGATTCTTTGCCTCCATCAGATCTATCTTGGGTCATTCTCATGCTTAGATCCAAAAAACTAAGATTCCTTCGGCTAAGTCTCATTCCAACAATTCTTGGGCCTTCCTCGCCCTCTTGTAGCTGGCTCAGCATCCCACCACTCCCATCTCCCAACTGGCGCATCACCTGTGCTCCTTTGCAAATGGCCATACCACCTTAGATGGTTTTCTCGTATCTTATACTCAATCGTTGCTACATCCACTTTCCTTTTGATTGCGTCCTGAATCCGATCTTTACATGTATGCCCATACATCCACATTAGTATTTTCATTTCTACAACTACCATTCTCTGCACATGTCTATGATTTACATGCCAACATTCAAATCCATAGAGCATAGCAGGTCTCACGATTGCTTTGTAAAACTTTCCTTTGATTTTCATAGGATTTTTCTTATCACATAAAATAATAAATGCTCCTGTCTATTTTAGCCAACCTGCATTTATTCTATGAGTAACATCTCCATCAATTTCCCCATCATGTTGCATAATAGATCCCAAGTATTTAAAAGAATCTTTCTTCTGAATGTCATCGTCATCAATCTTCACCTCGGTTCCTTCACCATTGCTTCCATCAAAAGTGCACTCCATATATTCTGTCTTAGCACTACTTATATAAAACATGGAAGGAAATATCGCGATATATCGGCGATATATCACTGATATATCGATATCGAGATAAGACCGATATCGGTATCATATGGCGATATATCCTCCTTTTCAGGCATCTCCTTCACAAAAGTGCATCTATATGGGTGATATTGCGACGATATATCACCGATATATCGTCGGAATATCGTATCGACACGATATCGAAATGGTATCGTTACAGCCTTCCATGATATAAAATCCTTTAGTCTCTAATGCATATCTCCAAACCTCAAGGTTCTCATTTACTCCATCTCTAGTCTCATCAATCAACACAATGTCATCAATGAACAACATACACCAAGGAATCTCATCCTGAATGTGACTTGTCAACTCGTCTAATCAAAGTAAAAAGGAATGGACTCAAAGATGAACCTTGATACAGAACAATGTTGATGTCAAAATAGTCAATCTTCCTTGACTGAATCCTTACACAAGATGAAGCCCTATCATGCATATCCTTTATGAGGTTAATGTATAGGACAAGTACTTGTCTCTTCTCCAAAACTCTCTAGAATATCTCACGTGTGTCAGAATCATAAGCCTTGTTCAATCAATAAAAATTATATGAAGGTTCTTCCTTTTAGCCTTTAACAACACGTAGATGGCTTCAATAGTTGAGCGACCTGGCATGAATCCGAACTGGTTTTCTTTTACTTTGAAACTTGCCTCAACCTTCTTTTGATCGCACGTTACCAAATTTTCATAGTATGACTCATCAACTTGATACCTCTATAATTCGAACAAGTTTGAATGTTTCCTTTCTTCTTATAAAGAGGCACCACGATGCTTCTCCTCCAATCTTCAAGCGTTTTACTGCTTCGCCAAATAATATTGAATACATTTGTAAGCAAGTCAAACCATACTAACCTAGAACTCTCCATACTTTTATAGGAATGCCATTAGGTCCTACACCTTTTCCAAGTTTTATAACCTTCAAAGCCTCCTCTACTTCCTTCCTTGTATTTGTCCAAGGACGATAATTTGATGTCCAAATTTAGGCATAATGTAGAATTGTGTTTATGCTTTTTTTTGAAGTCGAAGGATGATAATTTGATGGCAGTAGTCATCTAAAAAATTATTAAAAGAAGAAACACCGCCTATCATAGGCCTTGTAGAACTCTTTGTATTTGTCCAAGGATGACCACTTGATGACAGTCAAAGAATGCCCACTTGATGATAGTCAAAGAATGCCCTCTTAATTGTTGCTAAGGGATGACTACTTTGATTATGATTAGTAGGGGTGTCTATCGAGTTCAACGAGTTGAGTCGGCCCCAACTTGGACTCAAACTCGATGAGGAAACTCAAGCTCGAGCTCGGGCTTGACAAGGTTCAAACCCTGGAATGCTGGCTCAGACTTGAACTTGTCAAGTTCGAGTTGGTTCACGAGCCTCTTAACGAGCCCTACCCATGACGAAAAAGAGAAACACCAGTGGAAAGGTACATGCAAAGGAAGAGGAGGGGGGTCTTACCTTCAACCTATTGGTAGTTGGGTTCTCAGGGATGGTCACACTATCAATAACTGGTTTGTTCGTGGGATTAGGGAAGGTTGTCGGGAAGTTGGGAATGGGGTGGCTTCGATGATGGCTTGGCTGGGAGTTGGTAGCTGGGTTGACATCGGTGGCGATGAGGGAGAAGGGTGCTTACGGTGGTGAGGGAGAAGTGGTCCAATGGAGGAGGATTGCATGCACATGAGAGGGTTGGGCTCGATTCTCTCGAAGTTGCGGTGCGGGAACCTATATCATTATATATAATGTAAACTAAATTAAAGTTATATTGAATTATCGATTTGCGCATGTGCCAACTGGAGCTCGACTCGATAACCTTAACGAGTCACAAATCCAATTCGAGCTCAGGCTCATTAGGTTTTCGATTCGGGCTCACGAGCTCTTAACGAGCTGAGCCCGAGCTGAGCTTATCGGGCTTGAGCTTTCTTGACAGCCCTAATAATTAGTTGAAGCTACCAACAATACTTGCATAAGTCAAAGGATGACCACTTTGATTTGAGAAATAGAGATTAAATGATGGTCTTTGGGTGTTCACATTGCTACGGTGCTCACATTCTTTCCTTAAATAAATTCTGCACTAAGCAAAGATACTTAGAATAGGCCCCATCAGATGCACGGGGTCCGTATAAATATTGATGGGGCACATTCTCCTTGTAATATATAGTTTTCCCAGGAAATTACAATTGTGTTTGCACCATGGAGCCCGTACAGATGAGAATGCCCGGGTTACGTTAAATTTTCTCACATAACACCTTCACCTATTTGAAACTTTCTCGAAATAAAAACTATTAAAAGTTTAGCAATTGATTGAAACAGGGTCAATTCTCTCCAGAACTTATACGCAATAACGCTTATAAACAAATCAAGACAATACCACGCCAAAAATCGTGGTTTACATCTTCCTGGCCTGAGTGGACAGTATATGTAGAATGTGATGAATGTGTCTATTTTTTACGGTAAACCTTGGTCACTAACCTCTTCCTTTGAAGCAAAACTGGGATCTTCATTCTTTGGCTAATTTTGGAGACCCTTTAGAGAAACCAGACCTCCATCGGCTAGTAGCAGCCGAATGGCTGCTGTCCAGCAACAGTAGACCACAACAATGGGATAGTAGCATCATTCATGATGCCATATTCCTCCCTTAGATGCAGCAAATTGCGTCAGCAACAATAGGCCACTGCAGTTGGACAGTAGCATCATTCTTGATGCTACTTTCCTCCCTTGGATGCAGCAAATTGAGTCAGCAAAAGTAGGCCATATCAGTTGGACAGTAGCATCATTCTTGACGCTACTTTCCTCCATTGGATGCAGCAAATTGAGTTACGATCAATGATCACACAGAGGATAATGATTGAGGGGAAAAGACATCGAGGAGATAACATTGACTATAGGAAGAAGTGGATTTCTTTTGAGAAAGGATGGGACGCGACATTCAAATTCAGCAAACTCAACAGCGAGGCTCAGATTAAAAGCAATTGAAAAGTCAGTTACAGAATGGTAATGGCTTCATGCGAGAGGAGAGTCATCACATTTCTTCTTTGCTCATGAGTTCTGAAGTTGAAAACAGTTTCAAAAGAGGAAAGAGACCAAAAACGGGGACAATCCCCTTCTTTGGAGGCTGAGATTGGGCAAAAAATGGTTCAATGCAGAAGAAAGTTGGAACAATACTTTTGAGATACTTGAGAATTTCAAAGAGGAATGGATTGATGTATGCCCATCATTCTTGTTTCCTTCTTTTGATAGGACTTATGAGAGGCACCACTCACAGAGGAGTTAAACTATGGCATGGTATGTGATCTATTAGTGAATGCTAGTCCACTGATCTTATAGTTGAAGAATGGGTAGTGGATTCTCGATGATTAAGAAGTGCGAAGAAAAGGAGGAGGAGTTTGTAGTATATAATGAAACTTCCTTTTCGGAATCTCATATTGCAAGGTGAAATCCATTAGAAGAATCTAATGAAAGTATAATTCACAAAGAATTAAAGATGCGTTTCCCCTCAATAAAAAGATGACAGTTTTGGATAGATGAAGATTGGAAGATTAAATGGGAAAGAGATCTTGATAGATGTTTTTGAGAAGGAAAAAGATCAGATTGCGAGGTGAAATCCATTAGAAAAATCTAATGGAAGTATAATTCTTGACGAGTTAAAGATGCACTCCCCATCAAAAGAAGATGGTGGTTTTTGGATCGAAGAAGATTGGAAGATCGAATGGGGAAAAGATATATTGATACATGTTTTTGAGAAGGAAAGAGAGGTCAAGTATGTAAATTGGATAACAGAGGAGATGTGATTTGCTAGAAGTCTGAGAAGAAGAAATGGAAGAACATCAATACTCACAAGTCAAGAAGGTCAAAGGGGAGTAATTCGGAGCACCCCAATTATTTGAAGTCTTTCTCTTTTTAGATGGGACTGATTTGGGTCTAAAATCTTGATGCCAAACATTTTACTATAGTATTCATTTCCTTCAAGGCCAATATGACCATAACTTACTTTAAAGTCATACTTAGTTGAAATTGAAATTTCCCCTCATAGGGAGGCGATGCTCGGGTGTGAGGGGTTAGGGTTAGGTAGAGTTAATGCTCGAGCATGGTCGGTTGGGGAGCGGAGGGGCCATGGCAACGGTTGGGGGCATAACATAAAGGCTTCCACGCAAATGTGGCGCGAGGGTGGGGTCTCTTTGGGAATTCTCGGGCGGCGAGGTCTTCGAGGTTTGGGGTAGGGGGTGGGGTGTTGGTGGGGTTCCTGTAAGGAATGGAGAGTTATCTATTTGAGAGATGAGGTGGGTTGGAATGTTGGGGGGGATGCGAGGAAAGCAGGTCCCATGCTTCAAATGTGGAGGTGTAAGGCATATGTCGAGGATTTGTCACGACATCATGCCGCGCTTCTTCTGCATTTGAGGAGAATCATCTCTAGGAATCTTGTGGGAAGTGGCTGCAGAGATTGGAGGCTGCAAAGGGGAAGATGATGTCGATTGTGGGGTAGCGGAGACCACTCGCTAGTGGTGGGCCTATGGAGGTTAGGGGCTCTGTGTTGAGGAGGCCCGGGGGCCTCTCCTACGCTAATGTGTCCGCATACCCCCAGTCCTTAGGCGACATTGGGGTTCAGTGACTGCTTGCTGGTGGGTCTCTTGGTGGGGGTTTTCCTATCCGGCATGTCGGACCTCGTTGCTGCGACGACGGTGGTTCAAGACCTGCTGGGAGAAGGTTGTCGGGGAGCGTTCGATGTTTGATGGATGCTGATTGCAGGAAGATGCTGGCTTGGCGAGATTCCTGTTCTTTGAATCTAATACATTGGAAGGAGTTGATGGACGCCGATGAAGGATGACTTGGGGGTGAACGCTTTGTGGTGCGTGTCTCAGGGGGGCGCTGCTGTCTAGAGGGTTGGACTCCCTTCGCTTGCTGCTATTCGATTTTGGGATGTGAAGGGGATCTTCTCCGATGGCTCTTCGCCTGTGGTAGATGTTGGTGCCATTGTGATGGAGATAGAGGGACCCTACCTCTTTGTTTGAATGTCACATGCCATATTTTGTTGGGTCATGAAGTGTTCTGGATCTCCTTGGAGGTGCTGAAACCGTCGGGGGACTTCCTTGGAAGAACTGAACAAGGGAACCATGCTTTCGGGCTTGGCGGATGTGGAGGATGGACGTCTCCCTCACCTTGATGAGGCTGATGTGAAGGAGACAAAGTCACTGGAGGAGGCATCATTAATCTTTGTTTCGAGCTGCAGGGAGGTCTTACAGAACGGAGCCTGGTCTTTGGTCCCAACTTTAGTGATTTTTGCACCGAGTCTTCCAACTCTGCGCTTCTTTGGTGCCATCGTGATATTGGATATGGCCTCCGTCGTACTTCAGGGTGATTGCTCGGTGACCTTTACTGCTGATGGACCAAGGGGATTGGATATGTGGTCTCTTCTTCAGCGATGTTGCCTCTTGATTTGGGGCCCTTGGAGATAGATAGTTTTGGAAGGCAGGATTGCATCCACTTATCGTGGATGGAGCTTTTAAGGCCGAATAGATTTTTGGTTTTGCCTAGATTGACGACTTATAGAGAGTGGGGCACTCTCGTAACTCGCAATAGGGGTGGCATTGTGCATCCGAGGCAACACGTTCTTCTGGACGAAGGGGGCGACACAAGGCAGTACATTCGTAAGAGACTCACGACCGTGTTTGAGACCTCGTGCGTGGAGCCTGAGCCTAGTGTGGGACCCGACAGTTTAGTGCTCATTGATGACATTGCCAGATACGCGGGAGTGTTCCGCAAGGGGGGAGGAAGAATGGTTCCCTTATGAAGGTTATCTCATGGAATGTTAGGGGTCTGGGCGACCTAGAGAAGCATGGTGTGATCAAAAGGCTGCTGGTTGAGTTGCATGTGGATGCCCTACTTTTGCACGGGACGAAGATTGAGAACTAGGCAAAGCAACTTTGGTAGTCCATAGGAGGGGCCTACCTTACGGGGTTTAAGGCCTTCCGTCAGTAGGCAGTGTGGGAAGATTTTTTTGGCATGGATGGGGATCTACTGGAGTGGGAATCAGAGATTCACGGGACCTACTTGACCTCTGTTTTGTTGGAGTATTTGTTGTATGCATCATCTATAAGGGAGATGGGTAAATGGATCTCTTCAGGATCCATTTACCCCATCCATATGTTTAGTCCCACATCTACCATTGGTGAGATTTGAAGGCTCTGTGGAGGCTATATAAGGAGCCTCAGACCTCCTGTATCCATTGAGAAAGTGCAATGAACACATACATCTTTTGAGGGCTTCTCCCGTGGTTTCATCTCACTCCTTAGGGAGTAGGGTTCCATGTAAATCCCACTGTTCTTATTATTCTTTATCTTTTTCCATGTTTCGCTTCTGCTTCCTATTTTCTAACATGGTATCAGAGCGGGTTTGATTCTCGGATTTTTAAGATCATCATGTTCGTGGTTGTTCAAAAGTTCTAGGGTTTCGTGAAACCCTAATTCTGTGAAGATTGTTTTTAAAGGCGAGTTCATTCTATGGAAGATTTTTTTTCGATTACTATCGAAGCAGATCGAGTTCTATGGATTCATCGATTTTTGCATAAGACTGTAGCAACCCCATCACGTTTCAGTGCAGCAGCTCCGTCACGTTTCAGGCCATGCGTGGCCTCCTCCATATTTGGGGTTGTTATAAGATTAAGAAAGTTTCGATCGAAACCCCAAATCCATGATGTTCCAGATCCAGGCGATGCTCCTGCAACATCTTCTCCACGCAAGACCATGCAGCGGCGGTGCCATGCCTGTGAAGCTCTTCGGAGGGTTGCACCCGGCTCCTTCTCTCGTGTTTGCCCCTCCTCTCGCAAGGCTTCTGGAGAAGCCCTACCCTACAAGCGGCGATCCCACAGAAGCCCATGATGTCTATGGTGCAGGTGGCGCGAGATGACCATTCCAGGCGACGCGGCGAGCTCCTTCGGCGGCGACGCACATCCTCCATCCCAGGCGTGTGGCAGCGCAGCTGCTAAAGCCCCACGCGCATGCACCTCCTCCTTGGCGGCACGATCCCCAGGCACGGGGAAGCAACCCTGTGCACGCGCAACTCCAAGATCTCCTTGCGCCATTACGAAGCTCTCTTCAGCCAACCCTGACACTCAAACCATCCAAGCGGAGGCGCCTTCGAATCCCAGTGAAGGGAGCGACGAGGCTCTTTAGACTTGATGGCGCACCCCCCCCCCCCCCCCCCCCCCCCAAGCGGCGACAAAGCCAGTGAAGGTCTCGCTCAAGAACACGAAATATGGTTATAGCATGATTTTCTCGTGCGCTTATGGTCTGATTGTCTACGTCATCCGTTGGTAGTTGGCGGATTTGACTTAGCTCATGGGGGTGTCTTCATTGCCTCTCTCCTCTCCTCCGATCGTCCTCATTTTCGTAGGGGGTTGGACTTGGGCTCTTATGAGTTTGTTGAGGCTGTGGGCCAAGGAAGGCCGTATCGATATCGTTTCGGTCTCTCCGAAAAAGGATATACTGGGATATATCGACGATATCGGTGGAAATGTCGAAAATGGTTCAAAAAAGCCAATTTTTTGCCATTTTTCAGAAATTAACGTCATCCAAGATATCAAACCAACAAATAACCTAAAAATAAACACTTATATCACACATATCGATCATTTATAGACCATATATTGCACATATCAGTGTCACACATATCGGTCATATCGAACATATCGATATTAATATTGATTCTTGACTTATAAATATTGTAAATGGATTTCATTCAAGTTCTTATAACATGAAATACTACAAATATACACCTAGAAAATACATATAGATCATTTATGAGGACTATGATCCTTATAGTGCACATATCGGTCATATCGAACATATCGTTGATATTGTTAGTTGTTGACATACTATATATATTGAAAATGAGTTCATCCAAGTACTTTGATCACTAAATAATTTATAAATGTACTCTTACTCCTTAGGTAACGCATATCGATCATCTATGAACCTTATATCGCATATATCGATACGACGGTGTTGTTAGTTGTTGACCTATATATATATATTGAAAATGGAGTTTATCCAAGTCCTTAGATCAGTAAATAACTTACAAATATACTCTTAGATCACACATATCGATCATATATAAAGCTTATATTGCATATATCGATTATTTCGAACATATCGATATTAATGTTGATTCTTGACTTATAGATTTTTTTGAAGAATTGACTTATAGATATTGTAAATGGATTTTATTCATGTTTTACAACATGAAATAACTTGTAAATATACACCAAGTTGAAGAACCATTGTATGCACCCTCTTGTCGCACCATACCCTACCAGTACTGGGGTCTCGCTAGATTGTTTTAATACTAGGTGTAGCTAGATTGGTAGTGGAATCAAACTTGCATGAATAATAGCATTGATATATAGGGATATCAACGAAATATTGGCGATATCAGTCGATATCCTGTATTTTTTGTACTGAATCCATTCATTTTTGATCGATATGGCGATATATCGGCGATATATCGCCGATATCCCTGTAAAAAGATATACACTTATGTTATATATTGTTAAAATCACAACAACAACAACAAGAAAGCCTTTTCCCACAATTAGGTAGGGTCGGCTACTTGGATTCTTCACCTCCATTCAGATCTATCTTGGGTCAATCCCGGGCTTATATCCAAAAAACAAAGATCCTTTTGTATGGTCTCTTTCCAACACTTCTTGGGCCGTTCCCGCCCTCTCTTAGCCGGCTCAACATCCCAACACTCGCATCTCCTAACTGGTGCATCAGCTGATCTTCTTTGCAAATGAGCAAACCATCTTAAGCGGTTTTCTCGCATCTTATCCTCGATCGGAGCAACACCAACTTTCTTTCTGATTGCATCATTCCGAATCCGATCTTTACGTGTGTGTCCACACATCCACCTTAGCATTTTCATTTCTGCTACATCCATTCTCTGCACATGTCTATGGTTCACATGCCAACATTCAGATCCAGCATAACAGGTCTCACGGCTGCTTTGTAAAGCTTTCCTTTAATTTTTAAAGGAATTTTCTTATCACAGAGAACATCAGAAGCTCCTCTCCACTTTAGCCAGCCTGCATTTATTCCATTAATAACATCTCCATCAATTTCCCCATCATGTTGCAAAATAGATCCCAGATATCTAAAAGAATCTCTCTTCTGAATGTTATCATCACCAATCTTCACCTCAATTCCTTCACCATGGCTTCCATCAAAGGTGCACTCCGTATATTCTGTCTTAGCCCTACTTATACGCAATCCTTTACTCTCCAACTCATGTCTCCAGACCTCAAGCTTCTCATTTACTCCATCTCTAGATTCGTCAATCAACACAATATCATCGGCAAATAACATACACCAAGGTAACTCATCCTGAATGCGACTTGTCAACTCGTCCATAATCAAAGTAAAAAGAAATGGACTCAAAGCTGAACCTTGATGTAAACCAATGTTGATGTCAAAATAGCCAGTCTTCCCAGACGGGGTCCTTACACAAGATAAAGCCCTATCATACATGTCCTTTATGAGGTTAACGTATATGACATGTACTTGTCTCTTCTCCAAAACTCTCCACAATATCTCTCGTGGGACAGAATCATAAGCCTTCTCCAAATCAATAAAGATCATATGGAGGTTCTTCCTTTTAGCTCTATAAATCTCCATTTTTCTCCTCAGCAAATGGATGGCTTCAATAGTTGAGCGACCTGGCATGAATCCGAATTGGTTTTCTTTGACGTTGGAAACTTGCCTCAACCTTCTCTCGATCACACGTTCCCAAATTTTCATAGTGTGACTCATCAGCTTGATACCTCTATAATTTGTACAATTTTGAATGTCTCCTTTATTCTTATAAAGAGGCACCACGATACTCCTCCTCCTCCAATCTTCAGGCATTTCCTTGCTTCGCCAAATAACATTGAATAAATTCGTAAGCCAAGTCAAACCGCGCTCACCTAAAACTTTCCATACTTCTACAGGAATGTTATCCGGTCTTACACCTTTCCCAGGTCTCATAACCTTCATAGCCTCCTCTACTTCCTTTCTTTGTATCCGTCTATAGCTTGCACGATTCAAGTAACTTCCACTACTAGCTAGATCACCCAAAGTGATCTCCCTATTTCCTTCCCCAATGAAAAGTTTATGGAAGTACTGCTCCCATCTAGTCTCTATATCCTTCTGAGTAACAAACACGTGACCTTCCTCGTCCTTAATGCATCTCACTTGAGAAAGGTCTCTGGTCTTTCTTTCTCTTGCTTTGGCCAACCTGAATATATCCTTCTAGCCCTCCTTAGAGTCGAGATTTTTATACAAAACTTCATAAGCTTTCGACTTAGCTTCGCTTACAGCCTTCTTTGCTTCCTTCTTTGCTATTTTGTAGTTTGTGACAATTTCCTCTGTTCTATCCTTAGACATAGCTTTAAAGCATGCTCTTTTAATTTTTAGCTTTTCTTACACCCCTTCACTCCACCACCAAGCCTTCTTTTGATCCGGGACTCCTCCCTTTGACTCGCCTAGCATCTCTTTGGCTACCTTTCGGAAAGAAGATGCTACTGCCTCCCACATCTCGTTTGCACTTCCACTACAATCCCAAGATAAATCTTCTAAAACCTTCTCCCTGAAGCTCGATTGCTTCAGTGGAAGATTCCACCATCTAGTTTTAGTGATCTTAGGAACCCTCCTTTTCTTTACCAGCCCTTTTATTTGTACATCCAAGACTAACAAGCGATGTTGGGTTGTCAAACTCTCTCATGGGATTACTTTGCAGTCTTTACAACACAACCGATCTCTTCTCCTCAATGCAAAGTAATCTATCTGTGTTCTCGTTGGCCCACTCTTATAAGTAATTAAATGCTCCTCCCTCTTCTTGAAGAGAGTGTTTGCTATGAAAAGATCATAAGCCGTTACAAAATCCAGGATGACTTTTCCCTCTTCATTTCTATCCCTAAAACCATGTCCTCCGTGAACACTAGCATACCCTGAAGCATCTTTTCCCACATGTCCATTAAGATCTCCACCTATGCAAATCATCTCTCTTTGTGGGATTCCTTGTAAAATCTTATCTAGATCCTCCCAAAAATCTTGTTTAGTCCTTTTATCTAAACCAATTTGCGGTGCATAAACTGAGATTATATTCAGAATTTCTTCTTCAAGCACCAATTTTAGCAAAATAATCCGATCCCCGAATGTGGAGCCCTCAGGATCCGGGTACCCGTTTACGACACATTCACATTTCCACATTCATTAATATTGCATTAAGTAACTGAAAGTCCGGGAAATTTTTTCGCAATGAATATATTTGCAAGTGACATTCGACATTCACATTTACAACCACAAGATAATAAAGATAAATGTCACCAAGAATTTATTTCATTAACTTTCATTTCATTTTCAACCTGTACAATGTCTGAAAGTATATACCGTATATCCCAAAATCTGACTGAAGAGAAAAGAAGCATATAACATTAACAACCGAACAAAAACTGAGACAAAAAGAATAACATACCGTCTAGTATAGACCTTGTCTCTTGGAACCCTGTATAGCTATTGAACAACAGACTCCTTTCCTGCCATGCGTGCAAGGAAGAAAAGGAGTCACAATTGTGAATACAAACCCGTAGTTTAAAATAATTAACAAGTAATTTAATGTGCAAAAGAGAGCAAGTAGAAAGGTGGAATAAGCACTATTTACATCTACTTGCGCGAGTAAAAAAGTATTCAGGCTTGTAAGCATTTCTCATAAACTCTCATTATCCAAACACTTTTCATATTTAACATATTTATTTTGTAATTAAATGTTGATAAATTATAATTATAGGAGTATGCAAATAAGTATATATCTCTATTATTATATTGACCAGATATCCAATCTGTGGATTTGTCGATTTGAAAGATGGAATATGAACTATTTATAGATTACTTGATTCCCAAGTTCAATAGGTAGGCATCCAATTCTTAATCTTAAACGAAAATCATATCCGAAAATTTCGGGTATTGAAAATCCAATCGAAAGTATATCGATATTATACTCATATTGACCATCATTCTGAGACGATCAAATTGATATATTTTGCGTCAAAATCTGAGGTCTAAGGTGCACGTACGAGTCATTTTAAGTATCAATATATATATATATATATATTAAAATTTAGATAAACAATAGTAGACGGCTGTTGTCTGCTGTCTGTTTTTTTTAAATTCATAATGAAATTTTGAATTTTATAGCAGCCGCTTAATTCTTTTTGCTTACTCCACTTTGTCTCTCCACCTGGACCCTCTTTCCAGTCCATGTGGCAACAAATCAGGGATTCACCTCCCTTATTAATAGCCTCAACCCCCTAAATCGAAAACCCTCACTCTTCGTCTCTCTCATCCCATTTCCAAGTCTCCACCCTGATTCCATCCGTAAGTCTCTTTTTCCTTTGCTTTCTCTTTTAATTCTAATTTTCTCAAAAATCCTCCCGAAGTTTTCCCTCCTCCATTGTTCTTTCTTCTCATTCAGCCTGTGGCTACAACAGCTATCAAGGCTACTATTACAGTCACTGACTGCTCTTATCGAGCTTTCCACGTTTTATTTGATTCTGGAGCGACACACCTTTTCCTTGCTTCTTTAGATAGAGTCGCAGAGACTCTCTCTTCCCCATATCACATCCGAGGGCCAGATGGCCAGTTGTTTATCATTTCCCAGATAGTCAGGCACCTGCCTGTACTGATTGGCGGTCATGAGATAATCGCTGATTGTCTACTTCTGTAGCTTGATGAGTTGATTTGATTTTAGGCATGGATTGGTTATCCGCTCATCATGCACTTATTGATTGCTTTAGGAAGACCGTTCTCTTCAGGATTCCTGATCTACCCGAGTTTACTTTTGAGGGTACTTTGCATGACTCCACCATGGAGTACATTTCAGTGTTGCGAGCCCAACGACTGGTTGACCAGGGTTGCGATTCATATCTTGCTTTTGTTCGGGAGGTGTCTGATCAGGAGCCGATGATACAGGACATCCGAGTAGTCTCAGAATACCCTGACGTATTTCCTGATGAGCTACCAGAGCTACCTCCTGAGAGGGAGATCGAGTTCGAGATCACATTGTTGCCAGATACACAGCCGATCTCTATGGCACCATATCGCATGGCACCAGCTGAGTTGAGGGAGCTGAAGGTGCAGTTGCAGGAGTTGCTTGATTTGGGATTCGTGAGGCCGAGCACTTCACCTTGGGGTACTCCGGTCCTATTTGTCAAGAAGAAGGATGGATCCATGAGACTATGCATCGATTACATGCAGTTGAACAAGAGAACGGTGAAAAACCGTTATCCTTTGCCGCGCATCGATGATTTGTTCGACCAGCTCCAGGGATCTTCGGTTTTCTCGAAGATCGATCTTCGCTCAGGCTACCATCAGCTGAGGATTCGCGAGTCGGATATTCCGAAGACAGCCTTCAGGACTCGCTATGGACACTATGAGTTTGTGGTGATGCCGTTTGGGCTCACCAATGCACCTGCGGCTTTCATGGATATGATGAACCGTATCTTCTGTTCATACTTGGACAAGTTTGTAGTGGTATTCATCGATGATGTGCTCATCTACTCACGGAATGAAGGGGATCATGCGAATGATCTACGGATTGTTTTGGACACATTGCGAGAGCACAAGCTATATGCCAAGTCGAGCAAGTGTGAGTTCTGGTTATCCCAGGTCTCATTTTTGGGACACATCATTTCTGGAGCAGGTATCGCGGTTGATCCTGCGAAGATAGATGCAGTTATGTCTTGGGAGCAGCCCAAGACAGTCACTCAGATTCGGAGCTTCCTCGGATTAGCGGGCTATTACAGAAGCTTTGTCAGCGGATTTTCACGCATTGTTCGTCCTCTGACACGACTGACGCAGAAGGGAGTTCCATTTATTTGGAATGATTCATGTGAGCAGGCCTTCCAGACACTGAAGGAAAGATTGACTACAACGCCCATTCTAGCTCTTCCTTCAGGCACTCAGGACTATGCAGTTTACACAGATGCATCTGGAGAAGGTCTAGGAGCAGTGTTGATGCAGAGAGGACAGGTGATTGCTTATGCATCACGGCAGTTGAGACCGCACGAGCGGAACTACCCCACACATGACTTGGAGTTGGCGGCAGTTGTCTTCGCCTTGAATATCTGGCGCCACTACCTATATGGGGTGAATTTCGAGATCTTTACAGACCACAAGAGTCTGAAGTACATCTTTGATCAGAAGGAGCTGAATATGAGGCAACGCAGATGGCTCGAGCTGCTGAAGGAATATAATTGCACGATCTCTTACCATCCTGGTAAGGGAAATGTGGTGGCTGATGCACTCAGCATGAGATCGCATGCTGATGATACGTCGAACTGGCTATATACATGGAATACCAGTGTTCACTAAATCGGCCGCACGAGCCGCATATGCGGCCGCATATGCCTGTGCGGTGTGCAGACCGCACCGATTACTTGAATCAGTGCATTATGCGCCCTCTCCGCATATGCGGCCCCCATATGCTCCGTATATGCCCCGCATATCCCGCATATGCCCCGCATACTGCTCCAGCAGCTCCAATTTTTCAATCTTCTCATTCAGGTCCTTAATTCTATAACTCTGCCTCTTTATTCTATTGTTAGAATATGGCATGCATTTTATACAATTACAATGCATTATACCATTATGTACATGCAATGTTTTATGTTCTTCTCATGTATTATTTTCACGAGTATATGCATTGTATCGTCGAATATTTTTTATATATGCCGATTGAGGTTTTGCTCATGTAGTGCATGTATGTATATTGAAGTTTTGTTATTACGAATCATATAGTGTGAAGTTTTTATGGTAAATGTTTTTTGTATTAAATATGAGGCAATTAAAAGTATATATGCACACCCATCTAACATGAACCGTTTTTCTTAGATCTTCTTTAACTCCACTTAGATACATAACTTCAGTGGTAATGTTATTCATAGATATTTTTTTATTTTTAAATTAAAAATTAGAAAACCGCTTAGAACTGCATATACCCCGCATATGCCCCCGCATACCGCTTAATCAGTATTCGGTGACCAGTCCGAACGCATACGCATACCGCTTTCCTGAACCTTGTGGAATACGCTTGCAGCTTTGACCGATTGGCACCCTCAGGAGAGCGCATCCATTTCTACCGCCGTGCCTCCACGATACAGCAGTCTTTGGGATCGTATTGTTGAGGGCCAGAAGACAGATCCTTGGATCCGAGATAGATACATGCGCGCCATCAAGGACGAATTTGACAACTTTGTTGTGATGGAATCTATTTTATGGAAGGCAGGACGGGTCGTTGTACCCAATGACGAGCAGCTCCGTAGAGACATTCTCGATGAGGCACACAGTTCACGGTTATCTATCCATCCAGGCAATACGAAGATGTACCGTGATCTGCGTCGACATTTCTGGTGGGATGGAATGAAGCGTGATGTGGCGCTACATGTTAGCAGATGCATGACCTGTCAGATGGTCAAGGCTGAGCACAGGAGACCGCCAGGATTACTGCAGTCTCTCCCCATTCCCGAGTGGAAGTGGGAGAGCATTTCTATGGATTTTGTCACGGGATTGCCGAAGACACTGGGTGACCATGATTCCATTTGGGTCGTTGTTGATAGGCAAGGTTGCAAAAAGCGGTAGTCGGTACTCGGTCGGCAGGGTCACCTACTAAGGAGTAGTCGGCAGTCGGGCGACTAGTCGGATTTAGTCGGCCATTAGTCGGTTTTGATTTTTTAATTATTTTAAATATATAATTTATTATTATATACTATATATATATACTCAATCATAAATATGAATAGATTTAGCCATTTTCAATTTTATAAGAGCTAAAAAAAGAAGCAATTCAAGGAAAAAAGTACCAAGTTAAGAATAAATGTTTGCTACATAATATTAGGCTATTAGCTAATGTTCACTAACAGATACAACATGTCAAAATACGAATAATTCCTGCAAGCATGAAGCATCAAATTAAAAGTCATTCATCTCCATCAAGGTCATCATCCAAATCAATCTCTTCTTCTTCTTCTTCATCTTCATCATCATCTTCTTCATCATCATGTATGTCTTCAGGTTGAAATTCCTCTTCTTCTTCATTTATAGGTGCAACATTTGAGCTCGAAGATGAAGCTCCCTTGCCACGTTCACCTCGTTGACTTCTTCTCAGCTCCAAATTCTCTTCTGCACCACTTGCATGCGCTACAGCACCCCAAGTTAATCCGGAGCCTGGAAAGACCTCCTCATCTTGGGCTTGTACGTTGACCTCTCCAGTCCATTCACGTAAATATGCATGATCACGAGAGGAAAGAGGATCTTTTCCTTTCTCAAGACGACGTTCCATCAGGTTGGAATTGAAACGAACGTATACAAGATCATTTAGCCTCTTTGTTTCCAACCTGCCTCTCTTCTTGGTATGGATCTGTAAGCAACATTACAAAACATTAAGACTAATGACTAATTTACAACTAGTATTTCTATTTGGTGGGTCACTAGAGTCATTACCGAGTCAAACGTACTCCAGTTGCGCTCACATCCAGATGATGCAGAAGTCAAGCTCAAGATCTTGATGGCCATGTCTTTCAAATGTGGTACGTCATCTCCATAATTGTACCACCAATTAGCTAATAAAATATATAATGGTTAAGTCAATGAAATCAACGATGATCAAAATGACATTAATGGAAAATAATTCCTTAAATACCTGGATCGAAATTTTCATCATTTCTCATCCTCTGTCTCACGGCTAATGGCTTCCCAAATGCCCCACGACCATGTCTGTAATCAAGAAGCTCCTTTGTGGTGATAGCATCTTGTATATCCAAATCTGGATAAAATCTTTCCATGCAAGCCATAAAACCTCTCTTCACCACAATGTCTACATCACCACCACACTCTGTGAAAAAGAAGTATGGGTTCAAAAAGTAAGCCGCTAGATGCAATGGAGTGTCAAGCCTGCCTTTGGTCTTGGAGATAATTGCATCCACAAAAAACTTGTAAGATGACTCCACGCTATTTAAAGATGCAATTATCTCTCTCTTTGCCTCTTCAAGCCCTCCATAAACAAAGCCCATGGATGGGCGGCAATCTGCATCAACCACACGCAATAGACGCACCAAAGGTGTAAAAATTTTGATTGCAAATGCGGTGTGGTTCCAAAAGGTAGGGCTGAAGACAATGGATGCTGCTTGTTCTCCCTTTTTGGTCTTGTACCACTTGCAAGCCCTCCATTCATCTGACGAAAACATCAACCTGAGCTTGTCTTTTTTCTCTAGAATGCTTTCTAGAGTGAGAAAAGTAGTAGCAAACCTCGTTTGCCCTGGTCTAGCAATGTCTCTCTTGTTTGTAAACTTCCGCATCAAGCTCAAAGTTTTAGTGTGAGCATAAATAAAGATTGTGAGCGTCCTCGCCTTTTTAACCGCGCTCTTCACTTTTGAATCTCTACTGATCTCCTCCAAAGCAAGATCAATAGAATGAGCAGCACAGGAAGTCCACCATATCTGAGGATATTTTGTGAGTAGCAATCTCCCTGCTGCTACATTTGCTGAAGCATTATCCGCAACAACTTGAACAACACTATCCACGCCAACTTCATTTATGCACTCATCCACGAGCTGAAAGATATAGTCGGCGGTGTGTGTCTCATCAGAAGCATCAATAGACTTCAAAAATGAAGTCCCCAAGGAGCAATTGACACAGAAGTTCATGATGCTCCGTCCTCGCATGTCCGTCCATGCATCAGTCATTATAGAGCACCCTGTCTTCTTCCATGTAATTCGATGACATTGCAAGTCATCAGATATTTTCTTGACTGCCTTCTTCAAAAATGGACCACTTATCTCATACCTCGTAGGAGTCTTCAAGCCTGGGCCATACATTCCAATTGCCTCCACCATCTGCTTGAATTGTTTCGTGGTGAATGCATTGAAAGGGATTGCCGATGTATATGCCCAATTGCATATATAGGAGACAACCCTTTCACGATGGTCCTTGGATAAAGCGTCTTTTATGCTCATTTGGCGTGTTCCTTGAACGGCGACATTCTGTTCCAAAGATTCGGAAGATCGATGTCTTTTAGCAGATCCAGCATCTCCAGCAATGCCAATATCAATCTCATCTCTCATCTCAGAAACCTCAATGGCCTTTTGACTCTTCTTTCTAGCAACATCATCCAAGTATGATATCATCATCTTCTTCGTCTCTTCGTCCACCTTAGGACATGCAGCCACATTGCCTTTACGATGCGCAAGATGTTGCTTGAACCTATAAATACCTCCTTTCACCACCTTCTTGCACAACCTACAAGTAACCGTGTTCGAATCTGCACGGTTTGAAAGATATCCAAATTGCCATGCAGGATCAGTTGATCCTGGTGGCACATAAAAGGAAGAGTCACCACCAGAGGCGACATTCGTGGGAGGTGTTTCCATCTACATTGTCAAAAACAACAACATAACATGAACAACAACATATGAATCATAGACTAATCAATAACCAAACAATAACCAAACAATAATAGAACTTAATAGAACTTAACCTATGAATTGAATCAATAACCAAACAATCATAGAACAACAACAATCATAGACTATGTAGAACAACAATCATAGAACAACAACAATCAATAACCAAACAATCATAGACTAATCAATAATAGAACTTAACCTATGAATTGAATCAATAACCAAACAATCATAGAACAACAACAATCATAGAACTTAACCGATAGCAACAATCATAGAGCATAAATTTCGAAAAAAAAATAGCAAAAAAAAACCCTAACCGGACTGGCGGTTGGATAGCGAGGTGGAGGAGAGCTGGGAGACCGAACGGCGACGAAGGAGTGGTCGTGCGGGGACCACCGAGCACTGCGCGACCTCCGGGCGGCGAGCGGCGTCGGGAGGAGGCGGCGTGGAGAGCAGGCGGAGGAGGCGGCGTGGGAGAACCGTCGAACAGAATCGCGTGAAATGTCGGGGGCTGGGGAGTTTAGGTTACTGTCGGACAGTAACCTAAAACTCCCCATTTCAATTCATTCGGATCCTCATGTTAATCGGGCGCCGGATCTTTGTTGCAAAAAGCGGCCGACTAATCGGCCGACTAGACCGACTAGTCGGCCCGACTAGTCGGTCCACCCGACTACTGACCGACTTTCCTAAATCGGGTCGGTCAGTGGGCCGACTCGACTAGTCGGACCGACTAGTCGGTCTAGTCGGCCGATTTTTGCAAGCTTGTTGATAGGTTGACCAAGTCAGCCCATTTCATACCTGTCAACACGACTTACACTCCATCCAGATTGGCCAAGCTGTATGTACAGAACATCATCAGACTGCATGGTATACCACGTGAGGTGGTGTCTGACAGAGATTCGAGATTTACATCTCATTATTGGCA
Source organism: Ottelia alismoides (assembly GCA_037367405.1). Taxonomy (NCBI): domain Eukaryota; kingdom Viridiplantae; phylum Streptophyta; class Magnoliopsida; order Alismatales; family Hydrocharitaceae; genus Ottelia; species Ottelia alismoides. The sequence goes on along the minus strand of JAZKJV010002570.1, from coordinate 167,925 downwards.
TCAGTTCATGTCAGCACTACAGACAGAGCTGAAGATGAGTTCTGCGTATCATCCACAGACTGACGGTCAGAGTGAGCGCACCATTCAGACGCTTGAGGATCTACTTCGCGCATGCATTTTGGAGTGGAAAGGGTCCTGGAAGGACCATTTGCCCTTGGTGGAATTCACGTACAACAACAGTTATCACTCCAGTATTGGCATGGCACCATTCGAAGCCCTATACGGGCGGAGATGCCTCACGCCTCTCAGTTGGCGTGAGGTAGGTGATCATGCTTTATATTCCGTGGATCTCTTGGAGGAGACTGCGAGAGCTGTTGATCTTGTGAGACGGAGACTTCTGTCGGCACAAAGCCGCCAGAAGAGCTATGCAGACCGTCGAAGGAGAGACTTAGAGTTTCAGGTAATCTAATTATTTCTCCTCATCCACTCAATTATGATATATATGTGTTCAACTTAGTCTCATACTAATGACATTCCTATAAATTATAGGTTGGAGATTGGGTATTTTTGCGAGTATCTCCCATGAAGGGAGTGCAGAGATTCGGTGTTCGTGGCAAGTTGGCGCCGCGATATGTTGGACCGTTCGAGATTCTGACTAGAGTGGGGAAGGTTGCTTACCGAGTAGCTCTTCCTCCACATCTTTCTGCTATTCATGATGTCTTCCACATATCCAACCTAAGGAAGTATGTGCACGACCCACGGCACATCATCAGTTATGAGAATCTCGATGTAGAGCCTGATTTGACATACGAGGAGAGGCCAGTCCAGATAATTGACCGTGCTGTGAAGAAGCTTCGCAGCAAAGAGATTCCATTAGTTAAGGTTTTGTGGCACCGTCACGGAGTCAAGGAAGCAACATGGGAGACTGAAGCTGACATGTGGGCACGATACCCACAACTTTTCTGAGGTAATAATCGAAACAAGCTTTTGTAATTATACATATGTAAAAATATATGGCTTCTTTTCTCTTTTAGGTTTTTATGTGTTCAAAACCCTTTGAGGTTTTTATAACCATATTAAATCCAACAAGATACTTAATGACCTTGACTCGAGTCTCGAGGACGAGACTCCCTTTGAGGTTTTTATATTTGTAACATCCATATTCTAACAAACCCGAACTCGTCCGATTTTGGGTTTAATGAACCCAAAAACGTTGTCGGTCAATACTAAACAACCTAAAACGACCAATTGATCATGAATCAAAAGTCGTTCGGGTGAAATTTACCGAAAGTCGGTCACACCGTAACGCGCGCCGTGAAAAAGCCGCGACGCAAATTCGGAAACCGCGAAACGAACCGAGACCGTCATTAGATCCGATTCGACGATATAAGACCAACGGAATCGACCGTTCATCAATCGGAGGTCGTTTGATATTTTTAAATCGTAAAATTTAACCATAAACAAAAACCGTACCCGAAAATTTCGGGGGTTCAAACCCAATTGGAAATATATCAATATTGTACTCAAATTGATCGTCATCCCGAGACGATCAAATCAAGATACTTCGCGTCGAAAACCGAGACCGGAGGTGCGCGTACGATTGATTTTTAAGTATGTCAAGAAAAGAGACTTTTGAAATTAATTAAATAAATATTTATAAGCAGACACAAAGTCTGTTAAAAGTATATATATATTATTATAAAAATTTTGTACGGTAGCAACTGTTAGAAAATTTATATATAGAGAGTTTGTTTATATATATATAACTATTACTGAGCAGACTCAGTCTACTCGATTATAAAGTTTTTTTTTTTAGATTTTGTACAGCACAGCATGTTTTTTTTTCTTTTTCCACGTAATCTCCTTTTAGTCCAGATGACACTAAATTCCTCTCCACATGTCGACTTTAAAACCCCTTCTTCTCTCTATATATATCCTATCCCATTTGTGCCCCAACGCTCCTTTTTAACCACACTTCCGAAGGGTCTTTCCATTCTCTTTCTCCTGTTATCCTTCAAGCTCGAGTTCATCCTCCTCTTCCTGGAAGAGCAGAGGTCCTAATGCTGTAGCCATAATCTGCATGTTGCTGTGCCATGAATTCTTCCATTTATAGGACTTTAAGGTACAATTCCCTTCTCCCTCTCTTTTCTTTTCTTCCAATTTCATCCTCCCCTCTTTCTCAAATTCCAGCTGAGCACCATGTTTCCTTTCCATCCCAATTGAAATTTGTTGCTGGAACCTTTGTCCAGATAGCCCTAGAAGATCCCTACAACTGCTGTAGCCCTTCATGCAAAGTTGCTAATGCCAAAGAACCTCCAAAGCCACTGCATGTTGGAGATCTATCTCCAAACTTGGAAAGAATCAATTTAGGTACAACCCCAACCATTCCTATTGCTGCCATGCATGTGATTTATCCAACAATCCATGAATTTGCCTTTGTTTCATAGAATAAAATTCAGAGATTTCTGTAAAGGATGATGTTCTGTTACTCTGTATATATGTTATAATTATGTAAATAGAATTGGGCCTATGAAACCATTAGACTGGTTACTTAATCACTGTTATAGGATAGAAGCAATATTGTATTGTACTACAAAAATACTTCAAATCATTGTCCTGAATTAGGAGGATGAATTTTTTTGTCGGCCGTGACCACAATCATTGCTTAATTACCGTTCTGGTTTCACCAGTGAAGTCACCCTTGTTGTTCTAATCAATGATGTGTTTTTTTTTCCTGAAGTTATTGTGTTGGAAGTTAGTAGAGTAAGTATGGGTTATTCTCCTTGCGAAATTGGAATCACATATACATTACATCATAGTTGAGTGGATATGTCAATTGATGTTTTGGTTACCGAAATATTTTAATTATCTACAGTTGTATAAAAAACAATTTCTTGTGAACAGTAAACTGGGCTAGAATGTGGGACTGTCTGGAAGAAATAATTTCTTTTTACTTCATTAATTACTACGCCAGTTTTCTCTATGAAATCTGAAACCAGCAACTTATATATTAACATAAATTTTAAATAAATATGTATTGCTTATTACTTGGCCTTTTAAGTTGGATAAATTGGTAATAGTTGACTTGTTTTTGGTGTTGCATGAGCGTGGATTTTAGTGGATATTGGAGCTGGAAAGGTTATAGATCTTGTAGGCTTTATTTTACAAAATTTTATACATAAGTTATTGAAGTAGTCAAGGTAACTCCAAGTTCATAACTGAGATAGTACTTCACGAAAATAGACTTCTATTCCAGAAATGTGATTTAAGAATGATCGAGTAGTAGTAGTATTGCGATTATAAATGGTTATAGTTAACTTTCTATTAAGCATAGTTACTGTATCTTAAGTCATGATTTGGCTGGAATACCGTGATATGTGCATCATGGATTGAAAACCTTCACATCATTACCTACACAAATGTATCCATCTAATGCCTTACAATTGATTTAATAACTCCGGTGTTATGCAAATACACATTGAGGCTCGATAAGATAGGAGTATGAGTGGTTCGTACAATCTATCCATAATTGGGATACCATCTGACTATAAAAACTCACACCGACCAGTACTTGAGATCCATCCTGGCATAAGCTCTGACAAGTTTCCTCATCTCTACAATCTAGTCACGATATGCTTTACATCAAGTGATCCATGGACTAACCATCTTCATAAGATGATCTTTTAAATGTGATCTACTAACATAGATCACTGCTGATGGAGTCATTGATAAGAGAGCTAGATCTATATCAAATATTAATACTCTTCTTTTATGAAGTTGGTAAATGATTTCCAAAATTGTAGATTAAGAAGAGATAGATCTGTATCAAAAATTAATACTCTTCTTTTATGAAGTTGGTAAATGATTTCCAAGATTGAAGATTAAGAGAGCTAGATCTGTGTTACTAATCTCAAAAAGGGAATTGAGAAAGAAAGTAGACAAGCAAATGAAATTGATTGTGAGTCGGTAATGACTTATAAATTATATTGCCGGTCATGGTGGTCTTTTACACTTGACCGTGCGAGGGCGCGGTGACCCTCAACTGAGCGGAGGAAAGGAAGCTCAGTTAGGGCAGCGGTCGCTTAATGCGCGGGTCTAGGATCCCATTCCTTTACACGGTTTTTACGGGAGCTCGCAGTGTTTTTACGCCTCGTTGGGATCCCGACTTTAGACCATTCTGCTGACCATGTTTTAGGATACCCAGGCGGGGGATCCTTGGTTTTCAGTTTTACGTACGAGCTCGGTTGCCCGTTACCGGTCGGGCTGTTTTTCTAGAGTGACTTTTCCGGGAAGTTCCTCTCACCCGTCTCAGTGGCGTAGTTGGGGAGTAGACCTATCCCTCTATTGGACCGTCCTTCCAACTAGAGGGCGAGACGGAAGAGCCATTTGCAGGCTTCTTCACCGCTTGAGTTTTCTTTCGCCAACAGACGGCGATTCTACATCCAGATCATTCGTATCTACATCTATATCTACATCATTGAGAGTATATCTGAGAGAGTTACAGTGAAGGTTTAGAGGAAATCACAATTAAAATTTAGTTGATTAGAAGTGACTTTAATCTGGTTCAAAAACCCTATAAGTTAGTGGACGTGTTGGGAACTTAGTTAGGATGCATTATACAACACCGCATGCCTACGGAGGCACCCCAACCCTAAGGTACTTTTAAATACCTTAGAGTCATAGTGTGAGGTTACACACAGACCAAGACCACAAAACTTAGGAGTAAATAGAATTAAGGATCAAATTCATCGTCATCATATCAGTCCATTATCGAAAACCATGATATGATCTCAATAACAAGAAAGTAGCCATCAAGTTCCACGACATGATCTCCAAGACCAAGAATCATGATCTTTATCTATATCATCTGGAGTTATATCTGAAACAATTGAAATTAAGAATTTTTGTATAGTGATCTTTAATTAAATAAAAAATTTCCCCATAAGATTATGCTTATAATGCGATGTCATAAAAGGAATTTCGGCGAATTGTGTCGTAAACGGGTACCCGGATCCTGAGGGGTTCACAAGTTTGGTATCAGAGCTTATGCCAGGATGGATCTCAAGTACTGGTCGGTTTGAGTTTTTATAGTCAGATGGTATCCCAATTATGGATAGATTGTACGAACCACTCATACTCCTATCTTATCGAGCCTCAATGTGTATTTGCATAACACCGGAGTTATTAAATCAATTGTAAGGCATTAGATGGATACATTTGTGTAGGTAATGATGTGAAGGTTTTCAATCCATGATGCACATATCACGGTATTCCAGCCAAATCATGACTTAAGATACAGTAACTATGCTTAATAGAAAGTTAACTATAACCATTTATAATCGCAATACTACTACTACTCGATCATTCTTAAATCACATTTCTGGAATAGAAGTCTATTTTCGTGAAGTACTATCTCAGTTATGAACTTGGAGTTACCTTGACTACTTCAATAACTTATGTATAAAATTTTGTAAAATAAAGCCTACAAGATCTATAACCTTTCCAGCTCCAATATCCACTAAAATCCACGCTCATGCAACACCAAAAACAAGTCAACTATTACCAATTTATCCAACTTAAAAGGCCAAGTAATAAGCAATACATATTTATTTAAAATTTATGTTAATATATAAGTTGCTGGTTTCAGATTTCATAGAGAAAACTGACGTAGTAATTAATGAAGTAAAAAGAAATTATTTCTTCCAGACAGTCCCACATTCTAGCCCAGTTTACTGTTCACAAGAAATTGTTTTTTATACAACTGTAGATAATTAAAATATTTCGGCAACCAAAACATCAATTGACATATCCACTCAACTATGATGTAATGTATATGTGATTCCAATTTCGCAAGGAGAATAACCCATACTTACTCTACTAACTTCCAACACAATAACTTCAGGAAAAAAAAACACATCATTGATTAGAACAACAAGGGTGACTTCACTGGTGAAACCAGAACGGTAATTAAGCAATGATTGTGGTCACGGCCGACAAAAAAATTCATCCTCCTAATTCAGGACAATGATTTGAAGTATTTTTGTAGTACAATACAATATTGCTTCTATCCTATAACAGTGATTAAGTAACCAGTCTAATGGTTTCATAGGCCCAATTCTATTTACATAATTATAACATATATACAGAGTAACAGAACATCATCCTTTACAGAAATCTCTGAATTTTATTCTATGAAACAAAGGCAAATTCATGGATTGTTGGATAAATCACATGCATGGCAGCAATAGGAATGGTTGGGGTTGTACCTAAATTGATTCTTTCCAAGTTTGGAGATAGATCTCCAACATGCAGTGGCTTTGGAGGTTCTTTGGCATTAGCAACTTTGCATGAAGGGCTACAGCAGTTGTAGGGATCTTCTAGGGCTATCTGGACAAAGGTTCCAGCAACAAATTTCAATTGGGATGGAAAGGAAACATGGTGCTCAGCTGGAATTTGAGAAAGAGGGGAGGATGAAATTGGAAGAAAAGAAAAGAGAGGGAGAAGGGAATTGTACCTTAAAGTCCTATAAATGGAAGAATTCATGGCACAGCAACATGCAGATTATGGCTACAGCATTAGGACCTCTGCTCTTCCAGGAAGAGGAGGATGAACTCGAGCTTGAAGGATAACAGGAGAAAGAGAATGGAAAGACCCTTCGGAAGTGTGGTTAAAAAGGAGCGTTGGGGCACAAATGGGATAGGATATATATAGAGAGAAGAAGGGGTTTTAAAGTCGACATGTGGAGAGGAATTTAGTGTCATCTGGACTAAAAGGAGATTACGTGGAAAAAGAAAAAAAACATGCTGTGCTGTACAAAATCTAAAAAAAAAAACTTTATAATCGAGTAGACTGAGTCTGCTCAGTAATAGTTATATATATATAAACAAACTCTCTATATATAAATTTTCTAACAGTTGCTACCGTACAAAATTTTTATAATAATATATATATATACTTTTAACAGACTGTGTGTCTGCTTATAAATATTTATTTAATTAATTTCAAAAGTCTCTTTTCTTGACATACTTAAAAATCAATCGTACGCGCACCTCCGGTCTCGGTTTTCGACGCGAAGTATCTTGATTTGATCGTCTCGGGATGACGATCAATTTGAGTACAATATTGATATATTTCCAATTGGGTTTGAACCCCCGAAATTTTCGGGTACGGTTTTTGTTTATGGTTAAATTTTACGATTTAAAAATATCAAACGACCTCCGATTGATGAACGGTCGATTCCGTTGGTCTTATATCGTCGAATCGGATCTAATGACGGTCTCGGTTCGTTTCGCGGTTTCCGAATTTGCGTCGCGGCTTTTTCACGGCGCGCGTTACGGTGTGACCGATTTTCGGTAAATTTCACCCGAACGACTTTTGATTCATGATCAATTGGTCGTTTTAGGTTGTTTAGTATTGACCGACAACGTTTTTGGGTTCATTAAACCCAAAATCGGACGAGTTCGGGTTTGTTAGAATATGGATGCTACACCGAATATTTCCACCTCAACCACACAATCCTTCAAATCCTTATGAACAACCACTCCAACACCGTTTCTGCCCTTATCTTTACATGAATACAAGAGTTTAAAGCCTGTCTTCTCAATCTCCCCTGCTTTCTCTCCAACCTATTTTGTCTCTTGAAGACATAGTATATGAATCTTCCTTCTTTCCATCGTATCCACTATCTCCATCAATTTTCCAGTCAAAGTGCCAATATTCCAACTACCAATCCGCAACTTCCGTTGCAATCTCTTTCGGACTAACTTCTTTACTCGCATGCGTCCATTATGCGAGAACCCTTGTAAATTTTGGACTGCATCCGGGCAGTGATGCAGTGGAACTAGCTTAATTACCCGCATGCGTTCCTCATGCGTGAACCCTTGCAAATTTTGAACTACATCCAGGCTGCGATGTAGCGCCCTTTGTCAATTTTTCATTGCATTCGGGCGATGCAACGCGTTGCAAGTAGGGAACGCCCCAACGAAATCTGTATGTTTGCTTGAATCCATGTTGAAAATGGATATGGTTACGGATAACGAAGAGAAGCTTTGCACCACTTGGAATGCAAACATATAAGGATATATCGGTATCCAATCCGAATCGTATCCATTTTGTACAAAATTTGACCATATCGGTATTCATTTTAGAATGGATACGGACATGGTTATCACTTTGATATCCACAAATATCACTATCAGTATCCATATATCTGTTTTCATATATAAATATATTTGTATAATTGTTTTGATATATAAAAACAATTATACAAATATATTTATATATGAAAACAAATATATGGATACTGATAGTGATATTTGTGGATATCAAAGTGATAACCATGCCCGTATCCATTTTAAAATGAATACCGATATGGATGTCAAATTTTGTACAAAATGGATACGATTCGGATTGGATACCGATATATCCTTATCTGTTTGCATCCCAAGTGGTGCCGTGCTTCTCTTCGTTATCTGACTTGCGCTTCAGTGAATTTCTCAGATGGCGGAGGAAATATGGGGAGTCCTGGGACCGAGCGAGGGACAGGATCACTGGGTATGTCGTAATGGTTTATTCTTTGTCAAGAAGGCCTACATTTCTTTCACGAATGAGAATGACTCGACCCGGAGCGATACGATGAGACAATGCATGCTGATTTGGGCACTGAGAACCTCGATGAAGATCAAGATTTCCAGGTTTGTCTGGATACTTACGAAGGTCATAAGATCGGTCTTCTACCTAGGCAATAACACCTCTTGCTCCATGTGTGGTACTATGGTGGAGGATTTGAATCATCTTTTCTTCTCCTGCAGCTACATTCAATAGATTTGGCAGTAGATGGGTGTCCAGTGGGTGAATCTCAACTCCCACGTTGGTTTTTGAGTTGTTTTGGCTGCCAATCGGTTTAGACCCATGACGGAGCTACTGCACCCAATCGCCATGGTCTTGGCGATCTCGTTGTCACACAATGGTGTGGTCTTTTGTAGGGACATATTTTATGTGGATAATGTAATTCATCTTGCAAGGTCTCTTCTGGAGACATGGATTTTGCAGTTTTTTTCCTCTTATTATTATTTTAATATATTATAATGCGAACACCTCAGGAGTGTTTCCCCTCTTTTTTATTCAAAAATAAACGTTAAGTTGAACTTTCATTTCTACATGGCCATGTTGTCTATTCTTTTGTAAAGGTTATGTGCCAATCTCGTGCACTTCAATGTACTCATTTTTCATATCACTGAAGCATTTACTCGAGTCAGGTTTATGAGTAAAAAAAGAAGCAAAATTTTTTATGCTGAAGCGACTGAATGTTTTACCATGCAATGCTTAACTATCTAACTAGAGGAATTTAAGAAGAAACCACCTGGGATATGTATCTGCAATTACTCTTCAAACCTCTTGTGAGAAGGGTGCAAGTTGATCACCCGCTGACTGCCGCCATCCTCTCCTGTTTCTAATAGCGGATAACAAGGATCTAATGGTCGCATGCTAAAGTCAAAATTTTATATGTGAAGTAAGGAAGCTGTTAAAAAAAGACTATGAATCAATGAATACAACAAAAAATCTTGTGCCACTACATGTTGGATTCAAAAAGCTCAGTAAAATCTTCCACCGGAGTATTCTGCTCTACAGAAATAGACCATTCCTTTTAACCTAGATCCAACATGCTGAGGCATGATTTGAGTACAACAAAAACACATGTGCCACTACATGCTGGGTTTCAAAAGCTCAGTAACATCTTCCACCAGAGTATTTCTGCTCTAAAGAAATACATCATTCCTTTTAACCTAGAACCAACATGCTGTGGTATTGATTCGAGTGTAACCATGTGAGCAAAGCTTTGGCGTTTAAGAAAGCTATGGTAAAAGGTCCTGAAGACGTGTTTAAACACAATATATTTTGGCTGATGTTAAAATTAAAAGGTTAGTTATCTCTTGATCAGCGAAATATAACTAATTTGTTTTGCATAGTGTGCTTAGTGGTTATTACTTGCATACCAAATTGAAACAGTCAAAATCTCTTTTATAATGGATCAATCCCGAATCTTTACAGTTCAAGTTTTTTGCTGGCTTAATGGTTATTTAGCACAACTAAAGGATAAATATCATAATTGGTATTTTGATACTGCTTTAATCTTTCCAGCGCGTCAAAGTGTATCGATTGAATGAAAATGGAAAATGGGATGATTGGGGAACTGGGCACGTTACTGTTGACTACTTGGAGGTATCACTATTTTGATCATCCTTATTTTAATTTCTAATGTGCTGTTTATGTAAGCTTTCAGGTTTTCCCGTCTCCTTTATTTATTCTCATGCTTTCTTTATAAGATGGGATTTCTCCAGAGTGAGTTGTATTCTTTCTTTATGGCTGAGAATTTTTCTGGTGTGCACATTCAGGAAGGCAGAAGAGATGTGGCTATTTATGGGCAAAGAGTGGAACACTACTTTCGAGTTTCTATTACTTAGAGACCGTGGATCGCGGAGGAACAATGCGATGTTTAGATCGCTTGGCCCTTTGTCAGAATGTAATTCACTTTGTGTTTACAATTAGAGTACTTGAGAGTGGAGATTTACAACACAATCTTTTGTTTCTACATGTCATGAAGCCTTCTCCTACTATAAATTGGGCCGGCTACATGGATTCTTGCTCAAATCCGTGATGAAAGATTCGACTATTTTTTACGCTGTCTGCCAACTACCTATTGTAACCCCCACAAGGGGGGATTTGAACTGTGGTCTTATAGGTGGTAGGCACACTGCACTACCACCATGTCATTTAAGTGGGTTTCTACATGTCGACTGAATAAATTTCTTAGATTTCTATTAACCTCTTTATTTGTCCTTTCGATCTTTAAAAATGGTCCAACGACAAGGGTTTGCTGGGGTTGTTTCAATTAGAGTCATCCATATAAAGGTGCCCTTGTAGTTATTAACCAATCTTAATACAATTCTTAACCTTTGGACAATCAATCTTAATAGAGTCCTTAAACTTTAGGTAGTCAATCTTAATACAATCCTTAAACTATAGGTAGGCCCTTTTGTGGTCCACAGTACTTGAACTTGTTTTTCAAGGGTGGTGGCCACTCACCTTTTTTTCGAGGAAAATGTGGGTACGACATCGAGAAGACACCTACCGTATAAACTCTATGTATTCGACAACAACAAAAAATCATTTTTCCACATCAAGTAGGGTTGGCTACATGGATTCTTTGCCTCTGTTCAGATCTATCTTGGGTCATTCTCGGGCTTAGATCCAAAAAACTAAGATCCCTTCGTATAGTCGCATTCCAACAATTCCTAGGCCTTCCTCGCCTCTCTTTGCCGGATCAATATCCCAAAATTTGTATCTTCTAGCTGGTGCATCAGTTGACCTCCTTTGCAAATGGCCAAACCACCTCAAGCGGTTTTCTCACATCTTATCCTCTATCTGAGCTACACCAACTTTCCTTCTGATTGCATCATTTCGAATCCGATCTTACGTGTTTGTTCACACATCTACCTTATCATTTTCATTTCTGCTAATTGCCATTCTTTGCACATGTCTATGATTCACAAGCCAAACAGGTGGAGATGCAGGGGGATCAAACCCCGTGCATGCAAAGCGAGCGCTCTACCATTTGAGCTACATCCTCGCATGTAAACTTTATGTATTAAGAATAAAAAAAAATTTACAAGGACCAAAATGCCCATAATCTCTTTACATGCTCAATTACACTTTCCATATATATTCGCTCCTCGCGGAAGGCAGAACGATTCCGAGCAAGCCATAATGACCAAAAGATAGCATCCACCCATACTTTGGTCGGACCATCCCCGTCCCCAAGAGCATCCATAGCATCGCAGAAATCACCCCAATTCACCGCCACAACACTCTCCACGCTCGCCTCAGTCCACACCTCCCTAGCAATAGGGAAACCATAGAATAAATGTTCTGCACTCATCCGTTGATGTGCAACGCAAACACATGCCGTCACACCTAAGAAAGAAGCACATTATTCTATCTCCCGTCATAAGACGCTCCCTTCGCAAAAGTCAAATGAAAACCCGGGTGCGTAATGTTACTATCCTACCCCACAAACCGTTTAACCGATCCGAGATCAATGCCTGATCCCGCCCCTTTAGCCGATAGAAAGCCATATTGGTTTTCCGCACTATGAATCACCCATCAATCCAAGATCAACGGTCAACAGATCCATCCATATCCTCCCATCTGATAGTGCTTCAAATAGCAACAAGAACTATACAAACCACTGATCTGAAAACTCCACCCGAAATGGAGGTATCCAGCTTCCACTCTCAGCAATCCCTGACGGAAACCAATGTGTCATAAGCCAAAGAGTAAAGGTGAGGAAAATGACCCCTCAAGGGCCTCTTCCCAGTCCAGTCATCTCTCCAAAATCTGAACACACAATTATCACCTAGAACATGCCTCATAAGCGACACCACACGTGGAAGCATTGAGCAAACCCCTTTCAAAAGTTGGAAGGCAACATGAAACCATCATTTGAAACAGAGTGTGATCAAGTAAAACGCAGTAGATAGAGTGCACGTGCATGCACAACAAGTCAACCCCTCCTCCCAAAATACGAGTCACCCACTTCACTAGCTGCACCTGATTCATTGTCTTCAGACTGCGGATCCCCTGTCCATCATGCTCCTTTGTAAACACAACTATGTTCCAATCAACAATAGGCATCCCTCGCAACTTTCTAGTCGAGGCCCAAAAATGTCTCATAATTGCTTCCAGTTTCCCCTTCATCCCCAATTGTCAAGATGCGTGGACATGAAACCTTTTTTCTATGTGATAATTGTTTTTTTGCATTATTATGCCATTTGAAAGAGGGAAATTCCCTTGTTACTCTTTTTCTTCCATATTCTCCTTACCTCTCTGCAAGAATCCATGTAACCAACCCTACTTATAGCGGGAGAAGGCTTTGCCAATTTTTATTCTCCTTCCCTCTCCCTTTACAAACTTCAAACCTTCATCACCTTTCCCCGTCCTGTTATAACATATTCCTTCCTCTTCGTCCTTTCAAGCATTTTTTTTTCAAAAACTAAAGGACGATTATCAGACATTAGTGGTCATCCATGTGTACTTGTGTATATATTAAAAAAGGCCTTATTAAAAGTGTTTACTCCCCTTCCTACTCAAATGAAGAAACATAAATATAATGAATAACACATTCTATTCGTATGACCCAACCAACCTAGAAAAACATTCATTTGCAACTAAATTGACTTAATCATAGAAACCGACCTAGATTGATCACATCTTTCAAGAAAATATCATGGCTTCCATTTCTTTTCCCCGCCTTATGAGACTTCCAAAAAGCCATATGGGAAGTGGAATCAAGTCATAGGATATCTAGATGTGTCGAAACCTTGCTTGCTAAAACTAAAAGGTAATCAAAGAACAAGTGATCAATATCTTCTTCTCAATACAAAACAAAGGAAGTAGCGACACCCTTCTTTTATAAACTTGATTACAATCTGTTCCCTCTTATGAGCCATGATAAAATATATGAATTGCCATTCTTTTTTATTGTAATTATAATTTTAATTGTACCTTTTTATGATTTTAATTTTATCATGGATGCAATGGTTCGTAATGGTGCATTCCTTTGTAATATAACCACCATTGGAAACTCCGTTAGGTGATCGATGAATGAAAGTCTTGGCTCTTTGTAAGTGCTATCACTCTTTTCCCTTGGTTTTCTCTGTTATTTTCACCATCCAATCATCCAATCCCTTTCTCGACTCTGTTATTCTTTCTCACATGGATTGATGTGTTCTGTCCCTCATTTCATGCATATCAATGCCTTCCCATCCAAAATCTCTTACGATGGATGTGCTCGTGCATTGTAATGCTTTGTACAACTTCTGGATATCCAACTGATGTACCTTCTTGCTACTAATGAAAGAATTGGCGTGGTGACTCCCGCCTTGGGAGGGCTCCCCCTTCGTTTTTTCAAAAAAAAACTCTTTCGATGGAGTTATTTTTCATTTTTCTTACTGTATCCTCCATCTCTTACCCAAGCCCCATTCCTTGCCTTTAAAATTTGGTTTATATCAATTTATTTTAGAGGTAGCACTCATATTATTCCATAATATGACAATCTTCACCCACTGTGTCTCCTATCTTTCATACGATAAGCGAGGGTATGTTCCTCAAATTAGTTTGATATTATAAAGTCATTTCACATCCATCCACCAACATTAGTATCCACCCGTCACCACTTCAAAACATCATCTCCATTGAACCAATACCGCATGTTTTTTTGTTCCATTTCATGATTTCTTTTCCCCCACGATCACCCTCAACCATCTTGCCCTTATTTCGTTGGCTCCCCTCTCGTAATGCCATTCCACTATGGATTACAATTTAATCATTTTTTGAGGACCAAAAGCGATGTTCGCCCCAATTAATATATAGGAACAAAGTAAACATGTGGTTTACAAAGGTAACGAAAGAGACGACAAAAAGGAAGCTAAACCAGCACCCAATCATCGACTAAACGCGCACAATGCAAAACGATGTTCTTGTAGAAGCGCTGTCCTAAGAAAATAGCTTCATTTCTGCCCAGCCAAATTGTCCACAAGCTTGCCACGGGCCGCAGATGCGCCCTCCGCTCCCTATCTTTGTTCGCCACCAGCGAGCCGCAGAAGGATGCTAAATCAGAAGTGCAAACCCAATCCACAGCCGCTTCCTCCCATACCCCAATGACCTTCGGGCACGCGAAGAAGAGATGCTCCATGGACTTCACTGCACTGTCGCACAAAACACACCTATCAGAGATATTGCCAAGCAGCCTCGCGCACCAATCCCTCGTCATCAACCTCTGTGTACGAAAAAGCCACATGAAGAAGCCTACCCGTTCAGAGAGCCTCAGACCCCAAAAAAGACCGCAATCACGTACCAGAATCTCCGAGCGCGAGGGTAGGGGCCTACATATTGCCCCATATGCCTTCCTTGCCGAGAACGGCCCCCCCGTCAGGCCCAATGATCCCTCCCACCAGAAGGACGACCGACATCCCTGATGCGTTCGGCAGGGCGAGAAAATCCTCGAGCCTTTGATCGGAGAAATTAGCAAGGAAAGGCGGGAACCAAATACCATCCGACCAGCAGGAGGCGATGCAAGCATTTTTATCAGCTGTCAAAGCAAACAGGCGAGGGAACTGTGAGCTCAAAGCCCCCCCGTCCAATCATCTGCCCAAAACCTGAAAGAAAGTCCATCACCAAGCACCAGCACAAAGAGAGATAAAAATCTTGAGAAAACCTCCAGCACCCCTCTCCAGAAGGGCGTCTGAGCCCCTACCAGATCAGCCGCCAATGGAAGCGCCCCGCTAACACCGTGAATCTTGCGCAAGATCTTGCTACAAAAATCCTCACCTGTGCTTCATATTCTTTTGGCCCACTTAAGAAGGAATGCCTCATTAACATGCTCCAGTCTCCGCACGCCCAACCCACCATCGCTCTTCTGCCGCGTTATTTCATTCCACTCCACCAAGTGAATCCCTCCCGACACTTCCCCATTCTTGCTCCATAAAAATCTCCGCATAAGCTTCTCGAGGCGATTGCGAATCCCCATCGGCAACCAACGGTTAGACAAGAAAAACACCGGGATAGAGGAGAGCACCACCTCGAGGAGGACGAGGCGTCCCCCCTAGAAAGAATGACTGACTTCCACCCGGCCAGCCTCGTCTCTACTTTCTCAACGACATTGAGCCAATCCCTCAGCCTAGCTCTGCCCGTAACCAAAGGCATCCCCAGGTAATCAATAGCCAGGGAGCCAGGCTGAGACCCCAAGATACAACCGCAAGCGTCCGCCTCCTCCGACGAAAGATCAAAAGGGACCACCTTCGACTTGTTGACATTCTTGCATAGACCCGACAGTTCACTATATAAGTCGAGGGCTGTAGACATGCCCGAGACCTCTGTAAGTCCCCCCTCAATGAAAAAGATAGTGTCATCAGCATACTGAAGTAAAGGTACGACCATCCCACCCTTGGGATATCCCGTCGATAGCCCGCAATCCACAACACGGCAAGCCATCCGGGCAAGGACATCTGCAACGACGACAAAAAGAAGGGGAGCAAGGGGGCATCCCTGACGGACCCCCCTTCTCGGCTGGAAGAAGCCCCCCTCCGGACGGCCATTAATCATGATCCAGAGAGAGGCCGTGGTTACTCATTGACGCATCCAAGAGATCCAGACCTCCGAGAACCCTCTCCTCCGCAGAACTGACCAAATGAACTTCCAGTCATGGCAATCGTACGCTTTCGCGAAGTCAACTTTCCACAGCACTCCATGTCTTCCCTCCTTCACCCAATCCGCAACCAACTCCGAGGCAAGAGTAAGACAATCCACGATCTGTCTTCCCTGAATAAAAGCCGATTGCAACGGGGAAATGATGGAATCAAGGACCCGAGCAAGCCGTACTACAAACACTTTTGCCATGATCAGGTAAAGCGCATTAGAAATAACAATGGGGCGGTAATCTTCAATTCGCTCGGCCGAGGGGGACTTAGGAAGCAGCACAAGGATAGCCCTATTAATCCGATCTAAGCTCGCATTGCCATCACAGAATTCGGCAATAACCTCCAGCACCTCCTCGCCAACTAGCTCCCAAAAATCCCTATAGAAAGCCACTGGAAAGCCGTCAGGGCCCGAAGACCCATTCGCATTCAAATCCCACACGGCCGCCTTAACCTCCTCCAACGACACCGCCTGCGTCAGGCCCTCACACAACATTGGCGAGAGCGGCGTGGCCCCAACCCCCGTCCAACGCCAAACCCTTGGGATGCACCTCGCCGAGAACTCCCTGGAATGAGCGGTGATTGCTCTCCCCATCTCCCGTCTCCCTCCACACGAACGCCATTTACCGTGATCGAACGCAATGTGTTAGAGCGCCGCCTTCCGCTAGCAATTCGATGGAAGAACGCTGTATTGGCATCCCCCTCCTTCAGCCAAGACGTCCTCGATCTCTGACGCCACTCTGTTACTCGCTTTAAATCTTCTGCCGCGATCTGCTTCTGCGCGAGCAAACGCGCAACCAACTCATCTGGCTGAAGCTCCCTATCATTCTCCACCGCATCAAGGCTGCTGACCACCCCTCCGCCTCCGCCCTGGCGCCGCCCTAGACTCTCTCTTGAAAGAAGTCAACCTCTTGCGCAAAGAATCGAGCTTGTGGGCAAACTTTGACACCGTCGAGCCCTCAACCTGTACCTGGGACCAATGAGAAGCGACCAACTCCCTGGAGTTATCCTCCAGTAACCAGCACCTCTCATACCTGAAAAAAGCCCCTCAATGCGGGCGCATCACCAGAATCCCACAAAATAGGAGTGTGATCAGACATGCTCCTCGGCCTAGCAGACACATTACAAAGAGGGAAACACTCAAGAAGCTCTGTAGACGCTAGAACCTGTCAATACGGGAGCAGGAGTTTGAGTTCCTCCACGTGTATGCGATATCCTCCGCATTTAAATCCTCAAGTGCCAAGGAATCCACGACCTCTGCAAAATCCAACGAGCCCGGTTCCTGACCTCCCCTGGACCGTGGTCTATCCGACGTACGAAGGGTAACATTGAAGTCATCCCCAACGAGCCACGAGACCCCCGCGAACAGCCAACTCGCCTCTCGCAGATCCTCCCAAAGCTCTTTTCTTTTAACACAGCAGCAAGGCCCGTAGATACAAGAAAAAGCAACATGCAAAGAAGAGTCCACGCGTACCAAAAGAACGGAGATTACA
Source organism: Ottelia alismoides (assembly GCA_037367405.1). NCBI lineage: Eukaryota > Viridiplantae > Streptophyta > Magnoliopsida > Alismatales > Hydrocharitaceae > Ottelia > Ottelia alismoides. Next base: position 150,239 of record JAZKJV010002570.1, on the reverse strand, counting down.
TACCCCCCCTGAGAACCAAGCCCATCGTGAAAGCCGCAGATCTCCACGCGATAAGTAATCCACCTGCCACACCCACCTCATCGAGAGCCCTGACATCATCCACTCCTCCCGCACCAAACGACCTCCAAAGAACATCATCCACCCCTTGAAGCTTCGTTTCTTGCAACATGACTACATCGCAACCCCATTCCGTGAACCTCGACCCCATAATTCTCCTCTTGTCCGCCTCCCCCAACCCCCGCACATTCTAAGAATCTTCATATGGACCCCTCTTGTTGTCCCCCAAGGCGGACCACACCAGCGGCCGCCGCAACAGAATCCTTAAGAGTCGAGCAAGACAAGTATTTAATGTCCTCCTACTTGACCAATACCTACAATTTAATCGTTGCAGTGTATAGATCAATCCTTCCCTTACATCTATCCCCACTTCTTCCTCCAACCCTCGAGGATTACATCAGGTTCTTATGTCCTCCTACTTGCACCACTCTTCCCTCCTCCAACAAGTATTATTTACTTTACTGCTTGAGATCCGCCATGATATGGACCACCTTTAGTGCTTCCTCCACGCCTATACTAACGTTATGGAGATCCATTTCCTCAACTAGTTATTGACATGTACTTGTATCTTTGGAAGCATCGTTCCCAAGTTTCCAAAAATCTATAGTTGGTGTTCAGTTGAAAGGGCCACCGGATAAGTATTAATATGCAATCAGACGACTAATTCGAATTTAGTTATTTTTGTATTTTTCAATTTTTTGAATATAATAATTTTTGTACACACATTCTTTTATATTCATATAAAATTGGGTAGTTTAAATACTACTTCTATAATGCACACCGGGGATATATTGTGTCCGAGATGTGGGGAGGCTAAGTGGATGAGCTTGATGACGAAGGCACCTAGGGTCAAGGGGATGCACACTGGGGATATATCCTGTCCGAGATGTGGGGAGGCTGTAGAAGACATTGAACACTTGTTATTCACTTGTCACTGCTTTGGGTGATTTTGAACACTATGAACTTTTCTTTGTTGAAGTACGCATGCACTAATGAGTTTTGGGCCTCTATCAAGATAATATCGATTTCGATTTCTTTTCGAGATGGCAAAAAAACGAAACACTTTTGAAGTTTCGTCAAAATTTCGATGAAATTTCGCCAATTTCGACCAAAGTCAGCCTATATTTGTGAAGGAAGGGTCCATATCGATATTTCATATTCGGTTTCGGTGGAGTGTTAAAATTGAAATTTCGGCAAAAATTCGCGAAATTTGAAACTCTGCTACTTGTTCGTCTTGTCAATTGGGTTGTTTGCGTCCTTTTGTTGAAGTGATTTTTTTTAAATTTGTTAATATATCATCGATTATTGAATATATAAGACAATATTAATCGTTATGAAATTAATTTTTTATTTAGAATCAGAGAAGAATATTATATCATTCGCGACGATCCAGGTAGCATTGCTTGTCATTTCTATTTTTAAAATGTTATCTAATCATTGCTATTTTCTTGTTCAAAACTTAGTAATGATTTAATGCAAATTAGATAAATATTAATAGATGATCATTGTTATTTGGACTGTCAAGGCGAGAGATTATGCCTCACGCATCACGGAAGCGAGGAGATCGAATCGTATCCGATCTAGGTCGATTAGTCATACTAGTTGATGGTGCAACGGAAATTAAACAAATTTTGATGAAACCACATTGCATTGGAGCAATTCATATGCCGTTTCTTCTTGATCACATAAGTATAAGGTTTACCTCTTGAAGCATGATTACGATGTCAAAGCCTCTAAAGGAAGAGACCTCCTGTGTCAAGTCCAATTCGACAAGAGAGAACTTGTGGGATCATGGATGAGACGTGTGCTTTCCATAATCCAAGGTGACGATTCGAATCTCCCGACTTTGTCTCACGAAATCTGACGTCTTCTTCAAGTGCATCATGCATCGAAGAAGATGAAGATCCATGGGCAATCGGTCTGGTAACATGACACTATGTGGCGAAGATTGCAGTCTCCACAAAGCCTATGTGGACGACCACAATGATTTAAGAGGGAGAGAGGGTTGGTGTGCGGAGAGAAAGAGAGAGTTGTTGTATCAATTGCGTTCATTAAAAGAGCTTGGGTTAGCCTCTCTTTTATTGCATAATGGTTGGTGAATGGGAGTCCTGCAATCGATAATAGATGCAGAACTTATGTTCATCAATTCACAGCTTCGAAGTAGAATGCCTTACCAAAGCAAGCATAAACATGCACATTGGTTTTTTAAAGAAGAGTTCTAGTCATGCAATCTGCAACTCTGTTCCGTTGTAGCATTTCTCTTTCAATGAGGTGTCTCATAATACCCTCCTTGCAAAACTCATTGAACTTTGTGATACAGAATTCTGAGACATTGTAGTTCTCAAATGCTTAACCTTCTTTAAAGTAAGGTTCTCCACTAAAAGCTTCCACTATTTGAAAATTTTGAATGTCATGCTCTTGTGGTTCATTTTAAAGGCCCATACCATCATGGTGTAATCATCGATAATAAACAAGAAATATTTGGCACCTCCAAAATATGGAACATATAAGGTGTCCCAGCAGTCAAGCACAGATGTAGTCAAGCATCTCCTTTGTCCGTGAACTGCTTTGTTGAATGATTTCCTCTGTTGTTTTCCAAACACATAATGTTCAGAAAACTTCAACTCGAATCCTTTACGAACCTAAAGAAAACCTTTCTGACTAAGGATGTTCACCCAATGTTAACATATATGCCCTAACTGTATATGCCATAACTCGAATTCAGATTCAACGGTATGACGCATGCAGAACATAAACAGTCTTCTTTTTGATGCCATGGATGGTGATTGTCCTTTTTTTGGCAACCTTCAAAACTCCTCTTATAGCGTTGTAGATACATGCTTTAGAGTCAACAAATCTAAGGGATAAATGATTCTTCATCAAGTCTAAAATATGGCGAATTTCTGAAACACTCCTCACCATCCATTTACGCATCTTGTTTTTCTCATAACAGATGCTATTGATTTGCACGACACAACATTTCCTTTGATCACATTTCCTTCATTTATGTTCTCATATATAGAATCTATCTCTAAGACGTTTTATGTTTCATAAGGTATTCTATCTCAATATTCTTAGTGCGCTTATATAACTGTCTAGTTGATTTATCGTTTAATAGAGTGAAACAGGAATTTTAACTGGAAAATCGCATTCTTATAGAAATGAGATAGGCCAACTAAGCTTACAGGTGGCTTGGGCCCTTGCTCAATCTTTTTTCTTTTAAACTAGATCGAGGGTCTATATCTTGTTTCTTGTCGAGCCAAGTAGCTAGATTGTCACCCACAAACGTTGCCAACTCTGTGGCGGATCTTATGTACATCAGGAAGTTATCATAGCCAACTTCAACATAAGAAGAGATATCGATGTAACCATTAATACACTTCCCTTTATCCTTGGCGAGGGCGCTGTCATGCTCACACTCGGATCATACCCCCATCATTTTGCAATCGGGGAAGAATGCCCGACCAATCTATAGTCATATTTGAATGGGCGTGGCTTTTTGATGACTATTTTTTTGCATAAAATTGTCGCCTTTTGGTGATTCTGCCAATCGGGGGCGTTGCAACATCTCGCCTTGCAGAAAAGCTACGAGTGCTCATGAGTTTTTTGGTTGACTACATGAAAGAAATCGGAGCACAATGCCTCATTATGAGAATTGGTGCACAAGAAGAGGTGACTCGTTTGGATACACTTAGACATGTACAAGATTTGGTAGTGGAAGAATGTGAACGTAGATCCAGCATGCTACAAACCATCTTATTGAGGACAGAAATGTGGAGGTTGAATAGAGGCAAAGATCTTGACGACAACGGGTTAGAGAAGGTGTCACGAATACTCGATTCTTCCACTCCATGGCCGATGGTTGGAGACAAAGAAGCTACAATCACTTTCTTTTGGTGGATGGTAAGCTATTCATGGAGACAGAGATGTGGGCATGACATTGAGCAATCATTATCGTTCTTGAGTAGAAGGTCCTCACGTACATGGTGGGTATGTCAAGGCAAGGGTGTTACAGGGACCATATTGCATGGTTGATGGTGGATTTTAAGGAACAAGTGACATAGGAGGTTGTCTAAATACGAATGGATTCACTAGACTTGGATGAATTTCCAGTTTATTTCTATAGGGAGTTTCGGGAGGTGGTCGAAGATGATAGTATGGTGGTCCTCTCCCATTTTAGGGAGGGAAACTTCGATTTTTAATATCTTAATATGGATCCAATGACACATATTGATGACCTTAGACTGATAACTTTGTCCTATTTGGTGCATCTTATTATTGTGAAGATCCTTGCCAATTGTCTTTGTGGTGTTTTTCGGGATATTATTTCTCCTTAAACAAATGATGTTTATTCCATGCGGTTTATGGCAGATGGACTTGTCTTTGCTTCAGTGTTGTAGAAGGCAACATTCGATATTCAGTCGGAGGGGTCACTGAATAGAGATTAATTGGTGTTCAGGCGACTATTCAGAATTATTCGATATTGTATTTTTTTAATTATTTTAAATATAAAATTTAATTTAAATACATATATTCTTATACATTTATGTATATATGACCATCAATTAACAAGAATCCAAGATAAAAGTACTAATTAACGAGATATATATATGAATCTTTGATATTTCTTGTAATATTGCTATAAATGGTAAACCTTCAGAATTAAAATAATAAATGAAATAATATAAATTCAGCAATCAACCAATAGTTGACCAGTCGATCGAATAGTCAGACTGACTATTCGGTCAAGCCGACTATTGGCCAACTACTTATTGTTCAGTCGGGGACCCTCCGCACGACATAGTCGGACGGACTATTCGATATAGTCGACCGAGTATTTCAACACATCTTGGCTTCAAAGATGGTGCTGGACTCGAACTGGAATCATTGGAAGGGTGTGGAGTGGAAGGTCGATTTCACCAAGGCTTATGATTGTGTTGGTCCGAGTTTTTTTCGGACCTAGCTAAAATGAAGAGGTTTCCCCGTGCTCTGGATATCGTGGATGAAGATGTGTATTTATCGCCTCGTCAACGGTCTTGGTGAATGGTCACCATGGAGGCTACTTCCTGATGAGATTGGCCTCAGTTGCCAATTTTTGTCCGGAATTCAGAAACCTGGAAGTATTTATCCCCATTCTACAGTATGCAGACGATACGATCTTATTTATTGAGGGTGGCGTTGACTAGGTGAGGAAGGTCTCCCAAATCATGAATAGTTTTGGCAAATTTTGAGCCTTCGGATAAACATGGAGAAATCATCCTTCGTTCGTTTTGGATTTTCTACAGATGTGATACATGATTCTATTGAGAAGCTACATTGCTTGATCACTTTGTTGTTGTTTACTTATTTTGGGATTTCGCTTGTTGGGGGAAGTCTGAGGTCATCTGATTGGAAACCGCTTATTGATAGATTGGAGGTGAAACTGGCAAGGTGGAAGGTTGCGAGTTTATTACAGGGTGGATGATCGGTGCTTCTGAAGCATGTGCTGTCAGCTATACCTATTTTTTTCTGCTCGACTAGATTACTCCAAATAGGTGTCAGAAAAAGAATGTAATCTATTTGAGACGGTTCTTCTGGTTTGGTGCTGGGCATGGAAGAGGAAAGCTGCATCTTATTGATTGGACAACGATGAATAGGTCGAAGAAAGAAGGGGGCGTCGGTGTTCTTGATATTGAAAGAATGAATAAGGCATTGTTAGCCAAGTGGTCACTAGAATATGGGGTCTGAAAGAGGACTCGATAGGGCACCTCCTACAAAATATATATAAGATTGGTAGCTCCCTATAATCTGATCATGTTAGATCCTTGCTGTGGTAAGGAATCCCCAAGGAGCTTGTGGACATGCAAAGCCTCATGTTGCTGGTGCCTGGTGCTTGGCAATGGTGAACTTTTCCGCTTCTGGTTGGATGACATGTCATGTTTGGGCCCTCTTTGTGAGAGATACCCAAGGTTGTTCTCTCTTGCGAGTGATTTGGATATTTTGGTGGTACATTCTTGGTCAGATGGATTTTGGACAACTACATTCTTGGGGGAGTTTTTAGAGGAGAGATTACACGAGTTTGCTATCATGTTAGATGACTCGAGGGATGTGGAAGGCCTGTCTTCGGGTGGGGACCATTTGGCGATGGATGAACGTAACTTTCTTTGTGAAGAAGGCATATCAGGCTTGTCACTCCCTTCATTCGATGTGGATGAGAATTTGAAGCAAGATTGCATGTTGATATGGAAATTGAGGATCCCACAATGCATATGGTATTCCTCTGCCTCGTCAAGTATGGTCGGATAATTACAAAGGAATGGTCAAGTTTCTTCATATGAGTGATACAAGTTGTCTGAGATCTGGCGATGATGTGGATGACATGGATCGCCTCTTCTTCATATGTGAGTCTTTGACGAAACTATCGGAAAGAATCGTCATTCTTTGGCTTCAGACTTAAGACCTCAACACTTTTTGGACATTTGTTAGGGACTTTTGCGGCAACTCCCATGATGATTTTGGAACAATGGTTGGGATGAGTTTCTTCAGATGTCTAATGAGCCGGCGGATTTGAAAGGCACTGTTAGTGGCATGGACCATTGGGATTGGGCGGATGACCACTTCTTCATCAAGAATGCGTACAAGACCTCGGTATCGCACGAGAAGATGTAGGAGACATTAAGACAAGACTACAAGCTCACTTGGAAAGCGAGGATCTTGCCTTGAGTCAAAGTGTTTTTGTGACTCTTTAGGCACGACCCACTTCTCACATCCGAGTATAGAAGCAAGCTTCTTAGGACCAACGATGCAATTTGCTTGAGGTACGGAGCTGGAAAGAGGGACGTGGACTATCTTTTCTTCAGATGCATGCTTTCTGCATGTGTTTGGGTACTTGCAGGCATACATTGGCTTAGGACGAACGATTCATAGTCGTTCTGGGCTTCAATATGCATTTTTTGTGGAAACTCACTAGAGGATTCTTCGACACCGCTTGCACGCATTTGGGTGTTGTGGTCGGGGAGAAACAAGCTCATTTTTCACGATCAATCCTTCTACTATGAAAATTTTCTTAGAGATAGCAAGGTTTTACAACAAATTTGGACATCCACTTGTAACCTCTTTTCAATGATTATTAATTGAATTTTGTGGTAGGTCTCGACTTGGGACTGCACCCTCTTTACTTTCAAAAAATTCCCATGAAGATTGCATAGCTCCCTGCTGCATCTTTGGGCGATTTGCTGTGCAAGAAATGGGCTAATTTTTTGCGGTCTGTTTTTTTTTATTTTGAAAATATTTTGGAGTATTGGAAGACCATCCTTCTGGCATGGTTATCTTTACGCTAATGAAATTTTTTGTTTTAGTTAATACAATTTGAGGTGAGTTTCATCTCATGATCACCCTATTTCATTCGAAAAAAAATGTGACAATTAAAGGCATATACAATCTCTTTTCATGGAGATTTTTGTAGATATCTGATAATAAGTACATCATTCCAATGTAACACGGACTTTCCATATGAGGACTATCTTTACTTATAACAGACGGGATATCTGGCTTAGTGATCGTAATATATACTAGTTTTCCTACTAGGCTTGTATATAATTTAGTATCTTCAAACGTGGATACCGTAGTAGTGAGTGATGTCGAAAATCTGTTGGAGTAGAAGATGATTTGCAACCAAGTAGATCTCCTTCCTTAAGAATGCTTAGACCGTATTTTTGTCAAGCAAGAAGTAGTCCCTAAGAGTGACAGGTGACCTCTACCTTGGGAGACCGAGGTCTTTGGTAACAAATACCTTATGTAAAAAGGCATTGGCCTAGACGCCCACATAACACGCTGTCATCTCTAGTAATAACCATATCATCAATATATACGATAAGGATTATAGTTCCTGTTGCATATCGTCCAGTGTTCAGAAGTGTCCTTGCATGAACTGCATATGTGGTTGCATATGCCTATGTAATACGTGCGTCGAACCACATTCTCAATGTAGTGCATACACTTTTTACATTATATATTTAGTTTGTATAGTTGCATATTTGATTGCATACCCTGCTTATTTAGTTTACATTCTATATCGAGTTGATGTATAACTTAGTTTTTGTGTTCTATCAGTTGCGCCCCTCCGAGATATTGCAATATTAGTTATGCCCCCCTTTCGGAAATATCAGTTGTGCCCCTGACTTCTTACTGTTCTATCGCTTGTGCCCCTCCGTTACTTTGACATTTAATAAGTTGAACTTAACCATGGTTTAATCAAGCCATAGTGTAGTTAAGTGTGGCATATTTGGAAGAAAAACCCCTACGTCCTCCTTCACCCCTTCGCCCCCTCCGACCTTGACGCCTTCTACATGTGGGCCTCCGACGACGACGGAGCTCAGGTACATACTAAAGAGGGAGTACCGGGGAAAGAGGTTCACGACAACATCGGTGAGGAAGATGATATGAGCCGCGATAGAGGTGTGATTTTTCTGCTGCATGAGGGGGCAAAGGATAGGAGTGAGAGGAGGTTGAATTGGGGAGGCTGGGGCTGGGGGGGGGGCAGAGGAGAGGATGTGAAGGAGGAGGGGTGAGGTTGGGGGGGGGAGGAAAGGGGAGGCGGAGGAGGGGGAAGGTTGGGGGCGGAGGAGAAGACATGAGAGAGTCGAGGGGGAGGCAAAGGAGGGGGGAGTTATGTGGCAGAGGAGAGGGGGAGGGTGGGGGCAGCGGAGAGGATGGGGCGGAGGAGAGGGAAGGTTGGGAGGAGGAGGGCGAGGCTAGGGACGGAGGAGAGGGGCGAGTAGGAGGTGGGGGGTAGACTGGTGGCAGAGGAGAGGGGGAGGTTGGGGGCTGAGGAGATGACGAGGTGGAGGAGAGGGGGAGGCTGGGGGCGGAGAAGAGGATGGGGCGGAGGAGGGGAGGCAGAGGAGGAGGTCGATCGTAGGAGGAGGACGATTTGGGGTGGGGGGAGGCGGTGAGGGAGGAGGTCGTCCTAGGGAGGAGGAGTGGAGGGAGGAGGGAGAGGGTGAGGAGGGCCAAGAAAGACCTCTTAACCTTGTTTTTTTTCTAATTTATTTCCGCTTAGATCTCCAAAGTTAACATCCGTTTGTGTTGGGGATTACCAACAACTAACCCAAGGGGTACGGGTGATAGAATAGTAAGAAGTCAGGGGAGGGCCAAGAAAGACCTCTCATCCCCGTTTTTTTCTAATTTATTTCCACTTGGGTCTCCAAAGTTAATGTTTATTTGTGTTGGGGATTACCGACAACTAACTCGAGGGGCACGAGTAATAGAATAGTAAGAAGTCAGGGGCACAACTGATATTCCCCAAAAGGTAGGGGCATGACTAATATTGGAATATCTCGGTAGGGCATAACTGATAAAAATCCTTATTTTTATTAGTTGTTTTTATAATTCATATTGGAGAATAGTGCTCTTATATATGCCATGATAATGCTATTAAAATTTATATTAAACATACACACTTATTTTAATTTTTTTCTTTTTGAATCTAGGAAAATTCTTCTTACCCTAGAAATAAAGCATTAACAATGAACTACGGTCATAAATTGGAAAAAAATATAAACCGCATAAAACCACAATTCTTCTTCATATTACACGGTCATTATGCATCGACCTATTTAAAGGAATATGCATATCGAATTTCCGAATCTTGAGGTCATTTGAAAAAGACTAAATGATCAGAGGAGGTCCTATTAAAATCGACAGAATCGATCAAGTCTGTCTAAGTAGACTCCGGTGTTTTACGCCATTTAGAATTTTGTGTAATCAGCAAACATACCCCCCTTTGACATTGTAAGCTGTCGGCTGAGACATATACATTTCTCGTCAAGATCTCCATTCTGAGATGCATTCTCGACATCTCGTTAATAAATACATCGGCTTTTATCGGTAACAATAGAGAAAATGTATAAATTGAGCCCATTCTAGCAACTGGAGAAAAAGTCTTTAATTAATCGACACCGTATGTCTGAGCCTAACGCTTTGCTCGAAGGCTTGTCGAACATGGTAAGTGAGCCTTCAGGCGCATATTTAGTCGTGTAAACCTATTTATAAGCAACTGGAGTAATGCTTGGGGGTCAAGCAACAAGCTCCCAAGACAAGCACATCCATTTCCTCATCCATAATCTTTTTCCACCCTATATCTTGCAAAGAGGTGTCATGATCTTTCGGTGTGGGAATTTCATAATAGTATCTATGAACTGCCTGTTAGAGTTAGACAAACCATCAATATAAGTATATCGTGAGAGAGGGTGTAGAGTGTATTTCTTGGTAGGCTTCCTTGAAGCAATGAGAAGTTCAACAGAGGAAGGTGGATCATTTGATTTTGTAGTGGAGGGGTCATCCGAGGATGTTTCATGAACGTGCAAATCCGAAGCAATATGTAATGGATTAGACTTTGTAATTTTATGGTGCCTCTTTTGGAGAACTTGAAGTGGAATGAACTCTAATGGGATGCCACTAATAATGTCAGTAAAGCTATTGTTTCTATTGAGATATTTGTATCTCTCTGTGGTTTATTTATATTTCTTATTTATCTTGTCTTCATTATGTAATTTTCCCATAGAGCTTTTCTCATATATAAGAGAGCTCTAGGGTTTTGTGCAATACCCAATTTTATTTTTCCTTTCCACATGATATCAGAGCGAAGGTCCTAGGTTGGAGCCTGTGTCCTAGATATCCCTCCCCACTAAAAACACTAACACGACCGTCGCGCCTCGCGCAGCAGCAACAACATCGACGACCAATGCCACCACCACCGCCGCACGTAGCAACAGGCATGGCCGCCGCACGCAGCAGCAGCCAAGGGTGCCGTCGCCGCACGCAACAACAACCAAAGTCGCCGCCGCTGACCCCTGGAGCGGCGACCTAGGGTTGCTCTGCCGCTGCCGACCCCTGGAACGACAGCCTAGGGCTGCTAGCCGCCCCTACCATTCATCTCGCACGCTTCATCGTCCTAGGGGTCCCTGTTCAACGATTTCAAGGTCTGATCCTTGGATTTCTAGGGTTGATTTAGTCATCTAAAATCATCGTAATTACCTAGGGAGACCTCAAACGGATGGAAAATGTTGTGGTATTATTCTATACCCACAACCGTCTTCCTATGTGATTATGTAGATGTGGTCAATCTTGTCTGCATCCACAATCTTTATCATTGTTGTCATCATGTCATACAACATAGTTGATTCCAAAGCCGAGGTCTCGTCCCTGGGTGCCTTTAAAGGTCTGACACCCATTGTTAAGATGGATGTGACAAATTATAATCTTTGGGCCATGCAGTTTATGAGCTTAATACAGTGTAACGACAAGAAGCACATCCTCACACAAGATAAACCTAGTGACAAGATTAGGATTAATGCCTCATGGGAGGTACACGATACCTATACACGTGTATGGCTATCTGGGACCGTATCAATAGAGATAGCTAATGATATTCTGAGTCAGCCTACTGCAAAGGCTATGAGGGACATTCTTGTTGCCACGTATTACCCGACAAAAAACGAAGACATCATGATATCTTCACTTCGAAGCATAATGGACATCCTCTACACACCCTCTACACCTCTCTAAGGGGTATGTTTGAGAAGCTTCATGGTTTCATATCCTTGACTGCTACACCAGAACAACTCTAAGGCGTACATGAATTCATTGATGATAGGAGTGTTTATAACAGCTCTTGATCTTGAGTACGACGCTGCTCGAGCGCAGATCTTGAAAAATGCTACCATACTTCCGATAGAATAGGCATATCGTAGACTGAGCAGGCTTATATCTTCTGGCAGTGTTACTTAACAACATCAGACTTCCTCTGCTATGTCTACATCTCGTGGTAAAGGAAGCCCAACACTGTACTGTGGTCGTGGCAACCGTGGTAGGGGAGAAGGTAACCGACCTCGTCAGCCGCTGTTGTAGAAGTCAGTCGACTAGGCCGATTAGTTGAGTGGGGGGGGGGGCTCAACTAGGTCTACTCGGCCATTAGTTGTTCATCCCGACTAATCAGACCGACTATTCGACCGACTTTTACATAAAGATTTTTAAATGTTTTAAGTTTTTTGATCTTTTTTAATAGCAAACTTATTCTAATATGGTTAATGTTATATTTAAAGAAAATGTGCAAATCAATGTAAATATATAAGAATATGTGTATAAAAATTGATTTATATTTTTAAAATAATTTAAAAATTCAAAACCGACTAATGACCAACTAAATACGATTAGTCGCGCGACTGCCGATTAATCCTTAGTCAGTGGCACCACCGATCGAGTACTGACTACTGCTTTCTGCAACCTTACCGTCACCCTTGCACTTACTGCCGCAGGTCTGGACATTCTTAAGATACATGTTATTCAAAGCATGGCTTTCCTTCTTCAGCGCGTGTTGCGGAGCAGACTGAGCATGTTAGTATTTTTCTTGCTTTTGATCAGAGGTTTGATGATCTTGTGGCTCGTTTGAGAGATATCATGCCTACACCCTGCCTTTCAAGTTCTCCTCCTGAATCCTCAGAGGTAGCCGCCTCAACGTCTGCATCAACATCATGTACAACATTTGCTCTTACTAGTTGTTACATGGCAGACTTATCCGAATGGATTATGGATTCCGGAGCTTCATCATCTTTGCGGTGATAGAAGCCAGTTTAGTACATACAGGTCGACTCATCCAGGTAGATTGGTTGTTATAGCAGATGGAACCCACTCTCCTATTATTGGTCCATGGGAGATGCATTTGACTTCAGGGATGCGTCTATAGAATGTCCTTCATGCTCCTGATTTTTACATGAATTTATTATCTATTAGTCAAATCACCAAAGATTTACATTGTTGTGCCATATTTGATCCGTCATCCCTTGTGTTTCAGGACATCCTTACGGGCATGGTGATTGGATCTGACCGTGAGCAAGGAGGATTGTATAGACTGGTCCAATCTCCATATGCTGATACTTCGTCTTTGCATGATGGATCAATCTCCCCGTTTGTGTGGCACCTCCATTTTGGTCATCTTCCTCTGCAAAAGCTGTGTCACGTTCTTCCTCATATCTCCTGTTGTGCTACTTTTTAGTGCGAGGCCTGCCAGCTTGGGACGCATCATCGCTGTACTTTCCTGAGTCATCAGGGTCGTAGTATTAACAATATTTTTTAATCCATTTTGATATTTGGGGTCCGTGTCGTGTCCCAGACCATCAGGGACATAGATTTTATCTTGTTGCTGTGGTCGATTTTTCAGGTTATCTCGGGTCTTTCTGCTTAAAAATAAGTCTAATGCTGGTCCTGTTATTTAGTCATTTATTAATGAAATAAAGAATGTTTTTTCCGTGAATGTCAAGTATATATGTTCTGACAAGTATTAGATTTTTGTAATCGTCAACTCTCGCAGTTTCTCAGAACCCTTGGTATTGTTCATCGGACTTTTTGTGCGTATACTTCTCAACAGAATGAGGTGGCTTAGCGTAAATATCATCATCTTTTGAATGTTACCAGGAACTTTTTGATCCAGATCCGTGCTCCTCATTCATATTGTGGAGATACGGTTCTAACAGCTTGTTATCTGGTAAATCGTTTTGCCCTTGTCTGTGCTGCGAGAGAAGATCTCGTTCTCAATTGCGTTTCCCAAGAAGGATCTTTTCTCCCTCACTCTTGTTTTCGGGTTGCTTGCTTTCATACATCATACGTCCCCTGATCATGATAAGCTCTCTCCTAGAGCTATCAAGTGCGTCTTTGTGGGGTATTCCAGAACTCAAAGGGATACTGTTGTTTTTACCCTGTTCGTAGGAAGTATTATGTTAGTGTTGACAAGGTTCGGGAAAGCGGTATGCGTATGCCTCGGACAGGTCACCGGATACTGAATAAGCGGTATGCGGGGGCATACGCGGTGTATATGCAATCTACGCGGTTTTTTAATTTTAAAATAAATAAATATCTATGAATGACATTACCACTGAAAACATGTATCTAAGTGGAGTTAAAGAAGATCTAAGAAAAACGGTTCATGTTAGATGGGTGTATATATGCATTAATTGCCTCATATTTAATCATCAAAAAAATTTTACCACTTCACATATTAGATGATTCATAATTACAAAACTTCAATACAGATACATGCATTACATGAGCAAAATCTCAATCGGCATATATAAAAATATTCGACAATGTATTGCATATACTCGTGAAAACAATACATGAAAAAACATAAAAATTGCATATACATAATGGTATAATACATTGCAATTGTATACAAATGCATGTCGTATTCTTAAAATAGAATAAAAGAAGATGCAGAGCTACAGAATTAATGACATGAATGAGAAGATTGAAAAGTTGGAGCTGCTGGAGCAGTATGCGAGGCATATGCGGGGCATACGCGGGCCGCATATGCGGGGAGGGCGCATAATGCACTGATTCATGTAATCGGTACGGTCTACATGCCGCACGGGCATATGCGGCCGCATATGCGGCCTGTGCGGCCGATTTCATGAACACTGAGTGTTGATGTCACCTTCTTTGAGTCCATTATGTTCTTCTCTCCTACATGTGGTAAGCTGATTTCTTTGGAGTCTGGAGTAGAGGTATACATGCCTTTACCTCCAAATGTGTCTACACTGAACTCTACTCCTTACCACCTTTGTCACCGCCTTCGTCACCACCTCCACCACCACCGCTTCCACCAACTTCATCTACTGCACCCCCGTACTTTCCACATGTTTACTAGTGCTGACCTCGTGCTCATGTGCCTCCTCCAACATCTAACACGCCCGAGGTATGTTCCGAACACTTGGTTTCTTCTGGTGGCATTGGTGATCTGCATTTACAACTGGATGAGCAGGAGGTTATTGATGTGACGGTCACTGAGCAGACCAAGGACCTTAATATGCCCATTGCACTATGGAAGTAGAGGCGTACATGCACTATCTATCTCCTTGCTTCCCATGTCTCTCTTACACGCCTTTCAGAGTAGTTTCAGCGGTCTGTTGTTTGCAGTTGTGATACCGAGGTCCTACTAGGAAGTATTGCAGTTTAGTCAGTGGCGTCTTGCTATGGAGGAAGAGATGGCATTATTGCAATCTTGAGGCACATGCAGTGTTATTGATGCTCCCCTCGGTGCATTTGTTGTGGAGCAAGTGGATTTTTACAGTGAAGCACCGTGTTGATGGTAATGTGGACATATACAAGGCCAGGCTGGTTGCTCGTGGATTTACCCAGACGTATGAAGTGGATTACCAATATACGCTTTCCTCTGTTGCCCATCACTCTACTCTGCGGATCCTGATCTCTGTCGTTGTGGTATGTGACTGGCCTCTATTTCAGTTGGATGTCAAGAATGCCTTCTTGTATGGTGACTTGTAGGAGGAAGTTTACATGCATCAGTCACCTGGTTTTGCTGCTGAGGGGGAGTCGCATATGGTATGTAGACTTCACAAGGTGATTTATGGTCTTAAGCAGAGGTCAAGAGCTTGGTTTTAAAAGCTCTCAGAATTGATTGAACAACAAGGGTTTATTAGATCCACTGCAGATCACTCTCTTTTTGTAAAGAGATCCCAGAGAGGTACTGCTGCTATATTAGTATATGTGGATGACATCATTGTTACAGGTGATGATAAGCATGGGATTCAGTCAGCTAAGGATTTCCTTGGACAACAATTTGTAACCAAGGACCTTGGCAATCTTCGCTATTTTCTTGGTCTTGAATTTGCAAGGAATCAGCGGGGCATGGTAATGAAGCAACAAAAATATGTTACCGATCTCCTAACTGAAATGGGCATGACATGATGTAGGCCTGCTATCACTCCTATGGATCCTAATACTAAGCTTTATGATGATGATTATGAGGAAGTTGACAAGAGAAGATATATAGAGCTAGTAGGGAAGCTGTCATATGTCATAATCACGAGGCCTGATATATCATTTGCAATTAGTAGAGTCAACCAGTTTGTGGAGCAACCTAGACAGGTCCATATGGATGCAGTAAATATGTTCTTGAGATATCTGAAGTCCTCTCCAGGTGCAGGACTCTTGTTCAGAAGAGATACATCTCTTACAGTGATAGAGTGTGTTGATGCAGACTATGCAGGGTGCCCTAAGGATAGGAAGTCCACATCAGGTTTTACTGTGTTTGTAGGGAGCTGATTGGTTTCATGGAAGAGTAAGAAACATACATTGATGGCGAGATCTAGTGCTGAATCAGAATACAAAGCTATGACACATGGGAGCACGGAGATGATGTGGGTCAGATCTGTCCTAACTGACCTATCTATCGAGGTGCCTCTTCCCGTGCATCTCCAATGTGATAACCAAGCTGCTCTATTTATAGCCAATAATCCATCATTCCATGAAAGAACTAAGCACATCGAGGTAGATTGTCGTTACACTCAAGATCTAATTCAGAAGGGTCTCATTTCCACGCCTCATACCGCGTCAGGTGACCAGATTGCAGATATGTTCCCCAAAGCCCCTGCTAAAGGTCCTTTTCATCGCTGCTGTTCCAAGCTGAGCATGATAGACATATATGCTCCTACTTGAGGGGGAGTGTTGAGATATTTGTATCTCACCGTGGTTTATTTATTTTTCTTATTTATCTTGTCTTCATTATGATAGGGCTTTATCTTGTGTATGGAGCCCGTCTGGAGGCTGACTATTTTGACATCAACATTGGTTTAAATCAAGGTTCATCTTTGAGTCCATTTCTTTTTACTTTGATTATGGACGAGTTGACAAGTCACATTCAGGATGAGTTACCTTGGTGTATGTTATTTGCTGATGTTATTGTGTTGATTGACGAGACTAGAGATGGAACAAATGAGAAGCTTGAGGTCTGGTGACATGCATTGGAGACTAAAGGCTTTTGTATAAGTAGGGCTAAGACGGAATATATGGAGTGCACCTTTGATGGAAGCAATGGTGAAGGAATTGAGGTGAAGATTGGTGACAATAACATTCGGAAGAGAGATTCTTTTAGATATCTGGGATCTATTTTGCAATAGGATGGGGAAATTGATGGAGATGTTACTAATAGAATAAATGCAGGCTTGGCTAAAGTAGAGAGTAGCTTTTGTTGTTCTCTGTGATAAGAAAATTCCTTTAAAAATTAAAGGAAAGTTCTACAAAGCAGCCGTGAGACCTGCTATGCTCTATGGATTTGAATGTTGGCCTGTGAACTATAGACATGTTCAGAGAATGGCTGTAGCAGAGATGAAATGCAAAGGTGGATGTGTGGACACATACATAAAGATCAGATTCGGAATGATACAATTAGAAAGAAAGTTTGTGTACCTCCGATCGAGGATAATATGTGAGAAAACCGCTTAAGATGGTTTGGTCATTTGCAAAGAAGATCAACGGATGCACCAGTTAGGAGATGTGAGTGTTGGGATGTTGAGCCAGCTAAGAGAGGGCGAGGATGGCCCAAGAAGTGTTGGAAAGAAACCGTACGAAGGGTTCTTTATTTTTTGGATATAAGCCCGGGATTGACCCAACATAGATCTGAATGGAGGCGAAGAATCCATGTAGCCGACCCTACTTAAATGTGGGAAAAAGGCTTTGTTATTGTTGTTGTATATTGTCTTCATTATGTAATTTTTCCATAGAGCTTTTCTCCTATTTATGAGAGCTCTAGGGCTTTGTGCAATACACAATTCTATTTTTCCTTTTCCTCGTTTCGCTTGTAAAGGTGATATCCACCAACAAATAATATCAACGGGTCTTTTGATCGTAACACCTTTACTATTTTGGGTTCAGGCGAAACCCAAGAATGAACACTTGATTGCACGAGCATAAAGTTTACATGAGTATAAAAATTGTGAACAAAAACGGTGTAGCTAAAGGCATGGTCTCAAATTTCAATGAAATTCCATAGAATTTCTCTGAAATTTCCATTCCTTTAGGTCACCAAAATCGAAACGCTACCTTATTTCTTTTTTCGGGATTTCAACAAAATATCCCGAAATACCAACGAAATTTCATCGAAATTGCATGTCATTTCGACGAAACAACAAAAATAAGTGAATATAAACCTCGTTTTCATCGAAATTTACATATATTAAGGAATTGTCACTTATTTATTCGTTGATGTGTTGAGTTGTTAGAGTGCTTTACATTATTTGAAGTAGTTTCTTTAATTAGTTTCTGAATTTTAGATCTAATTCCCAACCAAATTAATTAGACACTAGATTTAAGAGTTAAATGAATGTTTTAATTGAAGAGCATTATTTTTCATTGAAGAGCTTTATTTTTTTCTTTATTTTGATATATGTATACGTTTGGTCAGATCTCCAGTATCAGGAACGTCTAGATGTATATACCTCGCTTTCTTGCGCCTCAACTCAATCATTCTAAGCGTGTGGAAAGTTCCAGAATATGGGGACCTTCTCAACTTCAAGAATATATCTAATAGCTTAAAAGAATGTTTTAATTGGGATCGCATTACACGAATTCAAAGATTTTCGTTTTGATTAGTAGTTATTATATGTGTCACCTCATTCTTATTGACGATATGATTAGCATGGCTTTTGCTTTGAGTTTATCATACAATTCTTACTCTAGGCAATATGTTGATCTAAATATCAATATGTGTGATGATTATGACGATAATATTACTTCAAAACCTATATTTACAATTCTATTTTATAAATAAGTTTCTATTTTATTTATTGATTTAGAAATATTAAAAACCTTAGATTTTAGAAAAAGTCAAGTGTAGAGTAATATACAAGATTTCCAACGATTTCATCAAAATTCTTCGATTGTTCTCTTTTCGGACACGGCGAAACGAAACCGAAATCCAAAATTGAAGGCATTGCTTTATTGCAGCTTCTGACTACTACAAGGAGTATGTGTAGCTGTACGAGTTCTAATTTATTAACAACTTTCCAAATATCATGATTGTAAGTATTTGCCTAGTATCAGATTGGATATAGATTGTGTTTGTGAATGCTACGCAGTTTATTGGTATTAACTTATTTGTTTGTGTCTTGTATAGCATATATTTTATGATCACAAGCTATACAATGGATCTATTAGACGTACATGTTAAAAAAATTTGTCTTTGTGTGTGTCTTATTTTATTTTTAAAATTATTTTTTTATAAGTTAAAGTATTTTGGCTAGATACAAGTTCTAAGCTATCATTTCGATCTTCAATTTATTACATAAAATATCATTTGCTAGTACTATTTATTGGCCTATATTTTTCTCTGTTATTATTGCAGATATCATTCTCTTCGAATTCAAGAGGTGAAACTAATGACATCTAATTTTGTTTCTAAATCTGATTTTGTTTCTTAACAGTAGGCTGCCTTTTTTACTGGTTGGGTTATTGGATGGAAATTTAATGTAATATATCATGTTAATATTTTACTATTAGTAAAAATTATGTATTTTTATATTATTTATTGAGTTGAAGAATATTAGAAATCTTAATTTAAAAAATGGGGTTTCAAGTAATTTCCCCAAATTCTAGCCATTTCACCAAAATTCCATCGAAATTCCACCGAATTTCTCTTTCCGCACTGACAGAAAGGAAACCGAAATATGACATTTAAGGCCTTGGCTAAAGATGCATAAAGGAAGAGGAGAGGAATCCTATTCAGGGTAAAGAACTGAGAATGGGGTAAGTTGACTTGGAATAGATAATGGACCCGATTAATCAGGCAGGTGACAATGAGAATGATATCCTCTAGAAAGTTTACGGGCCTTCATCTAAGAAAGAAGATGATAAGCATCGTTCAGAAAAATATCCTTTTTATATTCTTGAGAGTATTACCAGATCTGAAATTCTTGATATTAATAGAAAAATATCCTTTTTACATACTTGAGAGTATTACCAGATCTGAAATTCTTGATATTAATAGAAAAAATATCCTTTTTATTGCGAAAGAGTTAACAATATAATTGGTCTTTGACAATTCCTTTACTAAGTACACCTAAGAAGATTTACATAGTCATCATCAACAACAAAGCCTTTTCCCAGATTAAGTAGGGTTGGCTACATTGATTCTTTGCCTCCATTTAGATCTATCTTGGGTCATTCTTGGTCTTAGATCCAAAAAAGTCCGCAATAAAGATGACAAAATACATATGACCACACATAGTACATGTGAAACAACGCTCCTATGCGTCACAATGGGCTAAAATAAACATGATAGATTGAGGAGGTTTAGTTCGTCTTGGGATCGTTGATGTTACTGACATGCGTCACACTTGGAGGCTTCAATAGGTACAATTTCAGAGAACATTTAAGAGAGTGTTTTGGCAGACGGATGGCTAAGACACAGATGCCATAGTAATGGGGTAACATGGATCGAGAAAACTCTAGCAAAGACGGAATCTTTGTCTTATCCAGGTAATAAAGACAATCCTTTTCATGACCCCCACCAGTGATCCACCTAGTCTGGACGTTTTGAAAATAGCAAAAATGCTATCAAATATCACTCTACATCGAGTTCAGAACATAAATAATATATGTGGAAATTAAATGCAAGGGAAAATTTAGTGCATAGAGAGATCCAGAAAACCGAGTCCGACGAAGTACAATATGTCCAAAGAGGTAATAGGAAACACGCCACCTATTTCTAATCGTATAAATTTCACATTTGCAAACGGCTAAGAAGAAGCCCGGAAGCCACTTTCTTGAGTCAGATGAATGAAAGCATCAAAATCAATAATCTAGGTAGGTGGAAATGCAGAAACAGCATTGGCTACAATACCTGAAGTAGTAGCCAAGCTATCAGAGGGCACAGGGATAGTGGCAACAAGTGCGTGTTTGTTCTTACATGGGAGTAATATGCAAAAGGGAGTTGTTATGTCTGTATGTATTCATCTTAATAGCAATATGAAAACCACAGAATTGTCAAGAGCTTGGTTGGTTGTAGGAGGTCTACGAAATTTTGCCTAATACCTGTCAGAAGAGTGACTTGATTTATTGCAGTGCATGCATGGAGGAAAAATGTGGCCACGAGCACGATCGTAGTTGCATCTTCTACCTCACATATCCGAGCGACCACCCGTACTCATGCACATAAGATAAACAATGGTGTCTGATTGAGTTGGAGTTCGGGCAATAACATAGAGAGCGAGTTGACTTATAGATCGAGTAAGAGAAGATTTGAGCCGCTGAAGACGCTCAAATATTGCATTGAGAGAATTGACTGTGTCGAAAAGTGAGGAATTGGTCCTTCACTGTTTGATAACAAGGATTCAGTCCAACCAAACATGTAAGCCCGCTAGCCATCCTGTTCTGTGATCCGTTTGGCACAACAAGCACGATAAAAGACATCGAGCTCCTTTAAAGACCTTTAATTCGCTGATAGTACTAGATGGGAGATGCACCCCCTCGAGAGATCGGTTGAATCCACTTATAGTTGTCTGTAAGGTGAAGTTGAATGTTTGTTGAGAATAGGTTGGGATAAATCGTCACACATTTCCTTATATAGGTGATTATTTGTATAGTCTTCGTTACACTGTTAGTTAGCCATCAAGAGTCATTTTCCTTTGTCTCCTTGTCTTTGTTAGAAAATAAAGTTTTATCTATATGCACGTAGTACATTTGAATGCCCGAGACTAGATTACATAGTTTTCTTCGCTTTTTGCTCCTTAGAGTTTAATTGAGTTACATAGATTTCTTCTCCATTAAGTTTTTTAATAGAGTTACCTTGCACCATGAAAAAGAAGGTGAAAACATGGGTTTTCGACTTACGTGGAGTTGTGGCCATGGTGATCAGATAAAGAGATATGAGAGATATATTGTAAGAGACATATCTTCTCAACCATGGAGAGAACTGGAGATTTCTCTACCATTATACATAGATTAGTCGGGTTCTAAAAGCATGTTCACCGAGAAGGGACCTTATTGAATAATTCTGAAGGTCGAGAAACCATGTGAATCCGATTTGGGCTTTTGGTTAGAGGGTCGGAGAATTGGTGGTTTCCCTCTCAGCTTGCGGAGTCATTGTTGTTCGGAGTTACAAGAGTGGTTGTTTTGATATCGTTGTGAAGTTGGAGGTATGTGGCTAGGTCAGACGTTGGAGGGGGGTTCGCAACCCCTTCTCCTCAACGATGGTTGAGAGCACACTGGAGATACGCTAGCGCTAGAAGTGATTGGATGGGGTTTTCAAGAGAGAAACCATAACTCTTGTCTAGGATCAATACTCTTATACCATATGAAAGTCGAGTGGAAAAACTTCTTTATTACCAAGGAGTAAGGTTTCTTATGTATGGGAGAAACTCCCATTGTTGAGAAGGGGAAAGGAAAATAGTGTCCTTAGACAAATGAAGAAACTATTAGGGTGCATTTGATACGCAAGTTAAGGCAGGTTAAACTTGTAGAGGGTAACCCATTTTTGAGTTTTGGTGTTTGGATAGAGGGTTAAACTGGAGGTGGGTTAGAAGTGGGTTTGTTGAGATATGATTGTATTGAAGTTTGAAAAAGTGAGTTGTTATTGTGATGTGATTGTATTGAAGTTTGAAAAAGTGAGTAGAAGTGGAGTAGTTTATAATTTTTATATGATATGATGGTATGATATATTATTTTTTGATGGAATTAATGATTGAGAATTGATTTATTTAATTTTTTTAAAAAGATAAAAAGTGGGGCCCACGTAGGAGTGAGAAAGAGTGGGATAAGGGGGGTAAACTCCCCAACCCGAACGGGTCCTTAGTGAAGAAAGACTATACAATAATAGTCAACATTACATGCTATTAATAAAAACAAATTACCTGATTTACCAACTTTTTTAGAGTTCGTTGGGGGGCTCATTTTTGAGGTGGTAGATCCGTCAAACTATTTGTATTATTGTATACTTGCGGATCACGTCATCGCGGTTTAAACTCGTTCATTTCTTGGGCCCATTTTAGCTTTTTGAGTCTTTCCCTTGGCGATGGTTTTCGCTTTGCCAAGATTCCATTTGGATTAGATCTTTGATCTGTCGGGATTTGGGGAGTCTGCTCGTGTGAGCTACACATTTTGCTTCGAGTGCTTTTGGTTGTTGTTGGAGGATCTTAGAGACCATGTTGCTCATTGCTGGAGAGGGGTGCATTCTTCTAGGACAGCTTCCAGGGTTGGTGGCTTGTCGTGGGGCTTTTTGGTTGATGTTGATGTCTTTTAGCAAGTAGTTGGACTTACTAGAGGACTCCAAGGAGCTCATGGATGAAGAGGGAGTGGTAATTTTTGAATATTACATTGTACTCTGGAAGCGGTCACGAAGAGTGAGATGGGGTGGTGGCAGTGTTTGAGGTAGACCTAGATTAAAAAGGGAGACATGAATACTTGCTTCTTTCACATGGAAGCATGCGTCAGACGATAAAGAAATTTTTGTCATGCTATAGAGGTAAACGATGCAAGTTGTATGTGATAGAGAGATTATGCCCGTTGTAGTGAGTCATGTAGGTAGATGTGGCTGTTCGGGTTGAGCAAGGTGGTGAAATATCTGAGTTTCTCTTGTGTTGGATACACATGCTTCCTAGTTGACGCGTGCTTTTGCCCTCGAAAAGGTGACATAGATTGTTTTTGACATGAATGCATATTGTTGTTCGAGGCCATATATTTTCCTAGTTTTTTCATGAATTCTAGGATTTAGTGGACCCTTGATGTGTTGGCCATTGTGGAGGAGTTGAGGCTGGAGAGTTGTGGCTTTGAGAGACTGAACCGCTTCTTTTTTTAGTGCCTGAGAACAAGGTTCAGGAAAGCGGTATGCGTATGCGTTCGGACAGGTCACTGAATAGCGCTTAAGCGGTATGCGGGGGCATATGCGGGGTATATGCGGTTCTACGCGGTTTCCTAATTTTTTATTTAAAAATAAATAAATATATACAAAAGTGACTACAACATAACTAAATTTATGTATAATTGTGGTCCAACAGAAGATCTAAGAAAAATAACTTTCATAGAGTTCAAAATAATCTCTATCAATCAAATATCAATACTTCAATAGAACGGTTAGCACACAAAATAATTGACAACAATCAACAAAATAAAAAAGTTAGCGCACAAAATGCCTCTATTGTTGAATATAATGTCATTTATTTATGTCGTTATATTTATAATTGATCCTCCATCAAAAGTACCGAACTTTACATATAATATATTACATTCATAATAACTATTAGTTGACTAAATTAGTTTCGTAAATTATTAGTATATTTTTCTTTTTCTTTCTTGCGTGTTTAATCCAATCTCACAGTACAACTACTTTGACGATGGATATAAATGGTCATGGAATGCTTGGTTGGCATACATGCAAAAGTAAGGAAAACATGGCACAAATAATACAACAAAACATGGCATAAATTAAAAAAATAAAAAAAAATAAATAATGGGTATGCGGCCGCACAGACCGCATATGCGGCCGCATAGCCCGCATATGCGGCCCGCATAAGCGCACCGGGCGCATAATGCGGGGTTTCAGGAAAGCGGTGCGCTGAGGGCACCGCATACGCTTATGCGGCCGCATATGCGGCCGCTCGGACCGCTTTCGTGAACACTGCCTGAGAATTAGGTGGAGTCGGGTGGATGTTTACCTCCTTTTTGTTCTTTCGAATGTGATATTCCTTATTGTTGTGAAGGCCTTAACGAATAGACTGTGGGGATCTTGGACTCCACCTTTGATGTTGCGGTCGCACAGAGGATTACTGTTCCAGACAGACACATGATGGACTTTGTGGTCCTTGCATAAGAGATAATTGCATATTGGATGAGGAGGGATGTTAAGGGCGTGCTTCAGAATGTCAATTTTTCGAAAGCTTAGGATTATCTAAGCTGGAGCTTCATCTAGCCTTCACTTGCCCTCTGTGGTTTTTATGATGAATGGATTGCTGAGATTAAGTTGTATCTGGTGATAATATCATGCTTGGTGTTAGTGAAGGTAGGCATAAGGGTGGTTTCTTTCAGTCACAGAGGGGGGTCAGGTATGGGTGATTGCTTGCCTCGTTACTCTTCGTTTTGGTGGCTTACACACTTTCTTACAATAGCGATGCTAGGAATTTTCAATTATGGTTATCACCTGGGTGCAATTTCTCTTGATCTTACATTATGTTGAAGACTCAACATTTTTCGGGGAGGATGGTGCTTGCTAGTCAGAGGGGATCGTTATAATTTTGGACCTCCTTGGTGCGGTTTTGGCCCTTTTGGGCCTTAGGATAATGTGGGATAAGTCATTTTTGTATCCTTTGATCATATACATGAGGATTTTGAGGCTTGTGGATTCCTCTGTGCTCTCAGAGGGGGTCTTTATCGATCAGTTATTTGTGGTTACCTCTGTTGGATGGTCTCCTTTGATAGTTGGACTGGTTACTCGTGGTGGAGACTTCAGCTCAAGCTGGAAGGTTGGCTTTTTTTTTGCATGTCGAGAGGCAGTCATTTGGTGCTGTTGAAGACTGTCCTCCCATCAATTCCGATCTTTTTATCTTCGTGCCTTATATCGATTGGTTTCGTGGGTGGATGGAGGCTTCTGGTGATTCAAGGAGCATTTTGCTGGTGAGCTGGAAGATGATAATGCTGGATGAGAGGGATGGTGGTTTATGCATACCGAGCTCAGACACGATGAACGTGGTCCTCCTAGCAATATGAATCACACCTATTTGGGATGGGGGCTTTGATCTCTTGAGAAGTATATTTGGGGTGATGATTGACATGGATGGTTAGATTGGTGGGGGGGTCACACTCTCAAGCTTTTGACATGAGGCGTGTGCAGTTCTCTCTCAAATTTCTTTGCACATGAAACATGATATGCTGGGTGATAGCGGTATTGCACTTGCGGATGGATGACTTGACGTGTCAAGGTACCTTTTGTAACTGCTATTCTCACTCGTTTGATTTGGTGGGGGATCAAATGTGATGGTTGATGAGGCTTGGTGTGATGGTTCATGGATGTCTTGTTTCAGAGCATAGCAATCTGACTAGCGCTTTGGGGAGTATTTTTGGAGATGGTTGAGTTGCTTTCAGGAATGGTAGGCCCTTTGGGGGATGTGACCATTGGACATGGGCAGACGACACTTTTACGATGGAGGCATGCATGGTGCTATAAACATCAGTGGTTTTGATTCAAGGATAGCTGAGTCGTCTTCGGGCTAAATCTGGGTTTATAAGGTCTTGCGTATGGTGAAGTTCTTCCTCTGGCTTTTGAGAAGAAGATTGGTGATGATTGGTGTGCAGACCGAAAATGTCTTATTTACCATTTCCGACCAACCATACATATCGTCTTTAACCCAATCCTTGGGTGATTTGCCCACCACCTCTTGACATCACCTCGCATCCTTCCATCTGTCTCCCATGTTGCAACTCCCCACAATATCCCCGGTATGGCTTCTGCTGCCGCCACATCGTGATAAAGATGTTGACACCGTCCTCCACCTCCACTTCGACACCCTTAGGTCTGATTCGACCACCACACGAAAGGAGAGGACTTTGTGTACGATAACTGTTAGAAAATAGGAATGCGGATGCGAAATAATAAACAGAGCATAGAGAACGGAAATGTGAAACATGAAGAACAAGATTTTTTATGTGGAACCCTACTCCTCAAGGAGTGGGATGAAACCACGGGAGAAGGCCTCAAAGGGCCATATGCTTCATTGCTTTTTCTCACTGGATACAATGGGTGTGGGGGTCTATATATAGCCCCCACTGAGTCTCCACATCTCTAAACTGGTAGATGTGGGACTAAACTACTGGATGGGGTAAATGGATCCTTAAGGTATCCATTTACCCATCTACAACATAAGATGCGCACAATCAAATACTCCAACACTCCCCCTTAAGCTGGAGCATGCAGTGCTCAGCTTGGACAAACAGAAAAAAACTCAACTCACAATACATGACACTACAAACAATATCAACTCAACTAGCACAACTGTCGGCTGCTGTCAAGGACGTTTCTTCTCATGTCATGCAGTTGAGGAGGATGAACGGGCTGGAGTGTGAGTCAATCTGAGGCCTCGGAATCTGACGTCGAGTCTGAAACTGCACTGTTGAGTCTGGAAATCTGGCTGGTCTGGAGAATCTGAAACTGTATATGGAATTGACCTGTGACTCTACATAATACTCCCCCTCTCTCCCATACTTGTTGGAAAACAGAGACATCGGCAATGTTAAGAGAAGACAAGTGAAATGGGGAGAAAACAAAACCAAATAAGCTGATTTCATTTTTTTGCGGCTTTTCAAATCATCATTTTGAAACAATTTTTTATTAGTCGTTTCATTCATTTTTTCGGCTTTTCATTTCATTTTTTTGCAAATCTTTTGTGTACAGCTTTTCTTTGTACGCACCTCTTTTCTTTTTTTTGAAATTGCGTACAACTTTTGTATGTACGTGCCTTTTTCCTTTTGTTTTTTTAACAAAGCAAATGTGGTCCAATTGGACCCAATCATACCTCTCTGCCTTTCTCTCTCTATGTCTATCTTTCTTTTTTTAACAGCGTAGCCCACTTGGGCCTTACAATATTTTTTTAAAGCAGACCATCGAGCCCTAGGGTTCCCATCGTGGGAACCCTTCTCATACGAGGGCGTCACATGGGGACAATGACAGTGTTTCTGCCTGGAGATGATCGGCGAAGGGCTGGATGACGCCGCTTGCGCCTTGCTATAGAAAGATTCGTCGCGCGAGGAGCTTTTCGCTTGCTGGGAGGAGAGGTCTGCGCCATCGAAGCCACTGGAGAGGATGTGGCTTGTGCACGAATGGAGTTTTTGCTATTCGTGCGTCGAGGATGGGGTTCGTGCGCGGAGCAATCGCCATTGAGAGTTCGAGTATGAGGGACGGCTCGCTGGATCGGGATTGCTTACGCTGTTGCTTATGGGAGAGGAGGTGGCTTATGGGAGATGCGGCTGTGCCGCTACGTGCGGAGGAGTCTCTTGCGAGACTCGACCTGGGGTGCCTGCAGCCTGGGGACTTGGCTGCTGTCACCTGCACGACCCCCCTCTGTAGGAGCGATTCCGTGTTCACCTGAGAGCCTGGAGATGGCTCCGCCTGAATTTCGAGGGTTGCGGCTCAGAGAGGTACAACAAGCGAGGGCAGAAGTGCTTCGCGCGCAACCATCAAGGCACTGCCAGAAGTGCTTCAGCGTTGGGGCTGCCTCGGCATCTTCTGAACTTGATGACGACCAAAACTTAGGGTTTCAGGAAACCCTAATTACTGAACTCGAACTTAAATGATCTTGAACAATAATCAACCACGAATGATCCGAAAACATTATTAAATCTCGAACAAAGTATGGAAATAAAACTTTTAAGAACAAATCCGTGAGAATCGAACCGCTCTGATACCATGTTAGAAAATAGGAATGCGGAAGTGAATAATAAACAGAGCGTAAAGAACAGAAATAGGAAAATGAAGAATAAGATTTTTTACGTGGAACCCTACTCCCTAAGGAGCGGGATGAAACCACGGGAGAAAGCCTCAAAGGGCCATATGCTTCGTTGCTTTTTCTCACTTGATACAATGAGTGTGGGGTATATATATAGCCCCCACTGAGTCTCCACATCTCCAAACTAGATGTGGGACTAAACAATTGGATGGGGTAAATGTATCCTTGAGGTATCCGTTTACCCATCTACAACATAAGATGCGCACAACCAAATACTCCACCAATAACAAAGAATCGAAGGGGAGAGTCAGGGGGCC
This sequence comes from Ottelia alismoides, assembly GCA_037367405.1. Taxonomy (NCBI): domain Eukaryota; kingdom Viridiplantae; phylum Streptophyta; class Magnoliopsida; order Alismatales; family Hydrocharitaceae; genus Ottelia; species Ottelia alismoides. The sequence goes on along the minus strand of JAZKJV010002570.1, from coordinate 121,609 downwards.
CTCGCTTGAGGTGGGGAATAACCGGTCATCCCCGCTCCTGACCGTGCACGCGCTCATCTCCAAGGACTCGTCCTCCACCGGTTCCCACCTCCACATGTCCACATCTAATGTCTAAGAGGACCTCCCAAACCTCCCCTGATCGTCCATTCCGTAGCCTTCTATCTCCCGGAACCTCTCACGCTGGAAGACCCCCTTGCACTCGTCCCTTTCATGTGCCATGTCCAACAGAGGGGTCTACTCGTCGTGAGAGACATCGTAAGAGCATGGATGTGAGGGCATTCTTCTCCTTGTGGCCTCCGGCGAGGAAGACCTTCGGATTGCTGCAAGCCCTTGGGCAGGTTGCCATAGACGCATTGCTGTGATGAGGTCCTGGATATCAACCATCTCTTCTTTTTTTGCTTGTCATCAAGGCAGATTGTGGAGGATTAAGAGGAGGCAACATTACTTGGTGTTTCATCATCCAGGATCAGGGACTTTTGGGTCCTTCAAAAAAAATCAGAGACTTTTGGGAGTCAATTGGGAAATCTAGGGCGGTCATGGGGCCTTAAAAGGCTGTACGCGGCCTCTATTCTTTTGGCATTATTGTTAGTAAGTAATGGGCTCATTTTCAGCAGGGAGCAGAGAGGTTGTATGCCAAATATGTAATGGGCCATTGCCAGATTCCCGTGGCAGTTTTGGTCTTTGTAACTACTGTGTTTAAATTGTGAATATAAGTTAGGCCATGGTGGAAGAGAAGTCCTTTCAAAAAAATTTATGAATACAAATATTTTGGTCTCCATCTTTACAGCTTGGCACTTTTTTTCTTTTAAGAAACACAAGTTTAGCGATTCATATTTCATTGACTTTCATCTCTGGCTAGTTAGTGCACAGATAATTACATATAAATATCGATTGTAATAGTAGTGAATCTGTATGCACACAGATCAGAACTGTCCTCTATTTCTGATTCTGAATAGTAAGGCTATCAGGAACTCTTGACTATTTTATTTTTGGAAGGTTTTAGTGACTTTATTTCTGCGTTTGCCTTTCTGGACTATGGAATCTAGTTTTCTTCTGGCTTTTGTTAACATAGATTTTTTTATATGATATTATCAACAGAAAACTGAGGATCTTGGTCTAATTGTCATTGATGAAGAGGATAACAATGCATTGCTTGCGCATTGCATATCATCGGATGAGATCTACTTGAAGCAAGAAGGTATCACACAAATAGGGGCTTCAGCTTTTTCCTTCATACACATATGAGCAATTTCACTTTTTTTTGTAGACACAATAATTTCTTGGCGAGACCCAACTTATTCCACAGATTTAGCTCTGAGCTTCCAGGAACCTGCTGGGTGCTCCTATATATGGTGTCACACGTTCTTTCTTCTGGATGCTTATTTCTTCTTCTTGGGGATTTAGTGGCTCATGGTTGCAAGTTGTTTATTGCAGGGATCAAATCTGTGGTGTGCGGAGAAATTTGCATATCTGTGCTCTTGGCAGTTGTGTAATTTTTTCATTTTTTTATTGTTAATTTGATGTTTATTTATAGGCATTCCTATTAATGCTGTACTTTACTCATGCCATCCTTTCTGCCACGTATCTTATAGATTTGGAGACAAGTTTTCGACCATCAGATGAGGCTTTTGACAAACCTGGGACTTCTCATTCTGGTAACATACCCTTATAATCATTTCTAGTATGTGAATTGTATATTATACTGTAGGACATATACACCCACATATATTGGAATGGTGATTGATTAGTTTTGGTGCAAATAATTTTTCTTATAACAATGAGATTCTATAGAAGTGTAGAAACTTAAATATTTGGTGATTGTTGGGAAAAGAAACTTAGTTCACGATTCAGAAAACCCTAGGCTCTCTTATATAGGGAGAGACCTAAAGGGTAAATTACAGAGAGGTCTATATAAAATAAAGAAATAACGATAAACAACATAAAGAGATAATGAAACTACAAACTATTTCTACACTCCCCCTCAAGGTGGAGCATAGATATCTATCATGCTCAGCTTGGATGAACATCTTTGAAACGGTCCTCTGAGCAGTGGCTTGGTGAATATATCTGCTGTCTGATCTCCCGAGCTCACATGGGCAGTAGATATCAATCCTCTCTGGATCAAGTCCCTCGTGTAATGGCAGTCAACTTCTATATGCTTGGTCCTTTCATGGAAAGCTGGATTGTTGGCAATAAACAATGCTGCCTGATTGTCACACTGGAGCTTCATAGGCAGGGGCACAACTACATGTAGATCTTCTAGTACAGAACGAACCCACATCATCTCCGTGCTGGCTTGAGCCATGGCCCTATATTCAGATTCTGCACTGGACCTTGCCACGACAGTTTGTTTCTTGCTTTTCCAAGAAACCAAAGAGCCTCCAATAAACACTGCAAACCCTGAGGTTGATTTTCGGTCCTTAGGACATCCTGCATAGTCTGCATCTGCACACGCTGAGACAGATAAGTCTGTGTCCTTCCTGAATAGTAGCCCTGACCCTGGAGAAGACTTCAGATATCTCAGAATCATGTGTATAGCATCCATGTGAACCTGTCTTGGCTGCTCCATAAATTGGCTCACCCTGCTAACAGCAAATGCAATGTCTGGACGAGTAATGGTAATGTAGAGGAGTTTTCCCACCATTTCTCTATATCTCCTCTTATCCACTTCATATGTATCACCATCATATAGCTTCATGCTGGGGTCCATGGGAATACTAGATGGTTTGCACCCATCCATGCCAGTCTCAGTCAAGAAGTCTGTAATATACTTCCGTTGTGTCATCACCAAACCTTGTGCATTCCTTGCAAATTCCAACCCCAGAAAATATCTTAGGGTTCCAAGGTCCTTTGTAACGAACTGACTGCCTAGGAATGCCTTTGCCCTCTTTATGCCCTGAACATCATCTCCTGTAACAAGAATATCATCCACATAGACCATAATGACAACCGTACCTGCCGATGACTTCTGGACAAACAATGAGTGATCGGCATTGGACCTCTTGAATCCCTGTTGCTCAATCAGGTTAGACAACTTCTGGAACCATGCTCTGGGACTCTGTTTGAGACCATATATCGCCTTGTGAAGTCTACAGACCATGTGCTTCTCCCCCTCAGCAGTAAACCCAGGTGGCTGCTGCATGTAGACTTCCTCCTGTAGGTCACCGTACAGAAAGGCATTCTTCACATCTAGTTGAAATATGCTCCAATCACGTACCACAACAACAGATAATAGAATACGGAGTGTAGAGTGCCTCGCCACTGGAGAGAAAGTATCCATGTAATCCACACCGTAGGTTTGTGTAAACCCACGGGCAACCAAGCGTGCTTTGTATCTATCCAATGTGCCATCTGCATGATATTTGACTGTGAAGACCCATTTACAGCTCACAATGGATGCATCAGAAGGTGCAGGAACCAAAGACCAAGTGCCACGAGACTGTAGTGCCCTCATTTCGTCCTCCATTGCTAATCTCCAACATTCATTCTGTAAGGCGTCCTGGTATGTCCGTGGTATATCCACGGAAGACAAGGCTGTGGCAAATCTCTGAAAATCCCCTGTGAGACGGTGAAAGGAAACCTGTGAAGCGAAAGGATACGAGGCACATTGCCTCCTTTGCTTCCGAATAGCAATTGGAACATCAAGATCATCATCTCCTGTACTGGATGGAGTAGTGTCTGCCTGTACTGAAGGATCCTGCACATGTACCAAATCTGACCCGTCAGTAGTAATGCCATCTGAACATACCTGAGGCGTGATGATCGGCTGGAGCGTAGTCTGAGCAGGACCCGACCGGCGTGTATAGAACATAGGTAATGGTGATATGATGGGCCGTGGAATGGGTGGAGGTGGAGGAGGTGGTGGGGGTGGTGGAGGTGGTGCTGGCGTGGAGACAGACACAGGGGAAGACTCAGGTGTAGACTCAGGTGTACTCAATGTAGGTGGTGGAGGAACATAGATATCATCAGTGGTAGTGGATGGTACCATTCTGTCACCTGCAGGAGAGAAATACATGACAGACTCAAAGAAAGTGACATCGGCACTCACAAAGTACCTCTTAGTTGTGGGATCATAACACCGGTAGCCCTTCTGAGTTCTGGAATAACCAACAAAGACACACTTGACTGCTCTAGGAGAGAGTTTGTCAAGTCCGGGAGATAGACGATGCACAAAAGCAACAGTACCAAAGACACGTGGAGTTAGTGAAAATAACTCCTTATCTGGAAAAATAATGGACATTGGTATCTTTTCACCAAGGACTGAGGATGGCATACGGTTGACCAGATAACAAGCAGTAAGAACAGCATCGCCCCAGAAAGAAATAGGGGCACAACTCTGAATCAACAATGTACGAGTAATATCTAAGAGATGGCGATGCTTCCTTTCCGCGACACCAATTTGATGTGAGGTATATGCACAAGTGGTTTGGTGAACAATGCCCTTTGATGACAGGAATTGTGAAAGTAAGCGTGTACAAAACTCAAGGGCATTATCGGTCCGAACATATTTGACATTTACAGAAAAGACATTGAACACTTCATTAATCAAGTTTTTGATCACATTTCCTGCTTCAGATTTATTTTTCAAAAGAAAGACCCATGACACACGAGAGAAATCATCCACTACCACAAGATAAAGCCTGTGTCCCTGATGATCGGGAACACGACTTGGACCCCATATATCTATATGTAACAACTCAAAAGGGGAGCTACTGCTCCGACTCAGACGACGTAGGAAGCTCGACCTGTGATGCTTTCCCAACTGACACGCTTCACATTGAAACGAAGAACTAGGAGAGATCTGAGGCAGAAGATGGCGCATTTTCTGAAGTGGAAGGTGACCAAATCGGAGGTGCCAAATGTACGGAGAGACTGGTCCAGCAGAATGAGAGGAGACGCCAGCATATGAATCCCGGACCAGCCGATATAAACCATGCTGCTCAGAGCCACAACCAATCACCTTGCCCGTGAGTATGTCCTGAAAAATGAGAGAAGACGGGTCAAATATGGCACGACAATTCAAATCCTTCGTAATCTGACTAATAGATAGCAAATTCATTGAGAACTCAGGAGCATGCAGAACATTCTGTAATTGCAAAGTGGATGACAGGAAAACCTCCCCCTGTCCAATAAGGGGCGAATGGGTACCATCTGCTATCTGCACTGAACGACCGGGAGGAATGTCCCTGTAGGCCTGTAATCTACCTCTATCTCGGCAGAGATGATGTGTGGCTCCAGAATCAATAATCCAGTCAGATATATCATGAGGTGTAGTAGATCTACCTGAGGAGCTTGCGGCTGCGGAAGAAGTGGCAGAGGCAGTGGCAGCAATATCTGAGGAGCCACCAGACGAATCACCAGAAGCATGTGGCATAATCTCTCGGAGACGGGCCACAAGTTCGTCAAATCGACTATCTGCAGTAGAAGTCAGTGGAGACTGAGAGTGCTCTGCAATACGTGCTGATGCTGGAAATCCATGCTTCGAATAGCATGTCTCCTCCGAGTGTCCTGTGCGATGACAATAGGAGCATGTCTGACTAAAGCGACCACCCCTCCCCTATGGTCCACGGCCACGTCCACGACCACGGCCAGATGGTGGTCCACCTCTCCCACGCGAAACTGCCATCGCTGAAGGAGGTGGAGTAAAAGAGCTGGAGGAGACTGGAATGCGGCTAAGCCGTCTGTAAACATCCTCAACTGGAGGAATAACTGCATCAGCGAGAATCTGAGATCGAGCTGCATCGTACTCAGGGTCAAGGGCCGCAAGTAGAACACCAACCATGGTGGCGTTTCGAAACGCCTTCTGCTGCTCAGGAGTTGCAATCAGAGGGATGTTACTGTATAACTTCTCGAACATCCCTCTTAGGGATGTATAAAGAGAATGGAGAGGTCTGCCGCTCTGCTTCATTGTGAATATGTCGTGCTGAAGCTGCAACATCTTCGTCTCATTTCGCACCTGCGAATATGTGGCGGCAAGAATGTCCCACATTGCCTTAGCAGTGGGCTGATGGAGGACGTCGTTGGCAATCTCCGTCGTCAAGGTGCCGGACAACCAGACCTTTGCATAAGAATCATCAACCTCCCATGAGGCATAGATCCCAGTCTTCTCTGCGGGCTCATCCTCGGTAAGAATATGTTTCTTACCATTCGACTTCATAAGGCTCATGAACTGCATAGCCCAGAGCTCATAGTTAGACCCGTCCATCTTGACTATTGGCGCAGGACCTTTGAATGCGCCGGTGGAGGGCATATCAACTTTGGATTCTGACATACTGCCGTTTGGAGAAGAACTAGGATATGTAGATGTGATGCTGGATGTCTACAAACACTGCATCGGATTTGAGTGCATATGTAGACGTTACGCACTCAAATCCATAGAACAGATGTGGAAGGAACTAGGGCACGCCTAACAAGAGGCTGACAGCCCTTTCAGCGGCTAGGAGCCGCTAGAAGACCTTGCGCGGGTTGCTGTTCACGCACCCGGAGGCCTTGCGCGGGCAACAGATGGTGATGCCGCCTATTGGCGGAGGCCGCTGGGGGCTGGGATCCCCTTCAGCGGCTGGCAGGGGCTATTGGCGGAGGCCGCTAGGGGCTGGGATCCAACCAGATGGAGGGCTGGATCCAACCCGGACGATGGAAGGCTGCCGCTGGAGATGGAGAAGGAGATGGCGGCGGCGATAGAGGGCTGCCGCTGGAGAGAGAAGCGGCATTTCCGAGAAGAGGGAGGCGGGTGGGGAAGGGGCGGTGGGAGGGAGGAGAGCCCTAGGGTGGCTCTGATACCATGTTGGGAAAAGAAACTTAGTTCACGATTCAGAAAACCCTAGGCTCTCTTATATAGGGAGAGACCTAAAGGGTAAATTACAGAGAGGTCTATATAAAATAAAGAAATAACGATAAACAACATAAAGAGATAATGAAACTACAAACTATTTCTACAGTGATTATTGTACACGATCAAGTATCGCAGTAGGACATATGCTGGTCCATACCTCTTACATTCACCTGTTTTGGAACATCATTGAAATTAATTCGGCAGACACTCATCATTAGTTAGGGACAGTGCATTTGTAATTTTATTCGAACATGCTTCTATGCTTGGGCACAACTCATAAGTATCTAATGATTCCAAGAAATCAAACAATGGTAAAGCATATGGCGGACGAACGTGTATTGGTGTACTATTTATAGTTATATTTGAGTATGTGTTGTGCATTTCTGTGTTTATGTGTATGGTTGTATGCATGTCATAGCTTCACATGCTGCAGTATGCCAACGACACGTGTCATTTCCACGGCTTTGTTTGCATATATACTGCCATTCTTTCAGTGCCCCCACTCCCATCGCAGGCAACATATCTAGCTGTATGTTAGTTACTTTGACGATCTAAGTGTAAGGGACATCTTGTTAGGTACTCTAAAAATATCGATCAATATGGGTGATATGAGGGGCCATGCCACTATTACTGACATTTTCAAGACTTGGAGACTTTAGGAGTTGAAGCACCTTTGTAAGCAGGGTTGTTTACTGTCGTCATTGGTTCTTCCTTTGTAAGCAAAGTTGGTGCTGAGGATGGAACGGAGGCTGGCCGACTGGAAGGCAATGACTCTATCTCGTGGGGGGAAGCTAATACTTCTAAGCATGTCCTGTCATCTATACCTATATTCTTCTTTTCCACTAGACAGATGCCAACATGAGTTAGAAGGAAAATTGAATCTCTGATGAAATGATTTTTCCAGTCCAAAGGGAAGCAACAGGAGCCCGATTTGCACTTGATGAAATGGGAGGACGTCACGAAGGGCCGAGAGGTGGGGGGCCTAGGTGTTAGGGATGTGGAATGCATGAATAAGGCTCTGATAGGAAAATGGGCAATTCACATTTGGGGCCCGTCCTTCGCGTTGATAGTTAGATTAATGAGGAAGATTTATGGGGTCTGTGGCAAGTTGGTCATGAAGAGAATACGGCACGAGTCCCCGCTTTGGGCTGGTATTCGTGCTGTTATGCTTGGGTTGGCGCAGCGACTTAGACCGAACGTTGGGGACAAACATGCCTTCAGATTCTGGCAAGATGATTGGACTGGGGACGGCAGTTTGGAGATCAGATTCCCTCACCTTTTCTCTTTGGCGGCTTTGAAGGAAGCAGCTCTTTCGCAGATGGCGGATGGGGAGGCGTGGGCCCCGCTGTTCCTGGCCGATCTTTCTGATCAATGTTTGGAAGAATACCTGGCTTTCAGGATCGTGACCATTTTTTCTGGGGTGGCAGCGCTTTCTCGATTAAGAAGGCATACATCGAGTTGAGAAGGACGGACGAGGGGCTGGACAGTGAGCTGTGCTAGGATATGCGTGTGGTTTGGGCTACGAAAATCCCGGTCAGGGTGAAGATTTTTCTTTGGTGCTTGAGAAGGTGACGTTTGTGCGATAAGGCCCGGAGGGGACGTCTCCTACGGATTGCCGACACCCAATGTGACAGATGCGGCATGACTGCCGAAAACTCGGATCACCTGTTTTTCAAGTGCCCGTCTTCGGTCCAGACTTGGGCGGAGCTTGCGATACCCGAGGTAAATTGCGACGAGGAGGGGGTCTTTTGGAACTCCATCCGAAGGCTCGGTGGCAACTCTATCGATGGCTGCTCGAGACCTTTTACCGCTCTCTGGGCCATCTGGCTTGGACGTAACGACCTGATCTTCAAGAATCAGAGGTTCTACAGTGAAAATGTCATGTCCCTGTGCAATAATTTCTGGCTTTCATGGTAATGTACTCTAAAAACTTTTCTTAATGAAAATTTTCAGGCAGTGATCCCCGACGTGGGGAGTCACCCATTTTTACCATTAAAAAAATGGTTCTTCCTTTCTTATTTTTAACTTCAATTTTCAGTTGAATGTAGACCTTTTCTTACCTTCATTATGCGGCCTTCTACTTTTATTACTAGCAATTTCTTGTTAAATAATGTAATAATTTAGTGGCATGCATGTTTAATCTATGAAAGTTTATATGATATGTTAATATAACGACCTTCTGATACAATATAATAATGTACATGATTTTACATATTGACTTCTCTTAAACCTCCATATGTAAGATGACAATAAAAAGATATTATTTATATATTTGGGAACTAGTAGAAACTTTATTTTTTTGAAAATAATGGATTTTATTTAGTTTTGATTTGAACTCGGGATTTTGTCGGTATATTGGCGGCATGTCTCCACAAGCCTTTTTGGACATCGACGAATGTACATCGATATTATCACTTAAAGAGATTGATGCATGCATATATGTTTTTTGCATTTATTTATAGGTGGGTACACATGATTACTTATTTCAGTTTGTTCAATGCATCATGCATATGCAAGTTTCACAACGCACACCACAAACACAAATTTGATGGTAGCATAGCACATCAAACAGGAAAGGGAAGAAGGAAACCAAATGGGATGATGATTTCACGTGTACTTAACACAAATTTGATGGTAGCATAGCACATCAAACAGGAAAGGGAAGAAGGAAACCAAATGGGATGATGATTTCACGTGTACTTTTGTAATATAAATTATTTTTTTGTAATAGAAATTAGGAAAGGACTAATCCTTTTATTGCCTATTAAGACCTAAGTTTAGGTGATTGGTATCTGATTTTCCATTGCCAAATATTGGCATGCATCCTGTTCGTTTCTTCAACTCCTTACAACTCCTTCGGGCATAAATGGCTATTATTTCATTTCATTACAAAATGTTCTGTTGAGATATTTATATCTCTTTATCTTTACCGTGTAATTTTCTATTTCTTCCATCTTTTTATGTAATTTTCCCTTAGAGCTTTTCTCTTGTATAAGAGAGCTCTAGGGCTACAATGAATACAATTTAGTTCATTTCAGTTGTTCCACATGGTATCAGAGTGACGGTCCTAGATCTGAGCATGTGCCCTATAATCCCTACCCCATCAAAACCCTAGCGCATCCTCGCGTGGCCGCCGCCACCGATGCCGCCAACGACTGCCACAGCCGCCGCCGGGAAGCAGTAGCAACAACTACAACTGCTGCCGGCCGTTGCTAGCAGCAACGGCTACAAGCGGCGCCTGCTGCCGCCAACAGCAGCAACAGCTACAACCGTCACCAACCATCAAAGGGGGGCGCCACCGGCCAAGTTGCCGCCGCCGGCAGCCTGGTTCTAGAAGGGCTGCTGCATCCCCTTTCTCGTGGGTCCTGCTAGGTCTGATTTGGTTCTTAGGGTGTGGTTTTTGATCTTCTAAAATCATCCTAGATACCTAAGGAAGCCTCCAGTGGATGGAAGAGGTGGTATGAGTCTACATCCACAACCATCTTCCTATATGTCTACGTAGACATTGTTATTCCAGTTTGCAACCCCAGTCTTGGAGATTGTTGTCATTATGTCAGACAACAAAGCAGATCTTCCTTCCCCAGGTGCCTTCAAAGGTCCATCACCCATCGTGAAGATGGATGAAACGAACTATGAACTGTGGGCAATGCTGTTCATGAGTCTAATGCAATGTAATGGCAAGAAGCATATCCACACACATGAGGAGCCTGGTGACAAGGCTGGGGTTAACGCCTCATGGGAGGCAGATGACGCTTATGCACGTGTGTGGCTTTCTAGGACTGTCTATGGAGACGGCCAATGGTATACTGAGTTTGCCCACGACGAAAGCTATATGGGACATTTTCGTCCTACCTACTCTCCGACGAAGAATGAGTCGAAGATTCTACAACTTCAAGATGACATCTTCACGTCGAAGCAGAATGGTTGGCCTCTCCATACCCTTTAAACTTCTTTAAGGGGTATGTTCGAGAAGTTACATGATTACATTCCCTTGACTGCCACATCAGAGCAACTCAAGGCATAATATAGGGATTCGGTGATTACCGGAGTTTTCCTAGCAGCATTCAACTCTGAGTATGATGCTGCTAGAGCACAGATTCTTACTGATGCCACCATATCTCCGATGGAGGAGGCATATCGCAGGTTGAGCAGGCTCTCCATATCTTCTGGTGATACTCAACTGCCTCATACATCTTCAACCATGGAAGCATCTTGTGGTTGAGGGAGCCTACACAGTATAGTGGTTGAGATGGTCGTGGCAGGGGAGAGGGTAGTCGGCCTTTCGTTAGCCTTGTACTTACTGCTACGGGCCAAGGCACTACGAGGAAACATGCTATTCTAAGCATGGGTTTCCAGCTTCAGCACATGTGGCAGAACAGATACAACATGTTGGCAGTTCTTCATCTGCATCTGATTAGAGATTTGATGAGTTAGTAGCGTGGCTCAGGGAGATTATGCTTGCTCCTGGGTCAACTAGCTCTCCCTCAGGATCATCAGAGGTAGCGGCCTCTACTTCTGCGTCCACATCAGGTATAACATTTGCTTTTACTAGCTGTTACAGGGAAGATTTGTCAGAATTGGTTATGGATTCAGGTGCATCTCATCATCTCTACGGTGACGGAGGACAATTTAGTACTTATAGCCCAACTCAATCAGGTAGATCAGTTGTAATAGTAGATGAGACATACTCTCTCATTACTGGTCTGGGGGAGGTGCAGTTAACTCCTGCAATGCGGCTTCAGAATGTTCTCTATGCTCCTGAATCCGTTAATTTACTATCCCTCAGTCAAATCACCAAGGGGATCTGGCTGTGAGCAAGGAGACCTCTACAGACGTGTACAATATCTTTATGTTGGTGCCTTTTCTCTTCGCACTGAATTTGTTTCTCCTTATATATGGCATCTTCGGTTTGGTCTTCTTCCTCTGCAAAAGCTGTGTCCATGGCCTGAAATTTCAACGAAATTCGATTGAATTTCTCCGAATTGTCTATTTCTCTAGATCACCAAAATCGAAATGCTACCTAATTTCTTTTCCACGATTTTAACAAAATATCAATGAATTTTCATCGAAATTGGATGTTGTTTCAGTGAAAAAAACAAAAATAAGGGAATCTACCCTTCACTTTCATTGAAATTTGCATATATTAATGAGATTTTGCTTATTTATTCACCGATGTGTTGAATTGTTAGAGTGCTTTATATTGTTTAAAGAAGTTTCGTTAGTTAGTTTCTAAATTTTAGATCTAAATCCAAACCAAATCAGTTAGATACAAAATTTAAGAGTTAAATTCAAGTTTTAATCGAAGAACTTTATGTTTTTATTCTTTCTTTATTTTGATATATATGTATGCGTGTTTTATTAGTAGCTATCATATGTGTCACATCATTCTTATTGAAGAGGTGCTCTTTCTTGGCCTATGTTTTTTTCTTTTATTATTGCACGTGTCACAATTCTCTTCATGTTCAAGAGGTGAAACTAATGGCTTCAAATTTCAGTTCCAATCTGATTCTAGTTCTGAGCATCGTACTACTTTTTTTTATTGTTGGAACAGTTGGATGGAAATTCAATGTAACATATCATGCTAATATCTTACTATTAGAAAAAAAAGTTGTCTTCTAATCTCATTTATTGAGTTAAAGAATATTAGAAATCTTAATTTTAGAAAAAAATGAGTTTTCAAGTAATTTTCTCGATTTCGGTCATTTCATCGAAATTCCACAGAATTTCTCTTTTCAGGCTTATCGAAACGAAATTGAAGTCCGACATTTAAAATCTTGGCTGTGTCACGTTCTTCCACAGATCTCCCCTCGCTCTACTTTTCAGTGCGAGGCCTGCCAGCTTGGGAAGCATCATCGGTCCGCATTCCAGAGTCGTCAAGGTCGAAGTAGTTATATTCTTTTTGAGTTGATTCATTTTGATATTTGAGGTCCTACTCGTGTCCCATATCATCAGGTGCATAGGCTTTATCTTGTTGCAGTCGATGAGTTCTCTAGATTGTCGTGGGTATTTTTTCTTAAGAACAAGTCTGATGGTCTTGTTATTCAATCCTTTTTAATGAAATAAGAAGCATGTTTTTTTACAAATGTCAAGTTTATACGTTCTGATAATGCACTCGAATTCTGTAGTACTAAGCTTTTTCAGTTTCTTATATCTTATGGTATTGTGCATCAGACATCTTGTGCATATACTTCTCAACAGATTGGGGTGGCTGAGCAGAAACACCGCCATCTTTTGGACGTTACCATGACTCCTTTGATCCAGGGTTGTGCTTCTTATTCGTACTGGGGGGGTCTAACTGCGTGTTACCTGGTGACTCGTATGCCCTCATCGGTTATGGGGGAGAAGATCCTTTTCTCGATTGCGTTTTCCGAGACGGATTTTCTCTCTCTCATGTCTCGTGTTTTCTGATCGGTTGCTTTTATTCATCAGATTTCTCCAAGGCTTGACAAACTCTCTCCTAAAGCTGTCAAGTATGTGTTTGTTGGGTATTCCAAGACCTAAAAGAGATATCGTTGCATTGACCCTATTCGACGAAGGTAGTATGTTAGTGCAGATGTCACCTTCTTTGAATCCATTATGTATTTCTCTCCTATAGGTAACAAGCTCATTCCTTTAGAGAGTGGAGAAGAGGTCTATCTGCATCTACCTCCGGTTTCACCTACTTTAGGCGACACTACACCCCCACCACCCTCACCACCTCTCTCCTAGAGCTGTCAAGTGTGTGTTTGTTGGATATTCCATGGCCCAAAAGGGATATCGTTGCTTTGACCATGTTCGACGAAGGTACTATGTTAGGGCAGATGTCACCTTCTCTGAGTCCATTATGCATTTCTCTCCTATAGGTGACAAGCTCATTCCTTCATAGAGTGGAGAAGATGTCTATATGCTTTTACCTCCGGTTTCGCCTACTCTTGGCGACACTACACCACCACCACCATCTCCTCCACGGTCACCTCCACCTCCTTCCCCGCCTACATTCTTTCTGCAGTTTTATCAGCCCCGTCCTCGTGCTCATGTGCTAGGATGTCTTAGATGATTCACCTTCCGAGGATACTGCAGACTTGGATGTGCCTATTGCTCTAAGGAAGAAGAGGCGTGCATGCACTATGCATCCTCTTGCTTCCCATGTTTCCTTGGCATGACTCTCTAGGGATTTTAAGAGGTTTGTTGTTGGATTGTCAAATGTGGAAATACCGAGGTCCTATCAGGAAGCATTGCAAAGTAGTCAGTGGCGTTTGACGATAGAGGAAGAGATGGCAACTTTACAGTCTCGTGGTACGTGGAGTGTAGTATCGGCTCCTTCCGGTGCTTCTATTGTTGGCAGTAAATGGGTGTTTACAGTGAAACATCGTGCAGATATTTCTGTGGACAAATATAATGCCAGATTGGTTGCTCGTGGGTTCACCCAGACCTATGGGGTGGATTATCAGGACACTTTTTCTCCAGTCGCACGTCGTTCTACACTGTGGATTCTTATTGCTGTTGCTGTGGTACATGACTGGCCGTTTTTTTAATTAGATGTCAAGAAGGCATTCTTGTATGAAGATATGCAAGAGGAAATTTATATGTAGCAGCCACTAGGGTTTGCTGCTGAGGGGGTATCCAGTATGGGTGTGTAAACTCCACAAGGCTATATATGGTCTTGAGTAGAGTTTGAGGGCTTGGTTTCAGAAGCTCTCAGAGTTGATTGAACAATAGGGATTTGTCAGATCTACTGCAGATTACTCTCTTTTTGGCGGCATTTCTGGAAGCCACCCATACTATAATATACATGTCAAATCCACATGTATACTTGGTTTGTATTTTTTTCTTTGTAATTGTGTCTAAATGGAAGATCAGTTAGATTATTTCAAAAATCAATTTAAAACTCCAGATGTCTCTTTTCTATCTCAAGTAGTTGGTCTTGTATATTATGACGATAGATAAACTCTCTATTGAATGTGCAAAGAACGAATGAGTGAATAGTTTGAGAGGAGAGATGTTCCAGTCTATTTCTGGGTCGAACATTTTTCAGAGGATAAGTTAGCTACATAGTTAATGTCCCAAACTGTGCATAATTATGTTCTCTAGAACAATATGTGACAATAAACGATATTGGGCCTGAGGCGGAACCTCATGGGTGCCTCAGCGCCTTAACACCTTTGCTATGCCTCAATACCAGTGAGACACATGCCTTTAAGGGCGGTCTGGTGCTATAGCCTCGAGGTATTTCATGGAAAGATGCCTGGAGGCGTATGCGTCAGAGCCTCGAGGCACATTTTCAAAATTATATAATTCTCTAGGCTGTTCTGATGGACCAGTCAGCCATTTTCAAAATGTAAGGCTTTAAGTGCAGGTGTTGTAAGCAGAAACTATTGGAATTTAAGGCTTGGCTATTAAATATACAGAATTTCTTTTTTTTATCTTGGAGATAATGACCAGGGTAGAGAAGCCCTGGGCTTCTCTACTGGGAGTTTCTGAAAATGCAGGCAACATGCATATTGATATCTATTAAACAAGATGTGTCTGCCAGGGTCTTTTGAGTGAATGTACACAGCATGGCTTAAGCCATTAACAAGATCTGAGAGGGAAGAAAAACCTTAAATACCTCAGAATCTAGGAGACCAATAATCATCTACACACATTGACTTTATGATCCCTTGTCACCACTCATATTAACTTGGGTCAGAAAAAAATAAAAGAATTGACTGAATGGAAGGTATTGAATGAATGCAGGTGAGAGCTGGAATGAGATGTAAGGGAGACTGTTGTTTCTGATGCTGTCTAAAGTCTTTCAATTATTAATTTTCTGGGCTACTAAGCCACATGATTTTGGAAAAGAAGTTATAATGGTTGTATACTATATCCTTTCCAAATCAAACAATGGGAACGCTCAGTTCCAGGGAAGTCCAGAATTAGATCAGTCCATGTATTATTGGAGGGTGTGAGACGAAGGAGTTTATATCTTCTGTTTTTTCCCGGAGCATGTTCACGGATTTTATCTGCGATTTGGTTTCTGACAGCTGATATGTTTTCTGCCATCTGTGGAATGCATACAATACTGTTGCTGAAGTACACTGCCTTAGGAGTTTTATTTTCATTTAACTTGCAAGTGTATATATATGTAGGAATCGTACTTGTTTGTGGATGCTAACTAGATCTAGTTTAACTCTTAAAGACCCAATTCTTATTAGTTAACTATTCTGGTACTGAACTATTTTATTTTATTTTTTGTTTTTTTGTTATCTTTTGATGCAGTTCAGCAACCGAGCTAATATTTTGGGGTTTTTCTTGGTAACTAGTCTTCTAATTGCCATTTAATGACTGTATTTGCAGATAAGGGTGTTCATGTTGCGAATGGTGAAATTAGAGAGCTGCCATCAGTTGAGTTTTCCACACTTCCTTTAATTACGAAGGTACTGAACCATTCCATTTTTCTTTTGTTTAATGTGCCCTTTTTGTGTGCCCTTTTTGTCTTTGAAACATGATAATTCGGAAAAACACATCAAATCATTTGGTATTTACTTATCCTATATCTTGAATTTTGTGCGTGAAAAGTTAGTCCTTGAGTAGCGGTAGCCTCCTTATGTCTCACTGATTTGGTCATCATTTTGTCCCAGTCAATGGTATTACAATGTGCGTTATGTTTTTTTATGTTATTTTATATTATCTTAGTAAATGGGATGCAGAGACGTTATTTAGGAAATAGAATCTCTTATTTTTCCATTTGGCTCGAAGGGTCTAGCCTTGAATTTAAGTGCATGAAGCCTGGATCTGACACCATACACCATGACTAGTATAAAGAGACATGGGCAGCATGACCAAAATAAGGGCAATATGTCCCAAAAACTAGCTCAACAAAAACAACTTGCAAAAGAAACGTATAATGTACAATCTTAGCACCACCATGTTGGTTCAGTCATTGTATGCTATTCGAAGGTGTTCACTGCGTTGGCACTCTTTTAGCTACTCGTCTCTACAATAATTATGCATGTAAAAACCACAAGTATATCTCATACTTGGAATTCCAGTCTTATTTCTACTTTTCTTGGCTCATTTTTATCTCATTTTCGTGCAGTTAATATGATACGTTTTTTTCCTGGGATTAACTTTAGAATGCGTGTTCCATCTTTTACGCCTGTCATTCTTCTCTAAACTAGCCACTAGATATAGTACTTGTCACATCAGAACCGACTGTGCCATAATGTCATTGTCCTACCTCACCTCCCAGTCCTCTATCCAGAGAGTTCTGGTGGTTTAGTTGCTTTTCGGGATAAAAATGTCCTTCAGAGAAATGCAGTTTAGTTGCCTCCTTCTGAAGTGTGCTGTTTTTTTGTTTGAATAATGTGGGCACAAAGTTTCTGAAACACCTTCCTTTGAAGTGTTCTGTCATCAGTAAAATCCAGATCAGTCACGGTCTCCTTGTAATCATTTTGGGTTTAGAAACCAAAGAGAGGTCGTCCATTCAGGGATGCCACCTCAAAGGAATATATTAAATAAGAAGGAAAAACTACAATGACAGAATGCAACCCTAGTTCTCAAATCGGTGTAAAGATTCCCAAGACACATATTGAACTTTCGTGCTATGAATCACATTCTTCTCATGTCTCTTGGGAGTTTATCCCAAGATGTTTCTCCATACCTGGGGAATCGCTCTGCCAAATCCTCTTTTTCGTGTGAATGATGCTTTGCTTCTTAAGTGGGCCAGCAGAATTTGGGGCCCAGGGGAGGATTTTTGTAGCAATGTTTTGCGTGAGATTTACGGCGTCAATGGGGCGCCTCAGATCGCTGCTGCTCAGGTGGGGTCCCCCACGCCATTTTGGAAGGGGGTGATGGAGGTCTTCTCCATATTTCTGTCCTTGTTTAGGCCGATGCTTGGAAATGGTGAATCTTTCAACTTCTGGATTGATGATTGGACGGGGGAGGGCCTTTGTGCTCGCGGTTCCTTTGCCTGTTCCTTCTGGCGGCTGATAGGAGTGCACGGGTCGCATCTTGCTGGTCGGACGGTAACTGGTTCCCGGCATTCTCATCTAACTTCTCGGACCAAAGACTTGAGGATTTTCTTTCCTTCCTAGACTCTATCAAGGATGCGGGGCGTCCTACTGTGGGAAGGGATCACTGGGCTTGGCGTTTGGGCCCTTTCTCGGCGAGGAAGGCATATGGGGCGATTTGTAGGCCCCCACCCTCGCGGTCGGAGACTATGATTCGTGATTGCGGTTTCTTTTGGGGTCTCCGGCTACCTGAGCGGATTGGCTTCTTCCTTTGGCTATTCCGTAGGCAAAGATTGATGACGAGAGATCGATGTGCTAGGCTGCTGGGCTCCATCTCTGATAGGTGCATTTTGTGCGACACGGCGGTGGAGTCCCTTGAGCACCTTCTCTTCAGGTGCCCTAAAGTGACCGTGATCTGGGAGGAGACAAGAATGACTTGGTTATGCACTTCCGATTTGGCTTCCTTCTGCGGTTTGATGGTGGAAAACAGAAGCAGAGCTCGGCGGGAGCTCCTTAGGCCCGTGGCATTTGTGTGGGCAATATGGCTGGGTAGAAATGCTGCTCTTTTCTCTGGGCAACGCTTCTACAAGGAAAACGTGGAGATGCATTTCGCGCGTTTGGTTGATGAGTGGGCTTTGTAGGTGCTTTGCTTGTTTCGTTTTCTCATTCCCTTTGTAAATTCCCTGTGTACTGTTTCCTTAATTAATAAATAGGGCGAACACCACTGAGTGTCTCCCCCTGTTTCTGGCTTTTAAAAAAATCATCTTTTTCATGATTAATTATTTCTCCACAATATGAAATTGTCCCCATTTCCCAATTGTCTGATTTGGTGTGTCCGTTCCATGGGAGCATGCACATCAAGCCAAGCGTGCAAAATTTGGTAGTTGGTACCAAGGTTTTAAAAAACGTGAGGCGTATCGAGGCGTTTTCCTATCATTGTCTCGAGGCGTAAGCCTCACTCGTGAAAGAAATTTTTTCATAAAATATTTTAATTAATCGTAGTTACAATTTTCAAGTTCTAGAAATTAAATAGTTATGATTAAATGCGTAACTCCATGATATTTCAAGGCTAACATCATGGTTTAAATATCCAAGTTGTTATATAACTCTCTCTTTTTAAACTCTAAATCTGTAAGGAGTCAAGTAAATATGGATATGTAAGCATAATAATGGGTAACTCTCCACAAAATTTAAAGTTTTGAATAAAATTTAACTAAAGGGACTAGATATAACATACCATTTTCAAAATTAGGTAAGATATGTGTCATTCAATTGAGACGGATAAGAGAGTAAGCAGTGAATCTGATATCACTTTTTACTTTACCATAAAGATTGGGGGATAAAATACTTGAATATTGCATGTTATGATCATCTTTGTTCATGCATGCTTTGATGTGCATTAATTTAGTCACGATTGAATAGAAGAAAAGATGAGACACGTTTACAAAAATATACTTTTCAAAACTTAGGTCAAAGTAGGGGACTTGCACTCAAACATTTTAATAAAGAAAGCATTCATGCTTGATTCATACTAAATAGCAGAGGCATTAGATTTAAGGACTCAAGTCTCAATTTTTTTACATGTTGATTTATAAAAAACATGCATAACAAAGTAAAAATAAGCTTAATATGTTAATAAATTTAAAAAATGCATTTTAGTGAATCATGAGCTTAAAGACTTGAAAATACATGTCTAAGAAAGATGAAAAACTCACAATAAAAAAGAAAAGGAAAAAATATTGCAGAAAAAACAAAAAAATAGCCCATTCATGAGGCTATAGCCTCGAGGCGCGCCTCATAAGCCTCGAGGCGCACACCTCATTGAGGAGGAATGAGGCTATAGCCTCGAGACGTTTTTCCTTGAAAAACGCCTCGAGGCATACGCCTCTGCGCCTCGAGACGCGTTTTTAAAAACAATGGTTGGTATCCTCTCGGAAGGGTCACTACTCAAGGAATTAATCGACAATGGAGTGATTGATCCTATTTAGCTGGTTTTGTCTTTTTTTATTTTAAATATAGAAAATTATTTTTTATACATATATTTTTATATATCCATATAGATATGCACATTTATTAACATGGAACAACAATCAAAGTATTTTCCCACATTAAGTAGGGTCGGCTACATGGATTCTTTGCCTCCATTCAGATCTACCTTGGGTCATTCATGGGCTTAGATCCAAATAACTAAGATCCCTTCGGATTGTCTCCTTCCAACACTTCTTGGACGTTCCTCGCTCTCTTAGCCAGTTCAACATCCCAAATCTCACACCTTCTTACTGGTGCATCATGCGACCTTCTTTGCAAATGGTCAAACCATCTTAAGCAGTTTTCTCTCATGTTATCTTCAATCTGAGCTGCATTTACTTTCCTTCTGAGCACATCGTTCCGAATCCGATTCTTTTTATGTATGACCACCCGTCCACCGTATTATTTTTGTTTATGGTATTGTCATTCTTTGCATGTCTTTGGTTCACATGCCAACATTGAGATCCATATAGCATAGCATGTCCCATGGCTGTTTTATAACACTTTCCTTTGATTTTTAAAGGATATTTCTTATCACATAGAAAAATAGTGGCTCCTGTACACTTTGGCCAACTTGTAATTATTCTATCAGTAACATCTCCATCAAAATCCCCATCATGTTTCAAAATAGATCCCAACTTGCTCCCATTTAATTGTATACACGCCCATCCGACCTCTTCTTTTTTAAAGGAATACTTTGTATATTTTCAATCTGCTTGTCCGTCTCCACTGACAATCTAGAGACAATCATGTAACTCATAGGGGGGTAGAGAGGCTTGATCCCATCATGACGAGGAGGCCTCACCATGACATTGTCTTACAAACATGTTTCCACGATGAATGCAGATTGTATAGGGCTCATCGTGTCTCCCAACACCACCTGAACTCTCAAGGGGAGAACCTTTGTGATGATCAAGTATGCCGAATTGGGTGCTAAAATTGTCCTGTAATACTTAGGTTTCCCCACTAAATTGTGCTTACTATAATTGTCATATATTCCACAACTAGAAATCATAGTTCACATTGGGATTTGTCATTCAATCAAGTCATTTGGACCCACTACATCCTAAAATTCCTTGTAGAATATGATCCAAATATTCATTTCGTTCCGACGACCCTGCTTGCTTTATGACTAGATCATGGCAACTTTCATCTCTTTCTTTGTGATTGTTCAAACCAACCTCTTCTATTGCAGATAGTTTGTTATCCTACATGTCACACCCGAGGCTTTTAAAATCGTGCCTCATTGCGTTTTTCATCAAAATCTACCTCAAGGCTATAGCCTTGGTTCTAATATTCAAAACCTAAGCCTCGGGCGCTGAGGCACCGCTTGAGATGCTGAGATGTGAGGCACTGCCTCGCTGTTAATACCCTAAAAACACCTTCGGTCATATTCTAACCCCTACCTGATAAAAATTTATTGCCTTAATTCTAAAGCCCTTCGTTTACGCCTCCTCTCCTCTTCCTCAGATGCTCTGACGATAGTATGTCTTCTCCATTGAAGTGTTGTTGCGATATGAGAACCTTGTTGGCTTAGTTTTGGTGGATTGAAGTGAAGTTGCTGTACTGTATGGACTCTACATAAGTTCATGTGAAATGATGGAAGCTTAGTTTTGATGAACTTTTCCTAGAAATCATTGATGGACTTGATAGCGTAGTTTTGATGGCCTTAGTTTTGACATATTCCCGAATCCCAATTTTATAAATATCTTCAAATTTAGCTTTATTAACTATCATTTACAGGTATGTGACTTGTAGGATAGGAGATTCTTTTGACATAACTTCTTATGATTTATGCATAATCATTTCTATCATACTTGTACAAAATTCTAGATTTTTATAGTTTTTCATCTATGATAACATAGAAGTTGGGTTCTTATGAGGATCCCTTTATTGGTAAGACCAATTGAGAGTGGTTGGATAGGGAGTTCTTGGTAAGAAAGGCATACATGTTTCTTGTTGTTCAAAGTCCCCCTGATTCTGATAGTCTTGTTGGGGATTGTCGTCATAATTACGACGGTAATTGCGGTGCAAAGTCCCCATGATTTGGATAGTCTTGTCAGGGATTGTCGTCAGAATTATGTAGGTAGCGTGAAACAAAGCATTCGTCACATGTTCTTCGACGATGAGAAGGAAGGTCGAGTTGGATTAGTTAGATACCTTAAGAGCGGAGGGGTTTTTGAATGTTTTAGGTGCTCCTACCTACTGTATTGGCATGGGAGGACTAAGCCCTCTTATTTCTTTGGTTCCTGTGGTTATTTAAAAAATGGGGTTTCTTTTCTAGGAGCAAGCGTTCTTTGCAGGGAACATTATCACACATGATGTATCAATCTTGGAGTTAAGGAAATTGTGTCTTCATGTTTTTGGTTCAATACATTCTAGGGTAAACACTTTCCAAGGGTTTTTTTCCAATACACTGTCAAAAATAATTATATGTTCCTCTGTGATGCATAATCTTTATTTGTTTGGACTATACTTAAATTCGTCCTTTGAGGTTCTTGTCATCTCAAAGTCTTCAAGCAATTCCCCCCATTCTGACAATTGCGATTCATCTTTATTGTTATGGTGTCTGCTTCTTGGGATGTTTTTCACTTGCGCCCATTTGAGTTTTGCAGTAACGCTTATGTCTCTACCTCTTTTGCAATTAAACTTGTGCAACTACGTCCGTGTACCATCAACAATTGTGTCCTTTCGTTGGTCTATCTGTATTTTAGATAAATCATACCTTGATTTGTTCAAACCGTGGTCTAATTAAGACCGGTTTTATTACGATTGAAATTCCTACATTTCTTTGCTCCCATCTCCTGTCCTCTATCCCTTTCCAAATCATGCTTGCCCCTTTCTCCCCTTTCTCTCCTTCATCCATTCCTCCTCCGATCGCTTTCTCATCAAGCTCACCACTGTTTCCTCGCACGTGCTCGCTGCCTTATCCTCCTACCCCTATATATCCTCTTGTGAGTCACACACCCTCAACTTTTTGGTTGGTGCACATGTTGCAGTGATGATGCCCGTAATGAAGTATCACCACAATTTGGCGTCGGGCTTCGAGGCGGGCGAGGGTTGCAGGTGATTGGGGCGTAGGAGGGGGGTTGGACGGCGGAGGATGTGGGGGGCTATGTGCAATGGGGTTGGTTGAAGGAGATGAGCTTGGGGTGGAGATCCAAAAGCCTCCCTCACCTCCTGCACACCGTCATGCCACTCATCTTCAGCCATCCCGCTCTCCTCCATCACTCCCCTCCACTTTGTGTCCCCCATTCTCGGTGGTTTGTCGTGGGTGGGGGGTTGGCTAAGGTCAGAGGGATTCAGGGAAGGCTCAAGACAGGGTCTGGGTGGGCAGATGGGGCCGTCTAAGAGTACATGCACAATGTGAGTTGTGGGGGGCGAAGGAAGTGGTTTCAGGCTGAGGGGGCTGCCAAATCGAGTAGTAGTAAGAAATGGTGGATTGATATTGCTGCATAAATATAGAGGCACAAGTGTAATTGCGCAATAGGTAGGGGCATTAATATTGCTGCGAAAACTTGATAGACAAGGCATGTAAAATCCCTAAATAGAGTTTAGCCCAGGGAAGAAATAACTAATTCCAATTGATGTGGTCAACAAACAATTCCCGTTGAAGGTGAACAAATCAAATTGTGCTCAAAATTTGCAGAATGTGCAAGAGATGTAATTACTTCTTTTTATAAATTATCTGATGCACCATAGTTAATCACCCATTTCTCACGGGATGTCATTGATGCCATGTTGGGATGTCAAGACACAGAACCAAAGATTGAATTTGACTCCCCTGTCTCATGTTAGGTATCTGAAAGAAGGAATTTGAAAGTAGGCACATTCGAGATACGCAGGATATAGGTTTGTTTTCCATTTTACTAGTGTCCAATGCCGAAGTTCGTGATGGGTGAAATGTGTGGGGGTCTTTTTGTAGTCGGTCAATGTTAGGTATAGATCTCCAATCAAAACTCGAGTGCTGAAGTTTTCAAAGGTAGGACGCCCACTTGAAGCAACAAGCAAGGCACTGCAACGGAGTCACTGACGTGGCAAAGGAGGCAATGTATCAATGTTTTATTAGTAACCGGTCCTGGGCTTTCTTCCTTTTTTTTCATTTAGTAGATCATCTGTTCAAGATTTACATTTGGGAGAAGTGTACGAAAGACTCATGGGTGAGATAGTAACCGTACGGTCTTTGATTTGGGCATGGTTCTATCCTTTCTAAACCCTGGAGCTGGATACTTTGGGTGGTCTGTAGCTAAGCTTTAGTTGATGTTGTGTATTTTGCTTTAAAAGTGTGGACTGCACCTTAAAATTATCATCAGCATCTATCATGTAAACCTTTTTTGCGCTGCCTTATCAACATCCCTATTGTTAGTGATCTTGATACGCTGATGCCCAATATAGTAATGAATTTTTTAATCTAACCTCATTTTAATGTGTGCAGATTGTCTGTGAAAGTGGATTGGCCGATCAGGTTCGTGTTGCAGATCTCATATTGCAGGAGGTTCGATTCTATTGCGTACACTGATGGGCATTACGGATATTCGATTTCTACATTTTGTTGACAGAGTTTATGGCTTTTCTAGCATATAAATTTCTTGATATTTCTAAGTCCAATTTATGTTTAAGCCTAATTTGATCTAAATAATTTATTGATCAAACTTCATTCACTATTTATCTCTGTATTGCTATTATGGACAGACTGATTTATTTACCCATTGCTTGTGTTGAACTGCCATAATTGCTTCGTGCTTATTTCCTTACCTAATGTTTACCCAAGTAAAGCAATAACCTATCTGCCACAACTGACAACGACATTATACCAACTTCTGTGTCTATGAATGTATTTAGATTATACTCTTCACTTTAGTGTTTTCTTTCTAAAGTAGTTATTCTCTTGCAAGAATAATTATTGTCTGTCTGATATGGAAGTCTGTCTCTTGTGTGTTCTGCTTTAGGTCATAGATAACCTCGCATAGATGATGCATGTACTTCCCTCAACGGTGTAGCCTGTTGGTTGTGGAAGGCATTCTTGATATTTAAATGAAAAAAGGGTCAACAGTTGGTAGCAACATAAATAATTGTACGGATAAAATCTTTCCTGGTGAAGTTTAAAACATGGGGTTTTTATAGTTGTGCCCGTCTTATATTTTGTAATATCACTTATACCATTCATTTTTTGCAGTATTGATTATGCTCCTACCTTGTTGCACCATTATCACATTCTGCATTACTCAAGGACTTATATAGTCTCATGGACATTACTTAGGAAATCCCTCTGTAAAGAGCTCATATCCTTTTTCTTGTCATAGTTAATGAAAGTTCCCGACCGAAAAGAAGAAACTTGTGTCAAATCTTGAAAGGATGTTGGCTGATGACATTGTAGCAAGTATCTATCAAATAGAGACATATATATCTAGCGCATAATGTGTCTCCTATGTGGAAAATCGATCCAAGTTTCTCAAGGACCTCAATAAAAATGGTTCTCTAGTATCCATATCAAGGTTGTAAAAGTCGCCCGACTGGCCCGACTAGTAGGTCCGACTAGTCTAGTCAGTGGGGTGGCCGACCGAGTACCGACTAATTCCGACTAGGTACACTAGTCGACCAATTTTTTACTTGGAGATGCCATATTCTTATATGTTTTGCATTTTTTACAAGCAAACTTATTATAATATGCTCAGTGTTTTATTTAAATTCAATTACTTTTTTAATTTTATTATTATAGTATAAAAATGTACAAAATCTATGTAAATATATGTATAAAAATGAGTTATATATTTAAAATAATCATAAAATTCAAAGCCGAATAAAGTCCGACTAAATCCGATTAGTCGTCCGACCGCCGATTAATCCTTAGTCAGTGACCCAACCGACCGAGTACCGACTACCGACTTTTGCAACCTTGATCCATATATATCAGAAACATGCCTATCCTACATGGAAGCTTGAACGCAAATCTTTCTTTTATAGAGACCTTAAATAGAAAGCTTTCATATAGGTAGATCTCAGATTTGAGTCATTCCTACGAGGTCGTTTGCAGAGGAACCTCAAAGAAATGTTCTTCAATTCGAAAGCTCTGGGTCTAAAAGAACTTCCTGAGCTTTGGTAGCCAGCTTCTATGCATTTCGCTTGTCATACTTAACGAAATTTTCCATTGGAAAAGAATAAACCTATTGTCAACTCTCGAAAGGATGCGTCAGTCGTGGTTGACTGACTTGTAACAAGTCTTTATAACATAGAGACAAATATCTCTAACATATAACTTATCTCCTCAGTGGAAGGTGGCTCCAAGTCTTCAAGGATGGCAACAAAAGTGGTTCTCTCCTATTTATAGATCTCTGAAGCTGCCTATCCTAGGTGGAAGCTTGACACACATCTTTTTTTATAATGACCTTAAATGGAAAATTTGCTTTCATTTGAACCTTAAAGAAATGAAGAAGAAGATGGAGCCAAATCAGTTTTTTTATAGGGATGGGAATACTTCTTTTCAGGAAGTCTCAATTAAAGGTAGCACAATCCTCTATTCTCTCACACCTAGTTTCCTAAACTCGTCGGAATCAAGGGTTATCAATCGTGTTGGGAGAGAAACATACATGGAAAAGAACTTCTCATTTTCTTCCTTTTTTTCATTTCATTATTAAATAATCTTATCTTCCTTTAATTCATGATATACTCAATACATGAATCTTGATAAGATCCACTTATGTAGTAGAGTCAATCCTTTATTGTTCAACAATTGCAATCTTAACATAGCAAATCCAAATTTTGAGTCAGAATAGGTTCCCTGTCTGTTGACCTACAGGGAGCAAACTGAAGTTGTCGAATACTTGGGATTAATGAATTTGGAGTAATCGGTGAAGTTTTTATTCATATAAGTACAACTGATGCAATCTGGTTGAAAGGGAGGAGCCCTTGATCTACGCTTTGACAAGTATATATAGCATTGGATACAAAAAACTGTATTAGGCGGGTGAACTTGTATCAGTTAAGAGAAAAATGTGGAGGGGAAAAGTCTTGAAAATTGGGGGGGGGTAGTGCGAATGCTTCAGCTTGCCCTCTTGGCTCCGCCCCTACTCTTGAATAAATTTTCTTTGATCAGAGGACTCTCATCATCTTGGAACTATGATATATCAAATGTTGTACATTGTCATTTGTGATGATTTACAAATTATATGATAGAATATTTTGTACTCGCTAAAGCAAGTTATAGACTACCGTCTGATTACGCTGTTCAAGGTTGAACTTCATGGAGTTTATGACTCGTTAGATTGGTCTTTTCTTCCGATCTTGCCGGGGAAGCACAACTTTTAGTTCGTGTCATTTGTGTATACGAAGGTGCTTCACGACAGTGTCCATGCCATTGTTGGTGACTGGTCAACTATGGTTGAAGTGGTGGGGTGTTTTAGTCTTGAATATGGTTGTTGCATTGGTGTTCTTTAGCATTAATGTTCGTGGTATCAACAAATGTGTTGGGCTTTGTCCTTGTCTCAAGCTTGTGACAATGCTAGTTCTTTGGTTTCTCTTTGGGATAGTCTGATTCGTAATTCCACTTCACCTTATAAATGTCACAATTTGCTTCATGCATGTGTCAATGTAGCATACGAGTCTGGTTGTGGTGTTGGTAGAGTTCTTCAAGAAGGCATTGCGCATAAGGTGAATGACTATAAATCCATTTTAGTCACCTTTTGCTCGAATAACTTGAAGGCTTCAATATCTTAGAGGGCGTGGGATTTTGAGCATGTACGTTGCCGCTGACTTACTTGGGTCGTACATTGATGTGCCCATCATTGTTGGGTGGTACCCGTAGAGTAGTTGTTGGAATGGTTACTCTGTGATTGGTTGATGAAGCTTCTATTTAGAGGAGGTCGATTGATCTTTCTTGGATCGATACTGTTGATATTATCTTTTTTCTACATGTATGTGTTCAAGATATCGATGAAGATTAAAAAGCAGATTGTCAGGATATGAGGTGGTTCCTTTGGAGGTTGAGAATGTGGCATTCTACGTGCCTAATCATGTAGGATAATGTGCGAAGATCCCAAAAGTTAGAAGTCCTAAGCGTTGGGAGTTTCCTAACGTTTTACCAAGTGGTTTGTGAGATCATGGATGCTTTGTAAGATAGGAGCCTTGTCTTGGTGATTGGTTTCATTTGCTGCGAAAACCTTCGATGTTTCTGGAGTGGTTTGGTTCCCTATTGTCTTCCCTACGAACACTTTTGGAGAGATGTTTATGATTGGTAGGAAAACAGTTTTTAATTGATGAATAGTTAGGAAATTAGTGTTAGTGGAGATCTTTCGTAGGCTGGTCAAACCTATGAAGGACATGTGGATGGTGGTCTCTTGATGAGTGGATTTTGGCTTTGTTTCATTTGCATGTTGTTGAAGTGTTTTTTGCTGGTAGGTCCTGAAGTAGATTCTTAGAATTATTAGGAGAGGATTTCTCCGTTTCCCATGCGAATGTGGTGATGAGGGAGATGTAAAAAATGCTAGATTATGTTATACATTTTACTATAGTATGGGATTTTTTCCCATTATTACGCATTGATGCGTATCGAGGCGTAAGCCTCACTCTAGAAAGAAAAAAAAATCATAAAACACGATGATTAGTAGTAATTACATTTTGCAACTTTTAGAAATTAGATATCTCTGATAAAAAACATAACTCCATGACATTTCAAGGTTAATTTCAGGTTTCAAACCTCCAAGTTCATATTACATGGGAGCTAAGCTATCTTAAATCCCCAACAACAATGATAGAAGTTCAAAACATAAATAAATGTTCCATCAAAAGTCATGAAAGGCTAATAAAGCAAATTCAAACATAAACAGGTTATCATTGCATCTCTAAACATCGATGTTGCATCTCTAAACGAGCAAAAAAATATTAAATTTAAATATAAGTTGTTGTACGGTGTTAAATTACTCACTTCTTCTGGACTCTCAAACGGTAAGGAGTCTAGTAAATATGGATTTTCAAATACAACAATGGGTTAGACTCGGTAATAGTAAAGTTTTGAATAAAATTTAACTAAAGGGCTTGGATGTCTAGACCTTTTTTAGAATTTGGTTGAGGTATAAGACGCATGAATATTGCTTGTTATGATCGTCCTTATTCGTGCATGCTTTGATGTGTATTAATTTGGTCCCGACTGAATAAAAGCAAAGATGAGACATGTTTACAAAACATACTCTTCTATGTTTAGGTCCAAGTAGAGAGATAACATCCAAGCATTTCAATAAAGAAAGCATTTATGCTTGATTCATACTAAAGAGTAAAGGCATTAGATTCAGAGAATCAAGACTCATTTATTATTCATGTTGATTTATAAAGAACTTGTAGAATTAAGTAAAAATAGGCTTAATATGTTAATAAACTTCGAAATAAATGTATTAATTTTTGTGTTCACATTGATTTTAAAAATAACCGAGTAAAAATGAGCTTAATATGTTGATAGGCTGCAAAAATGCATTAAATACACGAGCTTGTCGGTACTGGAGTGTTAATTAAACACCTTTGAGTGAGTTGTGAGCTCAATGACTTGAAACGTCTTTGCTATAAAAGACGGAAGGCTCACAATGAAAGAGAATAGAGGAATATATGGCAGAAAGCAAATGAAAAATCAGTTGAGTTTTGAGGCAACACCTTGAGCTGTACGCCTCGAGGCATACTCCTGAATGAGGTTGCGTGAGGCTATAGCCTCGAGGCATTTTCCTTGAAAAATGCTTCGAGGTGTATGCCTCAGTGCCTCGAGGTACGTTTTAAAGATAATGGTAGATATGAGCTGACCCGTTGTGTTTCTTTTGGATAGTTCGAGCGAGACTAGTGCTTTGGTATTCGAGGATTGGACACATTACCTGGAGTATGTGCTACATAGTGCATGTGTTGTATACGACATATGTGCCTGTGCTTTGTTTGGATTTGTTAATGTTTTTCTTATTTCTTTTCCCAAAATCTATTTCTTATATCTTAAATGACATATGGATTAGCCCCCAAGCTGGATGAGCTCATCCTTCATCTTCTAAAGGTAATCAAAATCAATGTCATCATCACCATTAAGGCGGGCCGACTTTTCCTTTGAAGAGATATAGTGTGTCTGGTTCCAAGGTGGGACACATGCAAATTTCTTTACTAAAAATAAAGAAAGGTACATAGTCCAAACATCTAAGACGAGTTCTTTATTAAAAATAAAGAAAGGTACATAGTCCAAATATCTAAGACGAGTCCTGAAGCTCTGCATGTTCTTAAACATTATCAACTTATAGATGGTCCTTATTGAAGAGAACTCCATTACATGAAACCCACAACGCCTGGACTACAACCACCTTTAATGTCATGCAAATAGATGAGACACCCTTATAATGGTAAATGGCTTTGATGTTTGTCACTAATGGTCACGACCTTTCTGAGGGCCTTCAAACTCCTACAACTCGTCAATAAATCCTTGGAATTCAGGAAGTCACGGAAATGTTTTAAAAAGCAAAAGACGGACCGAGGTCACATTATATTTGAGGCAAGGTATTAGCTCGAGGTAGTCGAGGTATAAGCTGCATGTTATGAATAAAATGTTCATTAAAACTAAAATAACATACTTGTATTTTTATAAATTCCTAAACATGAGAAAGCTATATGAAAAAACATATTTCCATCCCACCTTATGCATTAAAATAAATTGTATGGATGATTTAAACACCCGAGTTCTTAATCTATTGATGAAGTATACTACATAACATGCAATCAACTAAGTAAATGTTGATTATGATACAAGCTAAAAGCATATTACAAGTATGGTGGACTTCAATCTATATGTTAGTCTCCATGTGCCTATGTCACAATAATATGGCAGTTATATTGTACGAACTAATATTTTACAAGGGGAGAAACATATTGAGGTGATTGTCTAGGGTCCAACAAAATTTTTTGTACCATGGCTTGCCGTTGGTGGGTAGAAGGTTACAACAAGCGAACTGGGCTTTTGTAAATGAGAGCTTGGAGAATATGCTCGTAGGGTGGCGTTCGACCTGTCTGTCCAGGGGCGGGTGCCTGGTTCTGTTGAAGGTGATGTTCTCGGCTATCCTTGTGTTTTTTTATCTATACACCTTCTGCCTATGGGGGGTGAAGGTGAAGCTGGAGGCACTTATGCATGGATTTTTATGGTTCACTGTTGGGGAATCTCAAGGGTTGTCATTGGTGGGATGGAAGATGCTGTTGCTGAGGGAGGGGGATGTAGGGTTGGGAATCCAAAGTTTAAAGGTGATGAACTCTGCACACTTGGCAAAGTGGGTGAGCCGAATCTAGGGAGGGGTCCGATCTGCTGTGCAACTTATGGTGTCTATTGGGACCTCTCTTCACAGATTTTCCTGGGCCTTCCTACTTTTGGAAGGGCCTTTGCTCGGTGCTACCACATATGATTCTGCTTTTACGATCGATTCTTGGTGATGGTTGTGGCTTCCGTTTTTGAACTGATTATTGAACATGCCAAGGGTTGTGGAGCGATCGATTCCCACATTTGTTTGCTCTGGCATCTTCTGTAGAGGCCTCCGTAAGTGAGTATTTGGAGGCTGGAAATTGGTTCCCATCGAGTTGTAGTGGTTCTCTGTCTATTGGAGGAACTGCCAGCTTGCAAGAGTTTTTATGATTTTGTACACCACTGGTCTTGGATTGGCGGTCAATTTTTTGCACGGTCTTCTATCAGACGATGGTTTTTGATCCAACGATCGCTTCAGAAGGTTTGGCTGACATCTGGAGATGGAAGGTCCCTCTACAGTAGTGTTGCTGAAGTCGATATTCGGTATTCATTCGGAGGGTCATCGGATAAAGAATATGCAGTATTCATGAGAATACTCCTAGTTATTCGGTTTATGTATTTTGAAACTATTTTAATTATAAAAATCATGTTTAATATATACATTCTTATATATTTATACATATTGTGTCCTCAATCAATAAGTGTCCAAGATAAAAGTATCAATTAATAAGTTACTTATATACGGAGCTTTAACATTTGTGGTAATACAACCACAAATGGGGACCTTAGAAATTACTGTCTATTGCAAATATTCCGCCATATAGTCGACTGAATAGTAGAATATCAGATCGAATATTCGGTCGAATACCCAAATAATCGGGCCGAGTATTCATGAATATTTGCGTTCGACCGAATATTGATCGAATAGGAATATTCTATTCAGCCACCCCATTGAATAAGGATATTCTGCTGAATATTCGGTCCATTCAGTCAAATTTTGCTATAATGCTCTATGGGTAAGGATCTTCATTTGGATGCTAAGAAGAGATCGCCTGCTGGCTGCTGAGGGAGAGTTAGGTTTTTCCTTGAAGCTAACAACACGTGCCAGATGTGTCATGCGTCCTGATGAGGACGTCGAGCACCTTTTCTTTGGTTGCCCAGTTGCTAGGGAGGTGTGAGCGGCATCACATGTCGAACTGGAGTGAACCGTGGATTAGGTGGGGTTTTGGTACTTCGTGGATGTGTTTGGGAATGGGAGCTGCCATGCTAAAGTGTCGGCGACAGCTATTTTTTGTTTCATGTGGCTAGCGTGGAATGGTAGCATTTTTCATGTATTTAGAACTTGCAAAGAGTCTCAAGGCCTTTTGGTCTATTTTTTTGATATTTAATGTGAATATATAATCACTTATAGACGGGCATCTCAACGACGTCCAACCCGCTTTCTCATAAAAAAATATTGAGGTGAATTATAACCAGTATAAAAGTGGCACGTTTGCTAGGCGAAATCATCACAAGATCCATTTCTATTTCAAAACAACATGCATCTTCATTAGAGTGTCACAATGGGTGTTTTCCATACATTCTTAGCAACTTGCATTAATTTGTGTCTACGCGTGCATAATTCAACTTGTGCATCATCTCTTTCTTTTATACTCCTATAATATTTTTTCTTCAAAATGCAATATTATGTCATGGCATGAAAGATAGTAATTTGATAGTAATTTTGTGATAATAGTCTTTAATGTAAAATATTTTGCAAATGCTTGCATTTTTTAGGTACCGGAATCGTGCTTATATTCTCCAAGATAAACAAGAAAATACAATTATTGATATAGATGCCCATTTTGAAGATGACATAGGATTGTGTAATGATGGATTTTTGATGGAAATCTACCATGCTGTGATATTCTACTGAATTATGAATAATTTGACTAGTTGATTTTGTTGGAAGCAATTCTAATTTAGGTTGGAAAGAATCAAATTGTCTATAGTTTTCAGCAGACCCCTCAACAACAGACGGGGTTACCCACTCTAGAGACAGAAAGGAGGAGGAGAGCACCAACAACACAACAACTTGGAGACACTTTGGAGTCTATGGAGGACCTTGCACCTCCATTTGTAGAGAATACACTTTCAGCATCCATTCCACAATATGTTGTAGACGGCTTTATTTCAGAGTCCAAGTTGTATAAAAACAATTCATCTTTGAAGAATTCTGTTTTACATATTGCAATGAATGGTGTTTTAGACTCAGATTCTTATTCTTCTGTTTTACTTGCCTCTATCCCTTTCTCCCGCACGCTTACGATGGGAAAGCACATCAAAAAGATTCAAAAGGATGACCTAGACATGGCACGGTTTTGTAAGGAAAACTTCTTGGTTAAGGTGCCTTTTGAGGAGTATGGCTAACAATCATGCATTTCAAAAGTTCCTTAAGGTGAGATGCACACCTACCCGGACTAGCAGGAAGAAACTGGATCAATATATTACGACTCACGTCTTATCAATAGACATTATCTATTGTCTCAGGAATCAACAACTACCAGGGAAAAAGAGAGATATGGGTGCTCATAATGTGGAGAGTCATATCAACAACATTGCGTTTGCACGCACTCTCCTAGATAATGGTTATTCAATCAACTTTCTATCCTTAGTACTGTATGAGAAATTGGAGTTAGGGCCACTTCGCAAATCACGTGCCTTACTCCATTTTGCTACCAAATAAATGAAGAGACTTAAGGGAGAAGTGAAGAATGTGGTTTTTACGATTGAGGGACATGAGTACATAATGAACTTCGCCGTCCTTGACATAGAGGTCCCCAATCATTGGAGAGAATCTCAGATCATTTTTAGGAGGCCATTCCTTAGGATTGCTGGTGCAACATTTGATTACCAGACGTGAATGATGTAGTTCTGTTCTCTAGGCGGGGAAGTGGAACTAGAGATGAAGCGTCCCAAGTGGCAACGACCTGATTCTGAGACTAATACTGAGTACTCATCTTCTGAGGCAGATTGTGAGATGATCATCACAATCGGGATTTGGAGACAGACCCCAACAGGGCAAAGCGAGACCCTCTCATCTGGAGAGGATTTATTGCATGTTGCAGTTTGCCAGGTGTTACCTGGATTCATGAGAGATGCATCCTCCTATTCCCTTGATGACTAAGAAATTCCTTTAGATTCGTCACTTCCATCTTCTTCGAGACAATCAACAGACATAGATGACGAGTCGGACACACTTCTGGCCAAACTACCACGTTTCTTTGACGATCCGACTCACTGCACAACAAATTTGGTGGCGAGTACTGGACAAAAAGATCTATATACATACACCACTCAGCCAGATGCAGATGCGATTCTGCCAGATTTGATTAATGACACAACATTGCTAGAGCTGAAACCACTCCCTCAAACACTGAAGTATTCCTTTCTTGCGGGACTCAAAGAGAGATTTCCTGTGATCATTAGTGCTAACCTGACCATAGAACACGAGTTTAGTTTTTTAGATTTCTTAGAAAGGAACCACAGAGTGATTGGCTGGACAACGTCGGATCTCATAGGGTTTAACCCCGCTCTCTGCTCACACCACATATATGTTAAGGATAATGTGAGACTTTGCCATTAGTTTAAAAGGAGACTTAACCCTAATATGCGAGAAGTTGTAAAGGATGAGATTGAGAAATAATGTAGAGCATGATTCATATACCCCATCTCAGATTCTAAGTCGGTGGCCCCACGCCATGTTGTCCTGAAGAAGTTGGGAATTCATATGGTCACTTACGAGGAAGGGGTAGAGATCGCGACACGAGTACCCACATCGTGGCACGTCTGTGTCGACTACAAGCGCTTGAATTTCATGACCAAGAAATATCGCTTTCCCATGCCATTCATTGATCAGATTGGAGAGACTAACATGGAAAGCGTTCTATTGTTTTCTTGATGGGTACCCGAGATACAATCAGGTTGCCATCGCTCTTGAGGATCAGGAAAAGACCACATTCTCATGTCCATTCGGCACTTGCGCGTTCATGCGCATGCCATTTGACCTCTGCAATGTCACATGCACATTTCAGCGATGCATGATTGTTATATTTGCCTAGATGTTGGGAGTTTTTCTGGAGGTATTCATGTATGCCTTCTCAGTTCATGGTGATTCTTTTGATACATTTTTAGCGTACTTGGACCGAGTCCTCAAGAGGTGTAAGGAGGTTAATCTGGTACTCTCGTGGGAGAAAAAACATTTTATATATCGGAGGCTATTGTGTTTGTAGAGGTTTTAGTTTATATTCTCTGTGTTATTTTGTACCGTTTCGTATTTCCTCTTTTTCTTTCAAACTCTTAATGTAATTTACCCATAAGCTACTCTCCTATATAAGAGAGCCTAGGGCGTACAGAATAAACACGACTCTTATTTTTCTCAACATGGTATCATAGCAGCGGTCCTAGATCGGGGCTCTCGTACCAAACCCTAAACCTAGCCCTCCACCTTCAAGCCTCCGCGCGTCGCCGCCCCTCGCGCGCCGTCGGTTCCCTTGCGCGCAACCTCTCCTCGCGTGCCACCGCCACAGCGCGCAGCCCCTCGCGTGCTGTCCCCGCTGCCCATGCGCCATGCCGTACGTCACCAGGCCGTGCGCCGCCAGGCCGTGCTCCGTCAGGTAGTGCTCCGCCGCCCCTCCGTGCGTACTGCCATCTTGCTGTTCACGGCCCCTAGGGCGTCACCCTAGGGTTCGGTTGTCATCTCAAAGAGGGGCTCTATACTAGCTTCAAGGTTGATGGGTTTGATTGCATAGAGGTCTACATGTGTAACTAAACCTAATCATGTCAGTGTAGACCAAGACTTATCTAGTCTACAATCCTTGTTTTCTCCAGTCACCATGTCAGAAAGTAAGATTGAGATCCCCACTTCAGGCGCCTTCAAGGGTCCTGCACCTATTGTGAAGATGGATGGATCCAACTATGAGTTATGAGCCATGCAGTTCATGAGCCTGATGAAGTCGACGGGTAAGAAACATATTCTTACCGAGGATGAGCCAGTGGAGAAAACTGGGATGTATGTAGGGGTGTATATCGAGTTCAACGAGCCGAGTTGGCCTCAACTCGGACTCGAACTCGATAAGAAACCTAAGCTCGAACTCGGGCTCGATAAGGATCGAGCCTTGGATCACCAACTCGAACTCGAACTCGTCGAGTTCGAGTTGACTCACGAGTCTCTTATCGAGCCACGAGTTTCTGAGCTGGCTCACGAGCCTCAAAATGAGCTGGCTCACGAGCTTCTTATCGAGTCGTGAGTTTCTGAGTTGGCTCGTGAGCCTCAAAATGAGCAGGCTCATGAACCTGTTAATGAGTCATTGTTCCATTTTATACATTAAATTATGCAAATGGCATTTGTAATTTTGATTTTTTATACTCTTTTGTATAGCTTTTTGGGCAAGAAAAATGTTAACCTCTAGTTTAATCAAACTCAATGTGGAAGTTTTGGTATATATGTTTTTAATTTTTTATTAAGAGAGAAAACGAGTTATCGAGTCGAGTTTCCGAGTTGAATAATGCCCAACTCGAACTCGACTCGATGAGCTAATGAGCCATAAAACCCAACTCGGGCTCGGTCTCGTTAAGGTTTCGAGTCCGACTCACGAGCCCTTAACGAGCCGAGCCCGAGTTGAGCTCATCGAGTTCGAGTTTTCCTGACAGCCCTAGTTGTATGTCTCATGGGAGGCTGATGACGCATATGCTCAGGTCTGGTTGTCTGGTACTCTGATTCCAGACATTGCTAATGATATCTTACATCAACCCACTGCCAAAGCCTTGTGGGACATTCTTGCTGCCACATACTCACAAGCCAAGAATGAGACAAAAATGCTACAGCTACAGTATGATATCTTCACGATAAAGCAGAACGGTTGGCCCCTGATTGCACACCAAGGCCTTAAATGTCGGTTTCGGTCACCATTTCGGTAACGGCCAAAACAGAATTTCGATGGAATTTCGGTGGAATTTCGACCGAAATTTCGATCATTTCGGTCATTTTTTGTACTAGGACCCCCATATTTCGGTCATTTCGGTCATTTCGGTCGAATTTCGATTTCGACTGGATATCGATATTCGACAGAAATTCGACTGAATTTCGCTGAAATTTGAGGCCATGTTGCACACTACACTGCGCTGAGGGGAATGTTTGAGAAGCTTCACAGTTTCATGCCTCTTACGGCTACTCCAGAACAATTGAAGACATAATGGAATGCGACGATGGTGGGAGTCTTTCTAGCCTCTCTTGACTCACAATATGAGGCAGCTTCTTCTCAGATTCTGGCAGATGTACCATTCCTCCCATGGAGGCGATTGAGTCGTATCAGCATCTCGAGCCCTTCTACTACTGGGCAAAATTCTTCTGCTATGGCAGCCTCTAGAGGAAGAGGCTATTCATCTCATCTTCGTGGACGAGGACCACGTGGTTGGGTCGGCCGTGGTCGTGGAGTACATTGCACTTATTGTCGTCGGATTGGCCATACAGAAGACATATGCTACTCTAAGCATGTGTTCCCAGCTTCTGTCCGAGCAACATAACATATACATCACCATGGTTCTACCCCAGCGTCAGATCCAAGATATGATGACCTAGTATCCCGTCTGCGTAATATCATACCACCAGTCAGTACTCCACCAGTTTCAGAGAGCAGCCTTGACATTGCTGCTACTGCAGAAGCCAGTTCCTCAGGTAGTACTCATACTTCTGCATTTTACCAAGATTTATGTACCTCAGAATGGATCGTAGATTCAGGTGCTACACATCATTTGTGTGGAGATAGACACTACCTCACATCCTACATGCAAGCTCCTGCTCATGATCATGGTCAATCATCACACATACCCCAAGTTTGTTCTGACAACATTACATCTAATGATGGGACTGACGGTGTTTCTGAGCAGGAATAGGTTGCAGATGACATGGATGTTAGTACTACTGATGCAGACCTTGACTTGCCGATCGCACTAAGGAAGCAGAAGAGGTCCTGTGCTTCACATCCGATTGCTTCTCATGTTACCTTTGACCGTATGACAGGAGATTTCAGGAGGGTTGTAGGTGCTTTATCCGCTGTGCATACTCCCAAGAATTATCAGGAAGCTTTGGCTGATAATAAATGGCGTCTGGCTATGGAGGAAGAAATGACCACCCTTAAGTCGAGAGGTACATGGAGTCTGGTTCCAGCCCCTACTGGGGCTTCTATTGTGAGTTGCAAGTGGGTGTTTACCATGAAGCATAATGCTGATGGCAGTATTGATAGGTACAAAGCTCGACTGGTTGCTCGCGGTTTTACTCAGACGTATGGGGTAGATTATCTTGACACATTTTCTCCTGTTGCTCGTCACTCTACCTTACGAATTTGTTCTCGGTTGCTGTGATTCAAGATTGGCCCCTATTTCAGTTAGATGTCAAAAATGCATTTCTATATGATGATCTTCAGGAGGAAGTTTACATGCAGCAACCACCTGGATTTGCTGCTGAGGGGGAGAGTGTACATGTATGCATGCTTCATAAGGCGATTTATGGCCTAAAGCAGAGCCTCATAGCTTGGTTCTAGAAGCTATCATATCTGTTTGAGAAGCAAGGGTTTAAAAGGTCAAATGCAGATCATTCTCTCTTTGTACAGAGAACATCCAGCGGTACGACTGACGTTATGGTGTATGCTGACGATATACTCATCACAGGAGATGATATGCAGGGGATAAAAACAACAAAAGAATTCTTGGGCCTCGAATTCGTTACCAAGGATCTAGGAGTACTTAGATATTTCCTTGGATTGGAGATTGCCAGAAATGAATAGGGACTGGTGATGACTCAGAGGAAATGTGTTACTGACTTGCTAAATGACACAGGTATGCTTGGATGTTGACTAGCTTCAACACCCATAAATCCAAGCACGAAGATGCATGATGATGATACTGAGGAGATTGACAAAAGGAGGTACAGAGAACTGGTAGGGAGGCTTCTTTATGTTACTATTACCAGACCAGACATTACATTTGCAGTAAATAAAGTTAGCCAGTTTATGGAGCAACCTCGCCAGGTACACATGGACTAAGGTATCTTAAGTCATCTCCAGGTGCATGATTGATGTTCAGAAAGAAGGGCACTATTACTATCTCAGCATGTCCTGATGCGGACTATGCAGGATGTCCAAAGGATAGATTATCTACATCTGGCTTTGCTATATTCGTTGGGGAGTCACTTGTCTCATGGAAGAGCAAAAAACAAACAGTAGTTGCGAGATCTAGTGCTGAATCAGAGTATAGAGCCATGGCCCAAGCATGTGCAGAAGTGATGTCGGTTCACACAGTCCTGACAGATTTACATATAGATGTTCCTCTTCCCATGTCACTAAAATGTGACAATCAGACTGCCTTATTTATTGCAAACAATCCTGCATTTCATGAGAGGACGAAGCACATTGAGGTGGATTGCCACTATATTCGTGATATGATCCAGAAAGGATTCATCTCTACAACCCATGTCAGCTCAGGAGATCAAACGACAGACATTCTTACTAAAGCTCTACTACGGGGTCCCTTCCAGAAGTGCTTATCCAAGATGAGCATGATAGATATCTATGCTCCATCTTGAGGGGGAGTGTAAAAGTTTTAGTTTATATTCTCTGTGTTATTTTGTACCGTTTCGTATTTCCTCTTTTTCTTTCGGACTCTTAGTGTAATTTACCCAATGCTACTCTTCTATATAAGAGAGCCTAGGGTGTACGGAATAAACACGACTCTTATTTTTCCCAACAGTGTTGGGACACGTCATCTCCAAAAAGGGAATGTTGGTTGATTCTACCAAGGTGGACGTGATCAAGAAGCTCGATCCACCAACCAATGTGATGTCAGTGAGGTCATTCTTAGGGCATGTTGGATTTTACATGACATTTATTCATAATTTTCCAAGATCGCCCACCCATTGACTGAGCTCTTAGGAAAGTACACAGAGTTCATTGTAGATCATAAGTGTATGGAGGCCTTTGAGCTTTTGAAGTTGGAAATTTCTGATTCACCTATCTTACAGGTTCCTGACTGGTCTCTTCCCTTTGTGATCATGACTGATGCGTTAGATTTTGTTATAGGAGCTGTGTTAAGTCAGGGACCAGATTGGATTCCGTATGCTATACACTATGCGAGTAAAGTTTTGGACCATGCATAGAAAATTACACCATGACTGAAAAGGAAATGTTCGCAGTAGTCTGGGCCCTCGAGAAGTTCAGATCTTATGTTTTGGGCTCCAAGGTGACTATCTTCACGGATCACACATCCATTCGGTATTTAATGGAAAAGGACACGAAGTCGCATCTTCTTAGATAGATTTTGCTACTCCTGGATTTTGAATTGGAGATTAAGGATAAATCTAGAGTGAAAAATGTAGTGGCTGATTATTGGAGTATTTGGTTGTGCGCCACATGGGTTGTAGATGGATAAATGGATACCTCCAGGATCCATT
Source organism: Ottelia alismoides (assembly GCA_037367405.1). Taxonomy (NCBI): domain Eukaryota; kingdom Viridiplantae; phylum Streptophyta; class Magnoliopsida; order Alismatales; family Hydrocharitaceae; genus Ottelia; species Ottelia alismoides. Next base: position 81,056 of record JAZKJV010002570.1, on the reverse strand, counting down.
TACCCCATCCCAGTGTTTAGTCCCACATCTACCAGTGATGGGACTTGGAGGCTCTGTGAAGGCTATATAAAGAGCCTCAGGCCTCCTGTATCTATTGAGAAAAGGGAATGCAATACGCCAATATCCGCCCCTTTGAGGGCTTCTTCCGTGGTTTCATCCCGCTTTTTAGGGAGTAGGGTTCCATGTAAAAATCTTGGTCTCCATGTTTTATTTTTATGTTCGTATGCTCTGTTTATCATTCACTTTCATGCTTTCTATTTTCTAACATGGTATCAGAGTATGTTCGATTCTCGAGGTTTTCATGTTCTTTATTTTTCGAGATTCGATGTTAGATATTGAAGATATGTTTGTGAAGACTATTGTTATGTTCAAGTTCATATTCTCTTCGAGAGTTTTTTTGTTTTTAGGGCTCCTTAGAACCCTAGATCTATCCCCATGCCAGGCGCCATCAACTTCAGGCCATGTGTTCCAAGCGACATTGCCAATGCCCTAGAATGCAACCGTATTCCCAGGCCGCGATCTCTAAGCGGGTGCAGATCTCTCCCTCACGCATTAGGCGCATCGCGCGAAACCCAGGCGCTCACGCATGCCTAAACGACTGCTTCATGGTGATTGCCGGCTCCTCTATCGCAGAGGCCTCCAGGCAATGTTGTAAAAGTCACTCGACTAGTCCGATTAGTAGGTTCGACTAGTCTAGTCAGTGGGGGGGCCTGCTGAGTACCGACTAATTCTGACTAGGTCCACTAGTCAACCAATTTTTGCTTGGAGATACCATAATTTTTTACTTTTTTAAAAGCACACTTATTCTGCTATGCTTATTGTTTTATTTAAATTCAATTACTTCTTTTGATAGTAAAAAAATATATAAATCTATGTAAATATATAATAGTATATGTATAAAAATGAATTATATATTTAAAAAATCAAAGCCGATTAAAGCCCGACTAAATCCGATTAATCGTCTGACTGCCGATTAATCTTTAGTCAGCGACCCAACCGACCGACTACCGACTTTTGTAACCTTGCCTCCAGGCGGCAAGAACCATGCCACATAACGGGCCGCGCAACATGCGACAGCGTCCTCCAGTAGAAAGAGGTCGAAACCCCCCACCATATCCAATCTCCAGTCCTTGGTGGCGTGCTGTAGATCCCCACAGGCATCGTGGCGCCGACCTCTTGCAAGCCAACATCCATACAGCGAGTCCTCCTAAGTCCCCCGCCTCCCTCATCAACCCTAGACAGAGACCCTCCTCGGCGCATCTATTTCGAGCCGCTCTGCGACGACCCTCAAGATCCGCATCTTCCATCGATGGTGGCACCCTGTCCCCCCGCAGCCACCAGGCAAAATCTCCAGGCTGATCCCCTTCGCGTGAGGCGGCGCGACATCACCGCTCTTGTTCCAGGCCGCATCGCGGCATCGACGAAAAGCTTCCAGGCGGCGCCTCTCCTCCAAGCGCACGACACTAGATGCTTCATGATCTCCTCTTCAGGCTGCCTATCACGAGTGGCTCCGCCTCCGCCCTCCCATACGGCTTCAGGCGACGCCGCCCCAAAGGCCTTGGCGGCCTCCTTCGCTCTCCAGCATTATGCGCGCGCCTCCATGACCCTTCCTCTCCCGCGTGCGCACCTCCTCCGCATCTCCTGGGCGGCGTCGGCGGCAAACGAGCAAGGAAACCCCAAGTGGGGGACGACCATCAGTGTTCGATGGGGTCCCTTGGGGGAACCCTAAATGAGGGGCAGTGTTATTATAAAAAAATAAAAATGTGAGCAGGCCCAAAATTTGGCCCTGTTTCAGAATGAAAGAAAAGAGAGGAGAGAGAAGGGCCCTTCTATTGGGCCGAGTGAATTTGTAAAAGAGAGAGATTAAAAATGGTTTGAGAAAAGGCGCATACAAGAAAAAGTCGTACACAAGTATTTTGAAAATAAAGGAAAAAGGCTGTTAAAAAATGAAACGACTTAAAAAATGATTTGAAAAGCCAGAAAAAATGCGAAACAACTTAAAAAAATAAAAAAATGTGAGAAGAAATGCCGGAATATATATAATATCGGCTTATTTGGTTTTGTTTTTTCCCCTGCCTATCTTGTCTTCTCCCAACATAGTCGATGTCATGTATTCCGACTAGTATGGGAGAAAGGGTGAGTATTATGTAGAGTCACAGGTCTATTCAGATATTCCAAATGTCAGTTCTCCAGATTCTTGACGATTCAGATTCCAAACTCTACAGTTTCTCAGATGCGCAGTTCCAGATTCGACATCCAGATTTCTAGTCCACAGATTGATGCGAAGTTCGGACTCTACATCCAGGATTGTTTCAGAGTCTGCGTTTCAGACACACACATGTATGCGGTCTTTTCAGATGAGCACGTATTTGTCATCATTTGTCATGGTTTCCATCATTCTTATTATTTCGGCCAGAGTTTTCTTGTGAGCCATAGGGACTCCAGAGAAGAGGACCGTTCCCTATGCCTTATGGGCAAGGATTTTTTTGTGGTATCATTGGTACATCAGAGTAGAGTACCATTCTTTGTGCCAGATGGTAGAGACCCAGTTCTCCGATGAGGAGACTTTTTCAAACTCCATTCTCCAGCGACCGTGGACTCTGATGACTATTGCACTTCCACAGGAGCAGCTGTCCACATCGTTGTGACGGACTAGAGTACTCCGACGAGGAGACCCATTTCCAGTTGCAGTAACTCTAACAGGCGCAGTTCAAAGCACATGCTCTCCGAAGAGGAGACTCAATTGACTCACACTCCAGCTAGTTCGTCCTCCTCACCGGTACGACATGAGAAGCAATGTCCTCGACAACAACCGCCAGTTGTGTGCGTTGAGTTGATATTGTCTATAATGTTATGTAGCGTGAGTTGAGTTTCTTTTTGTTTGTCCAAGTTGAGTTTTGCATTCTCCAACTTGTGGGGGGAGTGTTGGAGTATTTGGTAGTGCGCCACATGAGTTGTAGATAGGTAAATGGAAACCTCCAAGATCAATTTACCCTATCCCAGTGTTTAGTCCCACATCTACCAGTGGTGAGACTTGGAGGTTCTGTGAAGGCTATATAAGGAGCCCCAGACCTCCTATATCCATTGAGAAAAGGGAATGCAATATCCGCCCCTTTGAGGGCTTCTCTCGTGGTTTCATCCCGCTCCTTAGGGAGTAGGGTTCCACGCAAAAATCTTGGTCTCCATGTTTTATATTTCTGTTCTTACGCTCTGTTTATCATTCGCTTCCACGCTTTCTATTTTCTAACACTGATCATTTGTCCCGTATTGAGTTGAATGATTCCTCTGAATTTGAGCAGATTAGAGAGACCTTTTTAGGCGATTTAATCTGTTCTATTGACTCACTCCCATGGTACGCCAACATTGTGAACTTCCTTGTCTCCAAGAAGGTTCCCCGTGGATGGAGTAGGAACAGTATTGACCGATTGGAGACGGATTCAAGAAGATACCACTGAGAGGATTCGTTCCTTTTCTTTGAAGGTTCGGATTGCATCGGGAGGGGATGTATTCTTCGGGAGGAATATCGGAATGTCCTCACACATTGTCATTCACTTGAGTTTGAAGGACACCATTCAACAAAGAGAACCACACACAAGATACTTCATTGCACATTATAATGGTCGACTTTGTTTCGAGATGCCATTGATTATGTATGGTCGTGCTCGATCTGGCTGAGAATGGGAGGGACAGTTGGATATAGAGATGAGATGCCCATGCAACCGGTGATTTTTTATGAAGTTTTTGATGCATGAGGTATAGATTTTATAGGTCCCTTTCCCAATAGCCAAGGACATGAGAATTTCTTGTTTGCGGTTGATTATTTTGTCAAGGTAGGTGGAGGCTATCCCAACCCGAGTCGCAGATAGTATGACGGTATGCAAGTTTTTTAAGGATCACATCATTGCTAGGTTCGGGGTTCCCAAGATTTTGATTTATGATGGGGATAGCCACTTTGTGAACAGAACCGTTAGATCATTAACTAATTACTGCGAATTTGAGCATAGAATAACTAGTTCTTACCACCCACAGTGTAATGGCCTGACAGAGGTTTCCAATAGAGAGGTGAAGAACATTCATCAGAAGTTGGTTCGTCCTGATGGTAAGATCTGGTCCCAGCTTCTGTGGGCCTATATGACGACCTACAAGACTCCCCTTGGTACTTTACCTTTCAGAATGATATATGGCAAGACATGCCATTTGCCTGCAGAGTAATTCACAAATCAGAATGGCAATAAAACAAATGAATTGGAGTTGTCATCTAGGAAAGTTGCGCCGAGAATTGAACTTGAACGAGCTCGTGGAAATCAGAAATCAGGCGTATGACAAAGTTTGATTTATAAGGACAAGGTTAAGAAGTGACATGATTGGCACATTTGGTGCAAGAACTTTGTTCAGGGACAAAATGTATGGTTGTTTAACACCAATTTGAAGATTTCCGCAGGAAGCTCAAATCCAAATAGACGGATCCCTACATTGTTAAGGAAGTGCACAAAGAGATATCATATCTAACCGATGGTGTACGTTCCTCTATAGCCAATGGACAGCTGTTGAAGCACTTTGTAGATTCCAAATAGCAGTTAGTCTAAGTTGATATCATTAACTTCATGCAGAGCGAGTACATTGCAGACACATCAAACCACTCTTCGTGAAGATGCAGCATCAAGTTGCAACAACAGACAAGATTGACATATTCTTTATTCCTTACACTAGATTTACTCATTCTTTTAGAACTTAGGTTCCCTCTCTTGTAGATACTCACTCCTTAGGCTATTTTAGCCAAAATATAGGGGGAACCCCTGTTCTTATCTGTAAATTCCGGTCAGTCTCTTGAGTCATTTCCTCAGTTCCTTTTCATTATTCATTTATTATCTGTACTTGTCGTCCCAGTCGTTCTCTTCTATTCTTTTGTACGCTTACCCTCAACGCTTCTGACCTACACTTACACTATTTTAGCCTGAGTATAGGGGGATCATACATATTTCTCTCCCAGTATTTTTACTCTTCTTTATGTTCAGTACGAGCTGTCTTTCATTCTACTTGGTGCCATGATGACATAGCGCAAGCTAAGTATAGATGGATGTACGTACATATTGCGTATCTACTTTATTCATTGCTCGTAAAATAAGGCTCATGATACTCTTTCTAGAAAAATCTTCTGTTTCTTTCTGTCCTTCTCTCCCGAAGAGCCCACGCAAATACACTTCTCTGATCTTCTTATGGAGAGTTTCTTTGGTTCTTTTCCTGTAGATATAATAGCTGCACCGCCCTTAAAAGGATCTGCTGTCTTCATGGCCCAGATTAAAAGTTCTCGAAGACTAATGCCAGATGAAGTTAGCTATTTCACTTTTGAAAGAATATACGATCTCTGTATTCAATTTGAGAATTAGAAATACACCAAGTGCATTTAAATCCTGAAAGAGATTCCCCCTTTTCTTGAAAATCTTTATCAGAAAATATTCATTCTTTTATTGATCTCCGCAAAATGATGGAAATTTTTGAGCGATACCTAGATCCTTACAACCATGTACCTATATTACATACCCGTGTTTTTGGTTAGTTTGATGTTATGGTTTGTGCTAAATTAATTATAATTAGGTTTAGGATTGTTTAATCTTTTTAAAAGAATGTTTATGGTTCTAACCCTAGATTTATTTATGGTTAAATTAGCTAGGAGTAGATTTGGTTAGGTGTTTGGGGATGTATTAGGTACATTTTTAGATTCTGACTTAGGTTAACCTATGTTATGCTATATATGGTTTGATTCATGGTTGGATCAGGTTACAGGATGCCGATTTGGATTTGGTTGGCTAGGGTTTTGTTAGGTGTTGTTAGGTTGGTTGGGTGGATGTGTTCTGCCTAAGTCTGAGGGTTCAGCTAGGATGACTTATGTTATCCTAGGGTTTATGAATCCATAATTCATAGAGGTTAGGACAGTAATTTAATGCATCCTGATCAAGGGTTCAGATAGTGATGGTCAAGGTTTGGGGTTCCGACCATTGTTCTTAGTGTTTTAGGCATTTGCTTGGAGTTCTCCTAGGTGTTTGATGCTTTTAATCTTCTCTGTGGTACCGTCCTCTTATTAGTTTTATTTGCAGTTCAATTGAAACAATGAACCAGAGATCTGTCATGTTACTATCTTGATTTTTTGAGAGAGTTTCACACCTTTAATGGGCTTTCAAGTGCTTTCCTAGGGTATATATAGGCTAGGGTATGAAAGTTGGTGGTGTGGATTTACTTGTCTAAGAGAGCTAGGTATGCTTATGAACCGGGCGTATTCATTATAATGCAGGGTATCGATTGGTAAGTTGCTAAATACTTTTGGACGTCATCATGGCTCTTCTTTCCTTACAGATTTGACTATTCAAACTTCTACTTTTTATGCATGTTCACAGATATCAGAAAGAACTGTTCCAGTATGGAAATTTCTTATACCTAACATTTTCTTTCGAAATGATTTTTTTACACTGTTTTTCTTTTTTGTTTCCAGCAAGACTTCTTCCCGAAGCTGGTTGAACTTTTCAGGATTAGTGAAGACTTGGAAAATGTGGATAGCCTTCATATGATTTTTAAATTGGTGAAGGGGACAAGTGAGTTTTTTTCTTAATCCAAGTAATGTAACTTGTTATTTATATTTTTGTCTTCATTGTCTGACATCATTCTCGTTCTTTTTCCTTCACAGTTCTTCTTAATAGTCTTCAAATATTTGACAAAATTTTCGCAGATGAAGTAATTATGGATTTCATTGGTGCACTTGAATGTAAGTTGTCATGCATTTGTTTTTAGAAGTTTTATATTCGCTCTATTCTTTTTTAACTCATATGCCCGATTATGTGCGGGAAGGGTAACCGATTTCATTGAATGCAAAAGATATTACATGAGTTGCATCCTGAGAGGCTTAAGACGTTAGCAACTTGAGAGTGGAAAAAGAAATGTTAAGCTAAGTATGACCAACATGACCTAGGGAAACTATATATGTGCTATGGCCCTAGGCCTTGAAAAAGTACAAAGTATAAAAGAGAAAAAGGTTAAAGATCTTTTAACCACCTCAAGCCTTTGAATCAAGACGGATTTTGCATGAAAGCGAAGTTGTTTTTTGTAATAAGATGTTGCACGTATCCTCATTCCACATTGCCTCTTCTTTGTTTCATAATACTCCTTCAGGTCAAATTCTTTGCGAATGAGAAGTGCTTGCTTTGAATCTTGTCTTGCCAATCTTTTTCCGAAGTCCATCATTTCCTCCTTTGTCCAATCACCTACTCTTATACCATGCTTGACTTCTTCACCAATAATGGAATGCACCTCGTTTCTTCTTCTAATCATCCAATCATCACAAACTCAAAAATCAGAATGTATCTTTAATTTGTTTCCTTTGTTTTTGTATGGTTTGAGCTGCTACGTGTGAATTTCAAACAACTCTGCATCACAGTATTAAGTGTTGTCCTCCATCTTCTAATCCTCTTCTTTCTTCTTGAGCATGGAAAACCCATCTATCCATTCACGGACTTGCTTAGGTTTCGACACGCACAATTCTTGGAAAATGGTTTTTCGACACGCACAATTCTTGGAAAATGGTTTTTACTAAATGGACTGAACTGCAGACTTTTCTCACACTTAAGAAAAGATAAATCACTATGAACGTTTTTATTCTTCTCCCGTTTCTTTATTCCAAATTCCCAGTTCTCATCTACCACGGCCCCATCTGTTTCAATAATAATCTCATCAACTAGTGCATTTCAAGCATGGTAAACTTTTTCTTCTCCTCCTTTCTCTCACCCACTTAAATGGTCTTGTGCCAGTGCAGTGTGCATACCACTTAAATGATCAGTGTTCAAATGCCCCCATATGGGGGTTGCATTAGGTAGTCGACTGATAGCATAAAAAAATAGTCGAATCTTTCAAATGGATTTGAGCAAGAATCTATGTAGCCGACCCTACTTATGGTGGGAGTAGGCTTTGCTATTTTTTTTCCTCTCTCCACATAGTGCTCAACATTTTGTGGCTGAACTCAACTGCTGCAAAGGATGCAAAGGGGTGACAGCTGCCTCAAGTGGCTTCTGATGCAACATTTTTGCAATCTTCATTGACTGCTGCAAAGGCTCCAGCTGCAAAAGTTTGTTCTGGCCGCTGTTGCAAAGAAGTAACCAGTGGCTGCTGTTTAACAATATTATCTCCCAAATAATGTTCTAGCTGAAATCTTGAATTTTGATGCTGTTTCACAACAGATTTCATGGAAAATTGATCTTGATGCTGCACAATGGCTTGATGCAACAGATTTCGCCTTCATCTCCTAGAAACAACAGTCCATTCGTCATCACATAGAGAATTGTGTTTCACTTCTCCAATGTAATTGGATTTTTTTTTGTTTTGGCTTTGGTATGCAAATCTCATTTCTTCAAAACTGTAAATTCCTTTTTTCATTTCAATAGGTACTAAGAGATTATCTAGTTCATGTCGTCAATCCAACACTAATGATGTCTGCAGTTATTGCTGGATCTCCACCCCCATTGTCTTCTTCTGAATAGCATACTTTAGAAGCTCCCGTTGCTGTTCAAAATCATCAAACCTCGGCTGCTGATGCTGCTGTAAAGTAACAGCACTCAAGGGCTGCTGCTGCTGCTGTGAATGCTAGTCCTGCTGTACCAATTTTTTTGGGTTCCACAACCAAAGCAGACTTTGCTGCAATTGATGAGAACTTCCAAGTTGCCGATGCTTGATCCAACTTCCTTGAGAACTTCAGGCCATCTCTTTTTATTATTCTCCACGTCATCTCCAGACTTCTTTGCTTTGTTATGTCTACATTCCTCTAGAGCACACCCAATGACACAACCAGTAGAGCGGAAATTGGGGATTTTATCAAGAAGTAAGGAATTCTTGGCTGAAGGAGATCCTACCTCATATAGATTTTCATGGTCCCTTATAAAGTCCATAGCCTCCTTATCAACACAGATAAACTTTCCAATGGTCTGGGCAATTGCCTTTTACTCCTGGATTATGTAAGTAGATGTTGAGATTACATTAGGAAGTCCTATCCGAGGAGCTTTTTGTGTAGTCCTCAGATTTGGTCGGAAACAAGATGACCATTGAAATATGCTCACCCATTTGAAGAAAATCTAAAATATCCTGGATCATACAACTTGATGAAGTCCATCTCAACCTCATATCTTATCAAAATATGTTTGGAGTCCAATGCACTCAGAAAGAGGTCTCCTTGGTGGACCGCTCTCTTTTTCAAGAAATTTTTGAATCCAATGAGATATCCCTATCCGAGGAGCTATTTGTTTAGTCCTCAGATTTGGTCGGAAACAAGGTGACCATTGAAATATGCTCACCCATTTGAAAAAATCTAAAATATCCTGGAATCATCTTGATGAAGTTCATCTCAACCTCATATCTTATCAAAATATGTCTGGAGTCCAATGCACTCAGAAAGAGGTCTCCTTGGTGGACCGATCTCTTTTTCAAGAAATTTTTGAATCCAATCAGATATCCCCATCCGAGGAGCTATTTGTGTAGTCCTCAGATTTGGTCGGAAACAAGGTGACCATCGAAATATGCTCACCCATTTGAAAACATCTAAAATATCTTAGATCATACAACTTGATGAAGTCCATCTCAACCTCATATCTTATCAAAATATGTCTGGAGTCCAATGCACTCAGAAAGAGGTCTCCTTGGTGGACCGTTCTCTTTTTCAAGAAATTTTTGAATCCAATCAGATCAGCCTTAAAAGATTGGAAACGTGCAATCAAACATGTAGCTAATGGTTGTTGAAGTGTTAGGATTTCCTCATAAATTTCCAGAACATACTCCTCATCAAACAGAATATGTTTCCTAACTGGTAAGAGGGTACCAAAAAGAGGGGGAATATGTGTATTCTTCAGAAAGCAGATTTCATGACCTGTTCAGAATAGCAGGAGAGCTACCATACACCATAGAACTTGTCTTATATCTAGGTATCCAATCTTCTTGAGATAAATTGGGCAGTGCCTTTAAATGAGATAGAAAGTGCATATAATATACAGCCGCATTTTCAAAATAATTGTCTCTAAATATGAATTTAGAACTTAGGCAAGTACCTTGTTTAATCACAAGTAATAACGCTCTTAACACTTCAAAAAAAACTTGAACTGGAGGATGTATTTAGCTTTATGTTAGATAAAAGATCTGCTGGTAGATGATATTGTCATGCGAAAAGATCATCTTGAAGGCAATTTTTTAAGTGCTGATCCAGATGCCATTTTGCCAAGTCTGGAAATGAGCATTCCGATGAAAGTCCAAACCATGGAATTATCTCAAAGTTAATTAATAATATATAAATGGTGTTTTGAATTATTCCCAAATTACTTGAATTTACTGTCTAGTGGTAGTACAGTGTGTCTACCACACAAAAGACCAGTGTTCAAATCCCACTCTTGCAGGGGTTGCGTTAGGTAGTCGACGGCCAACTTAAAAAATAGTCGAATCTTTCAACATGGATTTGAGCAAGAATCCATGTAGCCGACCCTACTTATAGTGGGAGAAGGCTTAGCACTTTTTTTTTTACTTGAATTTACTGTCATGTCATTTTCAAGGTTGTGGGAGATTGGAAACATAAAATTAGAGCACTTACAAAACCCTTAGTTTTTTTGATGATACAACATCGAATTATAATTTCTTGATGTCGAGAAAATTGGTGACAACATTAAACTTATTTAAATGAATAAAATAGAAAAATTCTAATATTCTACTATGTATAGAAAGTGAGTAGTACATATGTAGAACATGGCGGTAATAATGGTTTTTCTAGCAACTAAGTTGACTTACAACTACGATGGTGATCATACTATAGCCTTTTCATATCAACATTGAAATCAAACATTAAACATCCTTAGCAACAAATTACTTGCTTCTAAAAACGAACATCTCTTCCTTTTGCCTGGTGATGCAGTAGTTGCTCCGTTGTCTTCGTTTCACGTCTTTGCTTCTCGCTGCCCTATTCCTTTGCTAGCCTTAACACCTTCCTACCCTAGTCTTGTTTTTACTCTCCTCATCATCCACAATTAGCTGTCCTTACACATATGCGTCAAGATGAGGTCTTTAGCAGCAACTCGATGTAGGTATCAGGAAATCTCTGGCCAAGCATGGGGAGGCAGCTAGGACCTGTACGGGAAGTGACTATGCTCACCCTGAGTGTGTTTTTTTGCTATTTCGGTTGAATTTTCTTAGGCAGGGCCTCACTCCATCTCCTGCTTCTTATCCTCCTCGAGTAGGATTCTTTGGTTCTCCTTTCTGGACAGCCTTTCCTCCTCCAATATGTCTCTAGAGTACTCGATATGGTCCAAGCGCACTATGTTTGCTTGTGCTAACACCCTTCTTCCCCTCCTCGGGGAACAGAGATCACATCGAAACCTAGTCGACGTCCTATGCACTAGCTGAGCCAAGGTTGCAGAAATTGATAGTCGAGGAGGTCATCCCTTAAAAAAGGGGGACCTGAGCGGGCCACTCCCGAAATAAACGGGCCATAGTAATCTGGAGATAAATGAGCGCCTTCAAGCCTTAAAGAAGAGGGACCTGATTCAGCCGCTCCCGAAATAAACGACCCATGCGGGCCCAGGGCACTCCACGCGCCTGTGCGATTGCCCACCTTCACGAGCCTCAAGATCCCGCCCCGAAGCATCCCCCCTGTGGGGCCCCGAGGAACCTGGAGCGCCAGAATGTGGGATGCCAAAACGCGGGAAGCGCCAGATGGTGCCAAGCAGTTAGAGACGGATAACTTAAGTACGTGGTTAAGGAGATGAGGTGGGAGCGGGGCGAGGGGCGGGGCGAGGGGCGGGGCGAGGGGCGGCAAAGTCTTCACGAGTTTGGCGCGAGGCTTGCAAGGCTGGGTTGGAGAGGGTAGCTTGGTCTCGGGACAGCGACGGAGCGGGGAGCGCGAAGGCGGGTCCTCCCGTGGGGAGGGGGGACTTCCAGGGGAGGGAGGACGGTGAAGAGTTGGCCGGAGATGGTTGGGTTGCTGTTTCTCATCGTAAGCCTAGGCGCAGGTGCTTTCAATGTGGGGGGGTGGGGGCACATCGCCTTTGCCTGAGCTCTTCCCCCCTCCTGCTTCTCTTGTGGCGAGCCGTGCCACCGGCAGTCTGGGTGCCCGGCTTCGCTTCGAGTTGTGGTGGACCCTCGGGGAGGGGTAGCAGGGGCGGCTGAAGTTGCGGAGAGGGTGTTGTCGGTGGATGAGCTGGGAAGCGATTCTGGCTGTCTCGCTTGTGGCGCTCTGGCTTGGGGCGGGCTGGGTGGCGGGGGTGTAGTTGGCAAGGCGGCAGGGACCAATGGCATGTTGGTGGGGGTCTTCGTCGGTGACCGTTGCTATTCCTTGTCCGTGATGGACCTCGAGCAGGAGCTCTCCCTTCTCTTCGGCAGAGAGTTTCGCGGTGATGTCGTTGCTCTCGGGGCGGGGTGTTTTTGCGCCCGGGCCTTTCGGACGTTCAAAAGAGCTCGCTTCTGGCCTCGGGATCGGCTGGTTCTATCTGCTGGAGGTCGTCGTGGTTTGCAGACGGGGCGGTGTCGTGCATAGATGTTCAGGTGGCGCACGTTCGGGTGTTCCCTTCCTGTCCCGCACCGTTCCTGCGCTGGGGCCGGTGTTAGGACATCTGGGCGAGGTCTTGCAGGTGCTTGAGGATGGTTCCTCTCCTGGAAGCGATCCTGCGGTGACGATCCTTCTACTGGAGTGTCATCGTTGGGCCCCCCAGGAGTCGGGGGCGGTGTTGTCGGTGGGCAGGTTTCCCTTCGGGCTTCAGCTCCTGCTTCAGGATCGCCCGCCGCCTCTGGGACGGGCTGGTGATCGCGACATTTGGTCCTCTCAGTCGTCCGTGGTCGGCGGCGCGCGGGATGCTGATGACGATCGTGGGATTGGCGCTTCGACTTCTCCGGCGGGAGGGGAACAGTCGCTTGAGGCGGACAGTTCGTCTTCCGTTGCGTTGGTGGGGACGCCTCGGCTTCGTCGTTGGAGGTGGGCGCCTCGGCTGATGTGGCGGAAGAGGGGCGGGTGCCACGTTGGGAGGCATCTCTTGGCTTTCCGAGGTGGAGCGAAAGAATTGTCTTGCGTTGGAGTGAAACAATAGGTTTTGCCAATTGAATACATCTTTCCACTTCAAGAAACATAGATCTATTTTTGAAATATTTTAAATTTCGAATTTGTTTTTAATTTATATTACAATTCGGTTCCTAGTTTTTTGGGATTGAATCTTGTGGATGGACGGCTGCGATTGGGTGCTCACCATGACTCAAATGGTCATAGGCTCCATTGGATAAATTCCCGACAGATATAGTGTGGAAAGTAACGGTCGGGAATGGAAAGACTTTCAACTGCTGTTACACTGTCCTCCTTAGCTTACTTATGAGAAGCATTCAACATGGATATGACAAGAATCCATGTAGCCAACCTTACTTAAAGTGGGAGAAGTTTTTGACATTTTAATATATATGTGCTCCACCCTTTATACCACGGCAAACACTTGTAGTTCTTGTGCACACTGACCTATATAGTCCACATGACTCAGCCTCTATTATTCAACTGTTGGCTATATAGATAAAAAACTCACTTTTAGCACATTACAAATTCACCTGTGCACTAATGTTGTGTTGATCGAACTCTGACATCTACTTATACTGGGGAGTTTAGGAATGTGGCTTTTATTTAGAAATGCAAGCCTAATGATAATTAAGTGAAACGCAAAACTGCTTATTAGTCTATGACGTAGTTAAGGTTTTCCGTAGTTGAGTCCTGAAAAAATAACTGTATTCTTTCAAGCCCATTGCTGGACATTGCTTCACTCCTTTGTCTGTGCCATTTTTCAATAGAAATTGTGGTACATCAGTTTTGCTATTGCTTGGGTAAACTTTTAGATTTTTGTGTAAATTTTTTAAATGCCAAACCCTTCAGATGGAGTTTATCATATGAAGTTTATCTGAACTCTGATCCACAGAATTTACCAACATAAAAGATCAGGGTCGGTTGGTTGTGTAGTGTGCCTACCATCTAAAAGATCATGATTCAAATCTTGGTGTGGGCACCGTGTTTCCTTCTTTTGTTTCAAAAAAATACTGGACTTTTTTTGTTATGCGTTGCTGTTTTCCTAAAGAAATTTCTGCCAAAAACTGCTTTTTATGTCAGTGGTCCAAACTAGGATCGAAATATTCCAGGTCAACCTTGTTATGAGTCATGTATTAGCTGTTCTTATGCATGTCTTCTTAATTTCATTTCTTGCAATTAGTCCTTTTCACTGTGTGCTGAAAGCTGTCCCTAGTTCATAGGAACGATACTTGATTTGGTCCTCGTCACTATTTTTTTGTTTGTATGATCAAGTGTAGAGTAGGAAAAAAATATAATTATAATATGTGTCTTCCTTTCAACAGATTACCGAGTTAATTATGACAACTGCGGAGTTGCATTAATTTACTGTCTATTTCAGTCATTGTAATGAATGCTTTGAGTTACTTGGAGATCTTCATGCCATCTGGAAATTTGCATATCACTTATTGGTATACTTTCTTGCATATTTATCTTACCTTAACATCAAAACATTACTGAACTAAAGCTTGTTCTACATAGATGATCCTGAAGTTCCGCAAGTTCAACACCACCGCTCTTTTTTAAAAGGGCACGTTGTTTTCAAGGAGGTATATTTAGATAGAAAGGGCTTTGTTAATTTTGTGCTATTATGTGATTTTTTTTATCTTATTGAATTGGATGATTTCTTACAGGCGATTCACATTAAAGAACCTTCAATATTGTCAAAGATCCACCAATCCTATAGAATTGGTTATATTAAGGTCTAAAACACCTCTTCTTTTTTTTTATCATTGAATATTTATGGTAAGGTATGCTTCCATTAAGCCATGTACTTTTCAGGATGTAATATTGCCACGTGTATTGGACGAGCCAACTACTGCAAGTCTCAATTCCATAATCCGTGCAAATAATGTGACAGTAAGAAACTGTGTGCCTTGTTTGAGCATCGTGTATGTAAGTGCTTGTTGGATGACTTGAGGAGCTCTCTTTGTAGGTTGTCTCTGCGCTAAAGGATGATGCATGCTTCATTCAAGAGCTATTTGCTACGATGAAGTCATCGACAACTTGTTCGGAATCAAAACGGAATCTGGTAATGATGCCTAGAAGTATGATTTTTATGCAAAGTACTCGTTACTTTTTTTTTGATTTTGGGTGGGTGGTGGTTTTATTTGTTGTGGCTTGTGCTATCCAAGTCACGACTTCTAGAGCCACTATAGTGACATGTTATTGTTGAGAGTTATCTTATCTTTCCTTGTGTTGTCTTTCTCTTTGCTATCGTCTCTAATATGTAATTTGCTCAACATGGTTTCTCCTCACTGTATAAGGGAGCCCTAGGGCCTCATCAATAAGCAACTCATTATTTTATTTCCACATGGTATTAGAGCAATGATCCTAGATCGGAGTTCTGCTACCCACACCTCAACCCCTCCTCCGCCACCACAATAACCCTCGAGCAGCATTTCTCGCGTGCTCCAGAGGCTGCTACTGTCGCCGTCGCCGTGGTTATGGAACCCGGCCCTCGTGCACGTGCCATCCTTGTCGTCGCAACATCCCTCACCACAATGCTTTTCGTGTGTTCCGATGGTTGTTGCTGCCACTGCCATCATCTAAGGCAGCTTCTGTCGCCTCCAATGGCAATCATACCATCGTCGGACTGCCGCCAACACTAGCAGGTGGTAGAGCTGTTGCCAGTGGCACCATCCACTTGTCGAAACTCAACAACTATCCAATAGTTGCCTAGGGTTCTTACTACTACCACTTCTTACCTTCGACAGTTTCCCAGCATGTGAGAACATTTTTCTGTCTGATTTTTGCTGGAAATGGTGATTTCAGACCAATAAATCACCTTTCTGACTGTAGCACAGATCTAGATTTGAGGGGAATGGTTGAGATATGAGTTTGCACCCACAACTGATTCCCTATATGATCGTGCATACTCCTTCAGATCAGTATATAACCTCAATTGAGTTTTATCCTAACCGCATATATCATCATATCATAAATCGAGGGTGACATCTCCTTGTCCGGTGCTTTCAAGGGTTTGCCACCCATCGTAAAGATATATGTGATCAACTACGAGTTATGGTCCATGCATTTATGAACCTGATGTAGTGTAATAACAAGGAGCACATTTTGACGAAGCCCGAGCTGGCTAACATGATTGGGGCGAATGCTTCATGGAAGTACGATGGTGCGTATGCGTGTCTGGCTTTTTGGGACTCTCACCACTGAGATAGCCATTACATCAACCCTCTCCAAAGGCAATGTTGGATATCCTTGTAGCCAGGTATGGTCAGGCGAGAAATGAGACCAAGATCCTCCAGTTGCAGATTGACATCTTCACAATCTAATAGAGTGGTCGTTGATGAATATGTGATTCATCACTATAAAAGTTGAAAATAGAGCTTTGTTCCCGAGTAAAATTTTTTAATTTTTTTACTAGTAGGATTCGAACCCTGGTCCTTTAAAGTGGGAGCCACTGCTTCTACCAGCAGACCATTAAAGGGATTTGTTCTCGAGTAATTAACTGTATTTCTCCATTTATTTTGCATTATTCTCATTCTGCATTTAGAATTAATATCTGCATTTTAGCATGCATATTTGATTGTCATGGGTTGGTTCAGAATATCGTTGACTATCGTCGTGGTGAGGGTCCCGTAGAGCCAAATACACACATACACGTCATCTTTCTTTTATGGAGCATTTTCCCCAGTCTTGTCCGTCGGATTTGGCTTTTAGTCAAAATGTGCTCCTTTTTGTTGCATTATATAAGGGCCAGAAACTACATAGACCACAACTTATTGTTGATCCCATCCATCTTCCCAATGGGAGCTGGGCTCGTGAAGGTACGGGCAAAGAGAAGACATCACCCTTGTTTTTTGACTTTATGAAAGAAGGCCGAAAAACGGAACTCGAATGTGGGAAGTTGACTTAATCGAGCAAGTCTACACGATCATCTAATGGAGTGGTTGTACGTGTAGCCTTATACAACCATCCACGTTACTCAAGTTGCGCTGGGGCCGAAAAATGAGATTTATAGGTCTGAAATCTTGTTTTCCGGTCAGAATCAGATCGTTTTAGACTGCAGTTTGGTCACAAAGAGGAGAAAAACACCCATGTCAGCTGGAAAAGGTCCCTCTACAGCCCATGGATAATTCCGCAAGGGTAAGTGGCACACAGAAGGGCCAGAAGGCCCCCTACGGACGGCTGGCGTCGTTGTGCAGCGACACATGCGGAAGATGAAGTGGCAGCGACGACCTTGTGGACAAAGGAAGAGGGGGCTGCACCAACGACACCGCAAAGAGAAGTGACGTCGGCGACCCTGTGGATAGGGGGGGTTAATGGGTGAAGTTTAAGGCACGGTGAGGTACGAGAACTTTGGTCTAGGATTCTTGCTCCAATACCATGTTGAGAGAAAAGAATGAAATGTTTATTTAGGAAGTTGTAGGGTTCTCTTATATAAGAGAGCAACCTGTTAGGTGAATTACATGAAGAAAAAAAATAAATAATATATAAAAGGCATGAAAGATAATTAATATCTCAACAAGCACTTCATGGGCCTTCCTTGAACTCTGTTAACCGGCTCAAAATCTACAAGAAAGAAGGAGAGGTCGATGCTCGTCTATTTACAGGAAACTGGATGTTATGCTGTACACGACCTTGTTTGAAGGAGGTGGTGCTGTGGCTGGCTGGTGGGGAGGATGGGAGGTTTTGTAGGAGCCGAGTGTAGCTGTGGCGTATCTAGAAAATGGGTTCGTGGGAAAAGTGGGCGGAGATAGGGATGAGGACATGCCGGCTGGGGCAACGAAGGATGCAGGGGTGGACATGGTTAGGGAGGTGTTGTCTTGCATTCGAGTCGTGCCACCGAAGGAGGGATCTCGCGGTTCCCAATGAATGTGTCATCTTGTAGTGTCAGGGGCTTGGGGTAGAGGGAGAAGAGGATGGCGGTGATAATTATGCTTACAGAGAAAAGTGTTGGGAAAATGAAAGAACTTGTTTATTCCATCAGCCTAGGCTCTCTTATATAGGAGAGTAGCCTATGGGTAAATTAGATAAAGAGTACGACAGGAACGAAAAATAACAAAAGAGTACATAAGTAAATAATATATGTTTACACTCCCCCTCAAGATGGAGCATAAATATCAATCATGCTCAGCTTGGACGCACACTTCTGAATTGGGCCTCACAGTAATGCCTTGGTAAAAATATCTGCCGTTTGATTCTCTGAACTAACATGGGATGTAGCAATGAATCCCTTCTGAATCATGCCACGTATAAAGTGACAGTCAACTTCAATATGCTTGGTTTGTTCATGGAATGCTGGATTGTTTTCAATGAACAAGGCCGCCTGATTGTCACATTCTAAAGCTATAGGAAGTGGGACTTCGATATGTAAATCTGTTAGCACAGCCTTTACCCACATCATTTCTGTGCTAACCTGGGCCATAGCCCTATATTTAGATTCAACACTAGACCTTGCTACCACAATTTGTTTCTTGCTCCTCCATGAGACTAGGGAATCTCCAACATATACAGCAAACCCAGAGGTAGTCTTCCTGTCCTTGGGACACCCTGCGTAATCTGCATCTGCGCAAGCTGACATAGTAATCACCTTGCCTTTCTTGAACAGCAGGCCTGCACCTGGAGATGACTTGAGGTACCTGAGTATCATATGTATGGCATCCATGTGAACCTGACGTGGTTGCTCCATGAACTGTCTCACTCGACTCACAGCAAAGGATATATCGGGCCTAGTGATAGTGACATACAGAAGTTTGCCCACCAGTTCTCTAAATCTTCTCCTATCCACCTCCTCTGTATCATCATCATATAGCTTCATACTAGGGTCCATCGGTGTGGTAGCAGGTCGGCAACCAAGCATTCCTGTTTCACTCAACAGGCCAGTGACATATTTTCTCTGAGACATTACCAACCCATACAGATTTCTGGCGAACTCCAGTCCCAGAAAATATCTAAGAACTCCAAGGTCCTTGGTAACAAATTCATGACTCAGCATTTCTTTCTCCTCCTTTATTCCTTATTCATCATCACCTGTAATTAAAATGTCGTCTACATAGACCATGATTGCAATAATACCTCTGGAAGTCTTTTGCACGAAAAAAGGAATGATCAGCATTAGAATGTTTGTATCCCTGTTTCTCAAAGAGGTCTGAGAGCTTCTGAAACCACGCTCTGGGGCTCTGCTTAAGGCATTAGATAGCCTTATGAAGTCTGCACACCTTGGGACACCCCCCCAACAACAAAACCAGGTGTCTGTTGCATATAGACTTCCTCCTATAAGTCACCATATAAGAACACATTCTTCACATCCAACTGATATAGCGGCCACTCACGAGTGCCCGCAACTGACAGCAAGATCCGTAGAGTGGAATGGCGGGCCACTGGCGAGAATGTATCAAGATAGTCCACCCCGTATGTCTGTGTAAAGCCACGAGCAACAAGACGAGCCTTGTATCTGTCAATACTGCTATCTGCATTCTACTTGACCGTAAATACCCACTTGTAGCTCACTGGGGACACATCAACAGGTATAGGAACTAGAATCCAAGTTCCTCTAGACTGAAGTGCTTCCATTTCTTCCTCCATTGCTAGACGCCATCTACTATCCTTCAGAGCGTCTTGGTGATTCCGTGGAATAGCTACTGCTGACAATGCGACGGTAAAGTTCCTGAAATCTCCAGTTAGTCGTTCAAATGAAACAGAGGCTGCTAAAGGATATGATGCGCAGCTCCGTTTCGACTTTCGTATAACAATAGGAATATCTAAATCAGCTGTATCCTCGTCTGGCCTCTGTGACACATCCTGCTCAGAAAAATTATCAGATCCATCAATAGTAATATCTTCAGGACATACCTTAGGTGAGCTAGGTGATGAGCAATGACCATGAGCTGAAGCAGGCCTGCGGGTATAATGAAATGGTAATGGTGAAACTTGTATAGTAATAGGAGGTGTAGAAGATGGTAATGGTTCTGGTGGTAGCGGTGGTGGTGATGGTGGTGATGGTGGTGGTGGCGACTTGTAAATGGCATCAGTATTAGCTGGAGGTATCAACTGATCACCTGAGGTTGAAAAATACGTAACATATTCAAAAAATGTAATATCTGCACTGACAAGGTATCGCCTGCGCAATGAATCATAGCACTTGTACCCCTTCTGAGTTCTGTAGTACCCAACGAAAACACACTTGACAGCCCTAGGAGAGAGCTTGTCAGTCCCATGAGACAACTGGTGTACAAAGGCAACCGAACCAAACACACGAGGAGTAAGGGAAAATAGTTCTTTTCCAGGGAAGATAAGGGAGAAAGGGATCTTTTCATCTAGAACAGATGCCGGCATACGACTGATTAGTTAACATGCTGTAAGAACAGCGTCACCCCAGTAAGAATGAGGAGCATGACTCTGTATAAGGAGTGAACTGGTTACATCCAGTAAGTGGCGATGTTTCCTTTCAGCGATCCATTGTATTGGGAGGTATAGGCACAGGATGTCTGGTGGATAATCCCTTGGGATGAGAAATAACTGGATAGGACATGAGTACACAATTCCAGGGCATTATCACTTCTCACAATTTTAACAGATGCAGAAAAGACATTACGAATCTCATTAAGAAAATTGATGATAATATTCCCTGCTTCAAATTTATTCTTTAACAAAAACACCCATGACACACGAGAGAAGTCATCCACAATAACTATATAAAACCTGTGTCCCTGATGATTAGGAACACGACTCGGACCCCAGATATCAATGTGAAATAACTCGAACTTGGAGGTACTACTCCGACCCTGACGACTGGGAAAGGTAGACCGATGATGCTTTCCCAACTGGCACGCCTCACATTGGATAGATGTGTGAGGCAAAACCTGAGGTAACACACGACACAGTTTCTGAAGCGGTAGACGTCCAAAGCGCAGATGCCATAGCAGAGGGGAGACGGGTCCAGCGGGTAGAGATGAGGTTCCAGCAAAAGAAGTCTGTCTGAGGCGATAGAGGCCTCCTTGCTCATAGCCACGCCCAATCACGTTGTCCGTAAGGATGTCCTGAAAAACAAGAGAAGATGGATCAAAAATCGCCTGACATTGTAAATCTTTTGTAATTTGGCTGATAGACAATAAATTCATTGAAAAATCAGGTGCGTGTAACACATTCTTGAGCTGCATAGATGATGTCAGTCTAATTTTCCCCTGACCAGTAATCGGGGAATATGTACCATTGGCAATGACCACTGTTCGACCTGGAGGGATCTGTCTGTACCCTGTAAGTAGACTTTGATCGCCACATAGATGATGTGTGGCGCGAGAGTTCATAATCCATGCTAAAGTATTTGATCCACTACTAGTAAATGCATGTGTGCTACCTGATGCACTGGTTGATGCAGAGGCGGATGCAGCAACATCAGTCTGGTTCTCAGTAGTGGGTGCTGGGCCAGATGGAGGAATAATGCCCCTTAGACGGGCAACAAGATCATCAAAGCGTTGATCCAAAGATGCAGCAGATGGAGGTTCTATTTGCTCAGTAACTCGTGCAGATGCAGGAAATCCATGCTTAGAGTAGCATGTGTCTTCCGTATGTCCGGTGCGATGGCAGTAGGTACACGTTGGCCGAACACGGCCTCCTCTGCCACGAGGGCCTCGGCCACGGGTCTGATGATGGTGACCTCCACGGCCTTTGTTGGCAGCCGTGGCTGAAGCAGTCTGATTTGTAGCCGTAGAAGGAACAATGATCCGGCTCAATCTGTGAAAGGCTTCCTCCATCGGAGGAATAGTAGAATCTGCCAAGATCTGGGACCGTGCTGCCTCATACTCAGGATCAAGGGCAGCGAGGAAAACTCCTATCATAGTAGCATTTCTGTAGGTCTTCTGTTGCTCTGGTGTGGCTGTCAGGGGCATGAAGCTATACAGCTTCTCGAACATTCCTCGTAGAGATGTGTACAGTGAGTGTAGAGGACGTCCATTCTGCTTGATAGTGAATATGTCATGCTGGAGTTGCAGAATCTGTCATGCTTGAGAATATGTGGCAGCCAGAATATCCCACATTGCTTTGGCTGTGGGCTGATGATGAATATCATTGGCAATCTCGATTGCCAGAGTTCCAGATGGCCATACTTTGGCATATGCATCATCTGCCTCCCAAGAGGCATTAACTCCAGTCTTCTCAGCAGGCTCTTCTTCAGTAAGAATGTGCTTCTTACCGGTTGACTTCATCATACTCATGAACTGCATAGCCCACAGTTCGTAGTTCGAACCATCCATCTTCACAATCGGCGCTGGACCTCGGAAGACGCCTATAGATGGAATATCTGCCTTGCTTTCTGACATACCGATAACAGAAGACTGGAGTAGTAGAGTGAAGATATGATCGTCTACACGGACATAAACGGGTTTAGTTGCATGTGTAGACTTCAAGCAACCAAACCCATTACGTTGAAGGCGCGCAAACTTGGCTTAGGGTTCTATAGATCTAGCAACCCGGAGCACGCAGGAGGCGGGAAGGCGCTAGGGGTACGCGCGGGACTGGTTCACAAGGCACTGAGACCGCAGAGTGCTCGTGAGGCGCACAACGCACACAAGAGGCGCACTGGAGGCGCAGGCGAGCGCTCGGGAGGCGCAGAGGTGCAGATGCGCGCTGGAGCGTGCGGGAGGCGCGCAGGTGCACGACCGGAGGTGCGTGGAGGGAGAGGGGCTCGACGGTGGGGTTAGGGTTACGGTTTCTTTGGTTCGAGAACTCCGGTATAGGACCGTCGCTCTGATACCATGTTGGGAAAATGAAAGAACTTGTTTATTCCATCAGCCCTAGGCTCTCTTATATAGGAGAGTAGCCTATGGATAAATTACATAAAGAGTACGACATGAACAGAAAATAACAAAAGAGTACATAATTGAATAATATATGTTTACAAAAAGGGTAGACGTGGTGATGCTATAAGAAACTACGATCACACGAGATTTGGAGGGGTTTTGGAATGAGTTTGGGGGGACTGTGTTGGGGGAGGCCAAAGTGATTGACTCGGTGGGTGCTGCTGGGGCGCTCGCGGCGGGATGGAATGGAGACAAACTGGAGATGGAGGGTGATGAGGTGCGAGGAAAGCATTCGTTCTCCGTCTGTTTGCGCCGCAAGGCTGATGGAATGAGGTTTGTTGCTACTAATTTTTATGTCCCCTGCCACGGGGGCAATCTTGTTGCTTGTGGATGAGCTGTTCTTGGTCGAGACTGGATTATCTAATGTGGCGTGGATCATTAGGGAGACTTCAATGTGACGTTGCACTCGGAAGATCAGCTGGGGGTGCGAGGTGGGAGAGAAATTGGCTCCGTGGAGATATGGGAGATGGTGGACGAGCTTGGGCTCCAAGTAATTGATGCTGCTGGATGTACGTACACATGGTGAAACTTGAGATCACGGTTTCGTATTGATAGATTTATGGTATCCATGAATGCAATCCCGTTGTTTCCTATAGTTGGGGCTAGGGCGCTGCACATAGCGCACTCGGATCACACACTGATATTGTGGTACTCAGGGGAAGGTGTTTGCCTTCGCTCTTTCTTCGGGTTTGAAAATGCTTGGTTGCTGGAGTAGTGATTCCGGGAGTCTGTGGTGGATTTCTGGGTCACGTGTCAACTGTCAGGGTCTGCATTGGTCATGTTTGCATGCAAGTTGATCGATCTCATGAGATTTCTGATTCCTTTTAATAGGGAGAACCGACCCAAGCGTAGGGTGAGAAGTTCCAAGGCACAGATCGTGGTGGCTAGGCTTGACAGAATTGAGGATGAACGAGAATTGCGGTAGGATGTGATGGAGGAAAGAAGAGGGCTTCTGGATGTGATCCTTTATGATGATAAGTAGAAAGTGGCTTGGTTGCAACAGTCTAGGCAGGGGCGGGTACGTGAGGGGGATGTGAATACGTGTTTTTCTATGCCGTGGCTAGTGGTAAGAGGCGAAGGAATTGCATCTATTCGGTCGAGGTTGGTGATGAGATGATTGAGGGGGAGGGTCGCATAGTGGCGACATTTCGAGCACATTTCCAAGCTTTAGGGAGAAGGGGGTCGCGGGTAGGATGTGGATGTCAATGGAAGGGAGTGTCTCAAATATCTGGTGAGGAGGCAAACATGTTGGTTGAGGTCTTTCTCAGGAGGAGGCTTGGCGGGCGTTTTTCAGCTGATTGTACTGGGGGCACCATGCCCTCACGGATTCCCGATATGTTTCTACATGGAGTTGTGGGAGGTGGTGAAAAGCGATGTGACAGAGGTGTTGTCGAAGTTCAGGGAGGGCATTCGGGATTTTGAGAGGCTCAACAAGGTGCTCCTTTTCATGCCACTGAAGGAGGTGCCGAGCAGGGTGGAGGACTTTAGGCCTATCGCGTTAAACGCCCTATACCTCATCATCTCCAATATCCCCGCAAATCGTTTGAGGAGAGTACTGCATCGAGTCATTTCACCATAATAGATGGCGTTAATATCTGGGAGGCAGATGGCTTCTGAGATAGTGATTGATTATAGAAGAAACAAAATAAAAGGGGTGCTTTGTAAGATTGACTTCTCTAAAGTATATGACTAAGTAGATTGGAGATTCTTTTGGGCTTCTCTGGAGAAGAGGGGTTTCCCAGACCTGTAGATTGCATGGATCATGCAGTGCATGACAACGGGTTCTCATGAGGTGCTGGTGAACGGAAGATTGGAAGAGGGTTTTTTCCAACTTTTGCGGGGGATTAGACAAGGATGTCCTTTGACGCTGTTGTTCGTTATTGTTGCTGACGCTCTGGATTAGACAAGTTGAGGGCAATTCTTGGTAATGGAGTTGGGTTTCATTATTGGTGGGATGACTGTACAGGTAATGGTGCATTGGCGGAGATGTACCCGAGGTTACTGTTGTTGGTGGTGGATAAAGAGATATCCGTACGACAGGTGTGGGAATTGGGATGATGGTCTCCAACTTTTGCATCGGAGCTTTCAGAACACCTGGTCAACGAGTTCATGGAGCTGCACTTTGAGATTGTACGACTGGAGGGGTCGGGGGAAGGTAGAGATCATTTTTCATGGGGGATGGGAGATTTTTAGTCAAGAAGGTGTACCTTTTTTTTGGTGGAGGCGGGGTGGACGTGGTTGAGGAGGAGACAGTCACGAACATACGTATGATTTGGAAAAGGAAGGGCCTGATCCGAATCAAGATATTTCTCTGGATAGTTAGGCATGGCAAAATTCTCACCAAAGAGCGAAAGGGGGCGGCTGATGGGGGCGGAGGATGACACTTGTGATAGATGCGGAGAAGCGGCGGAAGATATGGATCACATGTTCTTTTCATGCACTTGCTTGGCTTAGGTTTGGTATTGGGGCAACCATATCGTGGACCATTGGACAAAGCTGCTTAGGTTTTTAGAGGGATATGAGATCGGTGTGTGGCTTTGGACACGAGAACTTCTCTCTCCTTTTCGCATTGTGTTGGCGATATGGCATGCTAGAAATGATGCCATTTTTTTGGGTGATACTTTTTTTTCTAAGAATGTGGTCGAGCATTGTCGAGCGTTATGTAAAGCTTGAACCATATAGCAACTTGTAACTTTTATGGATTTTATATACATTTATACATATCATGTGGTGGGCCCCAAATTGGGAGGCCACACTTCTACTAAAAAACCGGCTCAACATCCCAAATCTTGCTTATTCTATCTTGTGCATCAATCCACCTCCTTTGCAATTGATCAAACCATCTTAAGTTGTTTTCTTCTATCTTATTCTCTATCAGAGCTATACAAACTTTCCGTCTGATCGCAATATTCTAAATCCGATCTCTTCGTGTACGACCACATATCCTCTTTAGCATTTTCATTTCTGCAACTGCCATTTACTGCACAAGTCTATGGTTCACATACCAACATTCTGATCTGTAGTGCATAACAGGTCTCACTACTGCTTTGTAATGCTTTTCTTTGACCTTCAAAGGGATCTTCTGCCACAAAGAACAATAGAGGTTCCTCTACACTTTAGCTAACCTGCATTTATTATATGAGTAAGATCTCCATCAATTTCCACATCATGTTGTAAATTAGTTCCCTAGAATCTAAATGATTCTTTCTTCTGAATGGTATCATCTCCAATCTTCTCCTTGAGTCCTTCACCGATGTTTCCATCAAATGTGCACCCCATATATTCAGTCTTAGCGTTACTTATACGAAATCCTTTTGTCTCTTAGTCATTTCTCCAAATCTCCAGCTTCTCATTTACTCCATCCTTCTTATCAATCAACACAATATAATCGGCGAACAACATACACAAAGGTATCTCTTCCTAAATGTGACTAGTCAGCTCGTCCATAATTAAAGCTCCAAGGAATGGACTCAAAGCTGAACCTTGATGCATACTGATGCTGATGTTAAAATAATCACTCTTCCCACATTGGATCCAATGTTGCAATAGTCAGCCGACTATTCCGAATACTCGCTCCGACTATGCGGTGCAGGGGGGTCCCCGACTGAACAGACCTCCAGTCGGTCAATAGTTGACCCGACCGAATAGTCGGCCCGACTATTAGGCCGACTGACCCGACTATTAGGCCGACTGGAGTTTGACTTTTGATATTTTTTTTATTTTCTATTTTCAGTTTTTATTGGTTACATTTACCACGGTATCGCAACAAATGCCAGATTCTATATATCTGTGATTGGTACTTTTATCTTGGATTCATGTTAACTAATGACCATATATGTATAAAAATATAAGAATATATGTATTATAAATAATTTTTATATTAAAAAATACAAGACCGAATAACTCCGAATAGTCGTCCGAATACCGATTATTCTCTATTCAGCGACCCCTCCGACTGAATATCGAATACCATCTTCTGCAACACTGATTGGATCCTTGCACAAGATGAAGTCCCATCATACATATCCTTTATAAGGTTAATGTATAGGACATGTACTTGTCTCTTCTCCAAAACTCTCCACAATATCTCCCGTTAGACTGGATCATAAACTTTATCCAAATCAATGAAAATTATACAAAGGTTCTTCTTTTCGGCCCTATAAATCTCCATTGATCTCCTTAACAAGTGGATATCTTCAATAATTGAACGACCTGGCATAAAAACCACATCATATTGTAAGTATATTTAATGCTTCAACATGCACAACTTTCGCCCAAAAATCTGGTAGTTGGCCGTTTTTTTGTCGATATGGAATCAAATGCTAGCCGACCTTTTGGTATAGCTTGCAATTGCTTTGTGAATGTCTTTGCTACTTATTGTTACCCTCCATTTTGTAGTTTACCCTTATTTATTTCCGAATCATTTATTTCTGAATCAACCATTGGTGCATAAATAACCATTGTAACTTCCAACACCTTATATATAGAGAGAGAATTTATGAGGTGGGTCCCCTCTCGGAATGCTGCCCTCCGCTTTAAAAAAAACAATTGGCGCATAAATAACTATGTGTATTATGTTTTATTCAGGTGCTGTTTTTGCAAGAGTTTTGTAGTCTAAGTAAGAGTTTGCAGCTTGTACAACAGTTGCGCCTATTTCGGTAAGTTGCTGTTAGACTGTGCATAAATCATCCATGTTTCCATTTATTTGGTTTCTGATTTATTGGTTAATTACGATGGTATATTCCCTATTCAATTTGCATGTAGCAGCTGGTAAAGTTGGTAGGTATCTAGGATTTTTAATCACTATTTTATCTTTATAGTGACCTTGCAAGTGAAGGTGTTTTTGGTATTATCACCGAGGCACTCCAAAGTCATGACAGAAAGCTCGTATCTGCTGGGTAATTTTCCGTCTCCTGATATGGTTTATACTTGGATTTTGAAATACTAAGTCGTATGTTTGGAAGCAGGACAGACATCTTGATTCTTTTCCTCAGCCAGGATCCTAATCTTTTGAGATCGTATGTTATTCAACAAGAAGGCCAATCTCTTTTAGGACTCCTGGTAATGCGGTTTTTAATTTGTATTGACCATTTTTGTGGAGATTTTTCATTATGAATTGTATCTTCTTTGCATTCTCTTTCGAAGTAATTTATTACCAAGCTTTCTGTTGTTTTGCATTAACTTATCTATATGACATGGATGTTGTATCCCAAATGCTTGTTTGTACTGTAGAAAATTTCAAATTAAGTTCCTATGTAATCTGTATATCTATATGTCATATCTATATTTCTTTCTTTCTTTCATCTATTGGTTTGTGCTCGATATCATATATTTACATAATGTTATATGCACTATTTAACATATTTCTAGAGCTTTTTCTTATCCATCATTATTTATTAATGTACTACCGTGGTTTTAAGTGGCCATATGATTTCCCCATGCCTCCAAAAAGGGCATGCCAACGGTTTGCCGGCCGGAATCATATCAAAATCAATCAATGTCAATGATTCTCATAATTATGGAAGTGCATAATTACTAAATGTATAACTGTTAGTATTTTTATTATCCTTTATTTTTAATTGTTGTGTATGTGAACTTGAAACTTGGCATTGCATATCTTTATCATCTTGGAAGTCATCGTACTTAGCGAATTCACATACCTATGTGACAAGAAACTCATGGTACTTGATTACTTTATAATTCTATGTGAAATACATTGAAATGTAATCTTGGCCAAATTCAAGCTCTAGATTACATAAGTAATGAGGGAGAAGCAAGAATGGAGCTGTAGAATAGTGTGATATTGAGGAGAAAGGCAAGTGTAATCATTTGAGGAAGGGAGCACATATAGCAAAGTTGCAGTAACCCAGCATCAAGATTTGAAAAAGTTCAAGTTTCAGTACGCATATCTGCTGCCTTAGTGTATTAGTATCCCGTATCTCCTTACCCCACACACCTCAACCATATTGGTTTTATCACCTGATTTCTCTTGGAAAGTTAATGAAGAATCTCCATCGTGTTGTCAGTAATGGCAATCAAAATAGCATGACTAGGGCTACACAATCGTATCAATAAAACTATAGCTGACAGCTGGTCATAATGTTGTGCCACTGAAATATATTTGATCGGATTACTATATATTTTTCTTGACCTTTTCTCAACAAGCTACTAAAACCGGGTAATTCATGGCGGACTTGTGGTTTGGTGTAAGGAGCCTTGAATAAGTTTAGGGTATTGGAATATGGGGGAGTTATCACTTGTTCTTATTTGGGTTAAGGCATACGGTTTAGATCCACATTCCTTGTTTGGTTATGATCAGGGTTTAAGAAATTGAAAGCTGGAAGGGTGTTTTTTCTTTGGAATCAAGGCGAGGGTAGCCTGGTGGTTGAGGCGTAAGATTCCATTTATTAAGAGAAAACACATGAAAACTACAATAAATATATGCCAATGAAATTATGTTATTTTACTAAAATAATATATATAACAGCAGAACATATATATGGCATATTAAAGATACGAACACCAAAAGAAGAGATAAACATCTCCATTACTTTCTAATAAATCCTTCCAATAAAAAAAGGGAGCCATTGGCTATAATTGTCATGAAATTATCAGATATTGCATATTTATCAGTAAAATATATGTGGTGCATAAAAATCTCGATTTAATATGTCATTGAAGTTTATATGTTATGTGGCTAACATATAATATCTGATTATATTGAGATTTGTTGAATCTTATCCTGTATATTCTTCCTTGTACACTATGTAACTCATTACGTAATCTACTCCAACACTGGCAGGCGAAGCCTGCCATCTAGATGGGGTCTTGTTACCTGATCAACAAGCCTAGGTGGGAGGGGGGATCACACCCCCAAAGAGTCTTATTGATCACGCTCCCTAAGAATCCTAATGTTATGAGGTTACCGAAGTATTTGGACATGTTTAATAGTAATATGAATAGGAAAAACATCAAGTGTAGATATTCATTATTTACTGATATTTCTTGAACAATCAGAACATTATAAGCATCTCAATCTGTCAATTGGACAATTACTAACATCTTTGTAAAATGCATTGAAATTCAGAAACGCTACAAACATTGTCTGACCCTCTTCCTTGATCCCCTCGGACAGCCTCGATCAAGCAATGCACATGCCTTAACAAAGTTACCTGAGGTGTGTTCCTTGAGGCTAAATTGAGTTGCTCTTACCTCGAGGAGCACCTTTTAATAATGTGGTTGTGATGTGAGAAATATGAAATTAGTTATAGTTGTTTTTTCATAAAACATCGAAAACAACTTCCTCTATCTATGAAAATTCAAAAAAAAGTAGGAGTCTACGAGGGTTGTAACCCCTTATGGCTATTTTTTGCCTTTTTCGTATTTCTATGTATGTATTGTAACTCTTCAGGGGTATTTTTTGCGTGGTTGCGTAAGTCAGTAGTCGGTACTCGATCGGTTAGGTCATTGATTAAAGATTAATCGTTAGTTGGGTGACTAACTAGGTTTAGTCGGTTTTGAATTTTTTAAGTAAATTTTAAATATGTAAATCAAAATTTATATACACTTGCATAGATTTAGTTTTTTGGATCTAAAGAAGTGTTGAGATGAGACTATCTGAAGGGATCCTAGTTTTTTGTATCTACGCGTAAGAGTGGCACAGCTATCTGGCTTGCCTCACACTAAAAGGTAGAGCGTGGAGAAATTTGTGGAAGAACGTGACACAACTAGATGAAGATGACCAAATAAAAGATGTCATATATAGGGAGAAACAGATCTATTGCGAAGAGAAGAGGCACCAACATAAGGAGATTGCACCAGTATGTAGAAACCCCCTTGCTCACGGCCCGATCCAATCACCCCGCCCGTGAGTATATCCTGAAACACAAGAGCAGATGGGTCAAATATGGCACGATAGTGTTAATCCTTGGTGATTTGACTAATTGATAGTAAATTCATTGAAAATGCAGGAGCATAAAGGACATTCTGAAGCCTCATTGTGGGAGGCAATGAGAGAGTGTGTCCCATCCGCTATCGCAACAAATCGTCCAGGTTGAGTCAGACCGAAATAACTAAACTGGCCTCTGTCACCACAACTATGATGGGATGCTCTTGAATACATTATCCATTCTGACAAGTATGTCCGGTATAACTAAAGGCATATGCTATACCTGATGTAGATGCTGATGCTGAGGCAACTACCTTTGATGATCCTGAAGGAGAGCTGGTTGAGCCAGGTGTAGGCATAATCTCCTTGAGTTACGCCACATGCTCGTCAAATCTCTGATCAGAAACAGGTAATGAACTCTCGATCTTTTGTGTTCTCTCCAACTCGAGCTGATGCAGGAAACCCGAGCTTAGAATAACAGGTTTCCTCAGAGTGGCGTGACCTGTGGCTGTAGGTGCACGGTTGGCGGGGTCAACCACCCCCTCATCTGCCACGGTTAGGGCCCCCCTACCATGATATATTGTAGGGCTTTCCCTACCACGAGATGCATCCATAGATGATGTCTGAGACTGAAAAGTACTACTAGAGGATATAAATAGTCTACTCAATCTACGATATGCCTCCTCCATCGGAGGTATGGTAGCATTAGTATTGTAGAGATAGTTTCTACTATTATTATATGTTTATGTACCTTGTTTCTATTTCTCTCTTCTATTTAGACATCCATGTAATTTACCCTTACGGCCTCTCCCTATATAAGAGAGCCTAGGGTTTTCTTATTATCATAACGAAGACTCCTTTCTTCTAACATGGTATCAGAGCCGCCTTAGGGCTCTCCTCCCTTCCCCACCCGCCGCCCCTCCTCTTCTCTCATCTAGCCGCACGGCGGCTCCCGGCCGCTGCACCTCCGAGTAGCCCCCCTCCGCTGCCGCTGCACCACCCAGCGGCTCCCAGCCGCACACGTCGACAGCCCTGCCGCCCTAGCGGGCCCCCCGCGCAGCCCTAGCGGGACCCCCCGCAGTCCTAGCGGCCCCTTCTGCCGCCTCCAGCCGCCCCAGCGGCCCTTCGAGCCCCAGCCGCACCCTCCAGCCATCCCCGCGACACCCTCCAGCCGCCCCAGCGGCACCCTCCAGCTGCCCCTGCGGCCCTTGGCGCCCTAGCGGCACCCCCCTCTGCCGCCGTAGGGCTTCCATAACCTCCAGCAGTCCATAGGCGTCGTTTTCAAGGCGATTCAAGGGCTGTAAGCTTCCTTCGAGGTGTGCCCTAGACCCCTCTTCCTCTGGTTTATGGATTTGAGTGCGTAAAAGTCTACACACGTACTCAAATCCAATGCAGTTGGTGTAGACACTCATCACAGTGTCTATTATCCCCTCGTCTTCTTCGAGCAGCAGTATGTCAGAATCGAAAGTCGATTTGCCCTCCACCGATGCATTCAAAGGTCCGGCGTCAATAGTGAAGATGGACGGGTCTAACTATGAGCTATGGGCTATGCAGTTCATGAGTCTCATGAAATCAAATGGTAAGAAACACATTCTTACCGAGGATGAGCCTGCGGAGAAGACAGGGATCTATGCCTCATGGGAGGCCGATGATGCTTACGCAAAAGTATGGTTGTCTGGTACGTTGACGATGGAGATAGCTAATGATGTCCTTCATCAGCCCACTGCTAAGGCGATGTGGGACATCCTTGCCGCTACATATTCGCAGGTGCGAAATGAGGCAAAGATGTTGCAGCTTCAACATGACATCTTTACGATGAAGCAGGCCGACAGACCTCTCCATTCTCTATACACATCCCTAAGAGGGATGTTCGAGAAGCTTTACAGTACCATTCCTCTGACTGCTACTCCGGAGCAGCAGAAGACGTTTCGGAACGCCACCATGGTAGGCGTTCTACTTGCTGCCCTCGATCCTGAGTATGATGCTGCATGGTCACAGATTTTAGCAGATGCAGTCATTCCTCCAGTGGAGGATGTCTACAGGAGGCTCAGTCGTATTCCAGTTTCATCCAGCTCTTCTACTCCACCCCCATCTGCGATGGCAGCTTCGCGGGGGAGAGGTGGACCACCTTCTGGGCGTGGTCGTGGACGTGGCCGTGGACCTCCAGGAAGAGGCGGCCGAGTCAGTCAGATGTGCTCGTATTGTCACAGAACCGGACACTCAGAGGAGACATGCTACTCAAAGCATGGGTTCCCAGCATCGGCACGGGTTGCAGAGCATTCACAGTCTCCATTACCGTCTATGGCAGATCATAGATTTGACGAACTCGTGGCCCGTCTCCGTGATATTATGCCACATTCTTCTGGTGATTCATCTGGTGGCTCTTCAGATATTGCTGCCACAGCCTCTGCCAGTTCATCCGCCGCAGCCAGTTCTTCAGGTAGATCATCAGCCCTCATACCTTCACATGATATATCTGACTAGGTTATAGATTCCGGAGCTACACATCATCTCTGTCGAGATAGAGGAAGACTACAGGCCTACAGGGCTATCCCTCCAGGTCGCTCAGTACAGATAGCAGATGGTTCCCACTCACCCCTTGTTGGCCAGGGGGAGGTTTTCTTATCCTCTACTATGCAGCTACAGAATGTTTTACATGCCCCTGAGTTCTCACTGAATTTGCTGTCTATTAGTCAGATTACAAAGGATTTGAATTGTCGTGCTATATTTGACCCGTCTTCTCTCATTTTTCAGGACATACTCACGGGCAAGGTGATTGGCTGTGGCTCTGAGCAGAACGGTCTATATCGGCTGGTTCGGGAATCCTATGCTGGCATCTCTACTCACTCAGCTGGACCAGTCTCACCTTACATTTGGCATCTTCATTTTGGTCACCTTCCGCTCCAGAAGATGCGCCATCTTCTGCCCCAGATCTCTCCAAGTTCGTCGTTTCGTTGTGAAACATGTCAATTAGGAAAGCATCACAGGTCGAGCTTTCCAGGTCGTCAGAGTCGGAGCAGTAGCTCCCCTTTTGAGTTGTTACATATAGATATATGGGGTCCGAGTCGTGTTCCCGATCACCAGGGGCACAGGTTTTATCTTGTGGTAGTAGATGATTTTTCTCGTGTCTCTTGGGTTTTTCTTCTGAAGAATAAGTCTGAAGCAGGAGATGTTATCAAAAATTTGATTAATGAAGTGCAGAATGTTTTCTATTCATCAGTCAAATATGTTCGGACTGATAATGCCCTGGAATTTTGTACCCGTTCTCTTTCTCTATTTCTGTCATTGAAGGGTATTATTCATCAAACCACCTGTGCATATACGTCCCAACAAAATGGTGTGGCGGAAAGAAAGCATCGCCATCTCTTGGATATCACTCGTACCTTGTTGATTCAAAGTTGTGCTCCTATTTCTTTCTGGGGGAATGCTGTCCTTACTGCATGCTATCTGGTCAATAGAATGCCGTCCTCTGTCCTTGGAGAGAAGATACCCATTTCACTTATTTTTCCGGACAAGGAGCTATTCTCACTGCCACCACGTGTCTTTGGCGCTGTGGCGTTTGTTCATCGTCTATCTCCTGGACATGACAAGCTCTCTCCAAGAGCAGTCAAGTGCGTCTTTGTTGGGTATTCCAGAACCCAGAAGGGATACCGGTGTTATGATCCTACAACCAACAGGTACTTTGTTAGTGCGGATGTCACTTTCTTCGAGTCGGTTATGTATTTCTCACCAGCTGGGGACAGAATGGAACCATCCACCACCACTGATGATATTTTGGTTCCACCACCACCTACTTGTTTGTCACCTGACTCGTCTTCTGTGTCAGTTCCCATGCCAGCACCACCGCCCCCACCACCTCCACCTCCACCCATTCCACGGCGAATCATATCACCATTTCCTAACCACTATACGCGTCGGTCAGGTCCCGCTCAGGCAGCTCATGAGCCAATCACTACGCCTCAGGTATGTTCAGATGATGTTACTAATGACGGGTCAGGTTTGGTACATATGCAGGATGACTCCTCACAGGCGGACCCAGATGATGATCTTGATGTTCCGATTGCTATTCGGAAACAGAGACGACAGTGTGCATCCTATCCACTTGCTTCACAGGTTTCCTTTCACCGGCTCACAGGTGATTTCCAGAAGTTTGCCACAGCTTTGTCTTCCGTGGACATACCACGGACATACCAGGAAGCCTTGAAGAGTGAATGCTGGAGATTAGCTATGGAAGAAGAAATGGGGGCCTTGCAGTCCCGTGGCACATGGTCTTTGGTCCCTGCACCTCCAGATGCATCCGTTGTGAGCTGCAAATGGGTCTTCACAGTCAAATATCACGCAGATGGCACATTGGATAGGTACAAAGCACGCTTGGTCGCCCGTGGATTTACACAGACATATGGCGTTGATTACATGGATACATTCTCTCCAGTGGCGAGACACTCGACTCTCCGTATCCTCCTGTCTGTTGCAGTGGTTCGTGACTGGAGCATTTCTCAGCTAGATGTCAAGAATGCATTTCTGTACGGGGACTTACAGGAGGAAGTCTACATGCAGCAGCCACCCGGGTTTACTGCTGAGGGGGAGAAGCATATGGTCTGTAGACTTCACAAGGCTATATATGGCCTTAAACAGAGTCCACGAGCGTGGTTCCAGAAGCTGTCCAACCTAATTGAACACCAGGGATTCAAGAGGTCCAATGCTGATCATTCGTTGTTCGTCCAGAAGTCCTCGGGAGGTACGGTTGTCATAATGGTCTATATGGATGATATTCTCGTTACAGGAGACGATATTCAGGGCATAGCGAGGGCGAAGGCATTCCTAGGTCGTCAGTTTGTTACAAAGGATCTTGGAACCCTAAGATATTTTCTGGGGTTGGAATTTGCAAAGAATGCACATGGTTTGGTGATGACACAAAGGAAGTACATTACAGACTTCCTGGTTGAGACTGGTATGGATGGTTGCAAACCATCAAGCATCCCCATGGACCCCAGCATGAAGTTATATGATGGTGATACTGATGAAGTGGATAAGAGGAGATATAGAGAGATGGTGGGAAAACTCCTCTACATTACTATAACCCGTCCAGACATTGCATTTGCAGTTAGCCGGGTGAGTCAGTTTATGGAGCAACCCAGACAGGTTCACATGGATGCTATACATATGATACTGAGGTATCTGAAGTCTACTCCTGGATTAGGGCTACTATTCAGAAAGGGTGCAGACTTATCCATCTCAGCGTGTGCAGACGCAGATTATGCAGGATGCCCTAAGGATAGAAAATCAACCTCAGGGTTTGCAGTCTTTGTTGGAGGCTCTCTGGTTTCTTGGAAAAGCAAGAAACAAACGGTGGTGGCAAGATCCAGTGCAGAATCCGAATACAGGGCAATGGCCCAAGCCAGCACGGAAATG
The DNA here is from genome assembly GCA_037367405.1 of Ottelia alismoides. NCBI lineage: Eukaryota > Viridiplantae > Streptophyta > Magnoliopsida > Alismatales > Hydrocharitaceae > Ottelia > Ottelia alismoides. The sequence goes on along the minus strand of JAZKJV010002570.1, from coordinate 44,836 downwards.
ATGTGGGTTCGCTCCGTATTAGAAGATCTACATGTAGCAGTACCTCTACCTATGAAGCTTCAGTGTGACAATCAGGCAACATTGTTCATTGCCAACAATCCAGCTTTTCATGAGAGGACCAAGCATATTGAAGTTGACTGCCATTACACTAGGGACCTGATCCAGAGAGGATTGATATCCACGGCCCATGTTAGCTCAGGAGATCAGACTGCCGATGTATTCACCAAGCCATTGCTCAGAGGACCATTCCAGAGATGTTCATCCAAGCTGAGCATGATCAACATCTATGCTCCACCTTGAGGGGGAGTGTAGAGATAGTTTCTACTATTATTATATGTTTATGTACCTTATTTCTATTTCTCTCTTCTATTTAGACATCCATGTAATTTACCCTTACGGCCTCTCCCTATATAAGAGAGCTTAGGGTTTTCTTATTATCATAACGAAGACTCCTTTCTTCTAACAAGTATGAATCTGGGCTCGAGTGGCATCATTCTCAGGATCAAGGGCCGTTAGAAAGTCCCCAGTCATCACAAAATCTCTGTATGCCTTGAGTTGTTCTGGCGTAGCAGTCAAGGGAATGTGTCCATGTAGTTTTTCAAACATACCCCCCTCAAAGAAATATATAGGGTTTGAAGGGGGGCGACCATTCTGCTTCTATGTGAAGACATCGTGCTGGAGCTGCAGTATCTTCGACTCATTCTTTGCCGGAGAGTATGTTACGGCGAGAATATCCCACAAAGCCTTTGCAGTAGGCTGACTCACAATATCATTAGCTATCTTTATGGACACAGTCCCCTATAGCCACACACTTGCATATGCATCATCTGCCTCCCATGAGGCATTTGTCCCGGTCTTATCACATGGCTCCTCCGTCGTGAGGATGTGCTTCTTGCCATTGCATTGCATTAAACTCATGAACTGCATGGCCCATATTTCGTAGTTTGTTACATCCATTTTGTCGATGGTTTATGGGCCTTTGAAGGCACCCAGGGATGGAACGCCAGCTTTGTTGTCAGACGTGATGATAACTATCTCCAAGACTGGGTCAACAACAAGAAAGATCTGCGTCTACACTGATATACAAGAAGATGGTTGATGGTATAGACTCATACTACAACCTCTTCCATTCTTTTGGAGGCTCCTTTGGGTAACCAGGGTGTTTTAGTTAATCACATCACACCCTAAGCACCAAAACATGGTGTCAGGACCCTACGGGCAACAACGACCCAAGGGCAGAGACCACAACCCTTACAGGTGGCGGCGTCACACGGGCATGCCGCACTTGATGCGACACAGGAGGACGGACGACGCTGCGAGGACTAGGCCACAGCTTTGGCGTAGAGGATGGGCGACGCTGGCTACGCGCAGGCGACGCGGGCGACATGCGGGCGACTCATGCGTGTTGGAGCGATGTAGGCAATACACTAGGGTTTTGGTGGGGTAGGTCTTTAGGGCATAGCTTTCGGTCTTCGACCGTCGCTCTGATACCATGTGAAAGGGAAAAATGAAAAGTTGTTATCCTCATAGCCCTAGAGCTCTCTTATATAGGAGAAAAGCTCTATGGGAAAATCACGTAAGATAGACTGGAGAAATAAACAAATATAAATAAAGACCAAGAGATATAAGAATTTCAACACTATGAAAAGATCATAAGCCGTTACAAAATCCAGAATAATTTTTCCTTCTTCATTTCTATCTTTGAAGCCATGGGCTCCATGAACACAAGCATACCCTGAAGCATCCTTTCCCACATGTCCATTAAGATCTCCACCCAGGCAAATCAACTCTTCATGTTCCAAAAGCTTGTTTAATCCTTTCATGTAAACGAATTTACAGTACATAAACTAAGTTGATATTAATAATTTCTTCTTCAAGCATCGGTTTTAGCAAAATAATCCGATCCTTGAATCTTTGCACCTCAACCATATAATCCTTCAAATCCTTTTGAACAACCACTCTAAGATCGTGTCTACCATTATCTTTACCTATATACCAAAGTTTAAAGCATGTCTTCTCTATCTCCCTTGCTTTCTCTCAAACCTATTTTGTCGCTTGGAGACATAGTATCGGAATCTTCTTTCTTTCCAACGTATCTACGTTCTCCATCGATTTGCCAGTCAAAGTTCCAATTATCTGGGATATTCTGGCAGCTATGTATGCCCAAGCGAAAAACGAGGTCAAGATTCTTCAAATTCAGTTTGATATATACACGACTAAGCAGAATGGTTGTCTTATGCATACCTTCTATTTTTCGCTTCAAGACATGTTTGAGGAGCTTCACAGCTTCATGCATTTTACCACTTGCACAGAGCAATAGATGACATACATGAACTTCATGATGGTTGGAGTTTTTGTGGTAGCTCTAGATCCATAATATGAGACGGCAAATGCACAACTTCTTACTGGTGCGACCATACCTCCTATGGAAACGGCTTACAATCGCTCAACAGGCTTCTTATCCCACCCGCTACCACCACATAGACCTTCTCAAAAATGGCTGCATCTCGCAACCGGGGAGGTTCTACACATTTCATATGGCGTGATCCTCGTGGCATAGGAGGTGGACGTTAGCGTGACCCCTGCACTTACTGTCGTCGCCCAGATCACTCTGAGGACAGTTGCTATCAGATGCATGGATACCCTGCATCTGCTCGTGTGGTCGAACATATTGAGCCCTCTGACGGTTCGGTTCCTCAGACTGATCCCCACCTTGCTGATATTATCTCCTATTTGAGGGAGACAAACTCTTATTGCTGGCACAACTTCAGGTTCCCTAGATGTCGCAGTTGCTACTAGAGCCTCTTCGAGCTCCTCAGGTATAGCCTATGCTTTTACCAGTTGTAGCTGTGCAGATATGACAGAGTGGATCATGTACTCTGTTGCTTCTCACCATCTGTGCGGAGAGAGAGCACAATTTAGTTCTTACCGATCTATACCCCCTAATAGATGGGTCGTTATTGCGTAGGGGGTTTAGTTACCCATCACATGACTTGGGGAGGTGCATTTGACACCATCTATGTGCCTGCAGAATGTTTTATATGGAATTTCAGATGAACTTGCTTTCTATTAATCAGATTATGAAGGATATGCATTGTCATGCTATTCTTGATCTCTCTGTTGTTGTGTTTCAGGACATACTCACGGGCATGGTGATTAGATGTGACATTGAGCAATGGGGGCTCCACAGACTGGTCTAACCTTCTCAGGTTGGGCCTCTACTCTTCCCATTGGATTAATCTCGCCATAATTGTGACATCATCGGTTTGGCCACCTTGCTATGCAGAAGTTGTGTCATGTCCTCCCACAGATTTCTCCATGATCTTCCTTCCAGTGCGAGGCTTTCCAACTTGGGAAGCATCACCGTTCTTTTCTTGGTCATCAGAGTCGCAACAATACTTCATCATTTGAGCTTATTCACTTATATAGTTGGGGTTCTAGTTGTGTTCCTGATCACCAGGGACACCATTTTTAGACTGTTGTTGTGGATGACTATTTTAGACTTTCTTGGGTCTTTCTGTTAGAAAACATGTCTAAAGCTGAGTCTGTTATTAAATCATTTAATAATGAAATAAAGAATATTTTCTCTACTACTGTCAAGTTTTTACGCTCTGACAATGCCTTAGAGTTCTCCACGTTACAACTATTCACGTTCTTTTGATCTCTTAGCATCATACACTGGACCTCGTGTGCCAACACATCCTAATAGAACAGTGTTGCCGAACGCAAACACCGTCATTTACTTGATGTGACTCGGACCCTTTTGATCCAGAGTCATTCTCCTCATTCTTTCTGGGGTGATGCGGTCATCACTCCTTGCTAATTGATGAACCACACGCCGCCTTCTACTTTAGAAGAAAAGATTCCTTTATCGATTGCGTTTCCCGAGAAGAACATGTTCTCCCTTATCACTGCTTGCTAATTGTGAAGGATATGGTTAGAATCCTCAAGCGCATCACGGAAGCGTGAGCGTCGTATCGAATACGACGAGGAGCGACTAGTCGCACTCTTTGCTCGATGTAGCGGAATTTAAAATTTTTTTCATGCGACGAAACCACATGATCCAAGAACACTTCTCGGATCGTTTCGTCTAAACCATAAACAAGTAATAGGATTACCTCTTGAAGCGTGGTTGCGATCCGACGGAGGAGACGCTTGCTAGCGCGAGGATGAATCGCGGATTTCTCGCAATCCATGTTGATGATCCAAGCGGCGGATCTCCTGATCTCGACACACGAGATCCGACGTCTTCTTCACGAGCGAGGTGCACCGAAGGAGACAGAGATCCACGAGCAGACGATCGGGCAGCATAACGACGACGCTGCGGCGATGGACTCTCTCGGGCATCCATCGTGAACAACCATGGGAGAGGGAGAGAGTAGACATGTAGAGAGAAAGAGAGAGAGATGCGCTTCCAAAAGCATGTACTAAGAGAGCATGGCATGCCTCTCTATTTATAGGGTTTTAGGATCCATGGATCTCAATCCATGGGATATATAAAATCAATGGATGAGATTGATTTATGTCAATCCAATGGTCAAGATTGTTGTTGGTAAAAGCCAAGAACTTATGATTTAATTTAGATCAAATATATTTGATAAATCAAATACAAATCAATCCTAAATTAAACCAATAAAATAAAGGAGACAATCATCATGGAGATTGCATCTCCTATTCGAACAAGGTGGATGACCACTTGTTTCCAATTGGAGGCAATCTCATGAGATCTCATGAGATTGCATATCTCCATGAAAATCTCCATTATTTATTCCAACAACTTTTGTTGAGATTTATTCTTCAAAAAATAATTCATAATTAATTTTGAGAATATTGCAATCTTGCCATTGGAAATTTGTGAATCACATTCACAACCCAAAACAAAATATAATTTATATTTTCAATTAATTACACAATGTGTATCCAATACACATTAATAATTAACCAACAAATATAAATTATAATTAGCTCTATCTAATACATTATAAATCATATTTATAATATACTATGAATAATTAGATATTACTATCCACATTATTCTTATCCACAATAATTAAATCACATTTAATTAAATTAGATAACTTATTCTCATGTGCCCAAATAATATGAATCACATTCACATTATTCACATCTTTGATAATCAAATCACATTTAATTATCTAAGATAACTCTCCTTATAATATGAATCAAATTCATATTAGTCATGATAATTAAATCACATTTAATTTTCCATTTTCTCAATGCTCGGATACATATATCAACAATAGAATTATCCATGAACTCTTTCAAGGATAATGCGCTTTCTCCGTGAATACTTGGAGATAAGGACAGGGTGATTGTATTGTTCCACGTATAGTGACTTGGATATTGAGATTACATCTCAAATCCAGATCTCGGGCCTCCCATAGATGCTTGATTAAATCAAGACCGTAAATCTAATCTTCTCATTATATCTGAATCACATTCAGATTAATGTTCAATATTTGAATCAAGATCAGATTACTTCTCTACTGAGAGGAGTCACTAAAATCCAGACCCGTTTCATCACTCCGTAGGAATGGAAGCGTCATGGTTATACAATCGTTTATGATCACATCACCCTTAGGTATTCCCAATACCTATACATCCTACATACTGGAAGACTCAGAATAAACCCGAAGTATTAGATTAACTTTATACTGCCTACATCAGGGTTTTATCAGTAAGTTTCTCATTTTGATCATTGGGAGTTGGTATCGATCATATACTTTCCAAAAGCATATATCATACCTAGGTCTTGATCATATACTTTCCAAAAGTATATATCAAACCTACAAATTCAGTCAAGCTTCCAAAGCGAGATGACCGTGCGCACGGAATTTGATTCTTCCCAATATCTCATGAGTGAGCTCATGTCTTTCGGTTCAGTAGTGAACCTGTATGATCCCTTTGAGAGATCGTATTACTCATATGCCCTTATATGCACACCAGCGCGCCGGTGTATAGACCTTGGTTAGGTCATCAACCTATTGGTCTGCCAAATGTACATACTCAGACATATAGTAACACATCTGTCTCCGGTCAGAGGATGTGCGCCTATATCATGACAGCATACGATATAGGACTTTGGTTATCTCGATCTCGTTAAGTCAACTCTTTGACCTAACTAATCTGACACCTCCGAATCTCTATTCCTATGTAGATGACCTGCATTAAGAGGTCGGTCAGATATCAACCTAACTGAGAAAGGATTGCCATCTCCTACTCAGGCTGGATATCATCTCTTAATAATCATTTGACGATGCTTGATGAGTCCTCAATCTAACTCATTAGATATTCATCTAAGCACCAGCCTCTATGATTCATTAATTGAATCAACAGCTGTATGATCATTAAGATGGCCATGGTACATAACCCTAATTGTACTAAGGGACCTATTATGCAAATTATGTATTCTTCATTTCAGATTAGGGAATGATATTTGCAATAACATTTATTGCATAATGGCTCGCCGTGGGCTTGCATGTCCAACAAATTGTGTTGCCTTTGTTCAAAATATGATGCCTGGTTGTGACAAGCTCTCCCCTTGAACTGTCAAGTGTCTTTGTCGGCTACTCTCGTATCCTAAAGGGGTACCGTTGTTTTTATCTGCTTCGACAGAAATACCTTGCCAGTGATGTCACCTTCTTTGAGTTAGTTATGTATTTCTCTCCCACAGGTGATAGGTTGACTCCAACCGACTCAGGTGGGGAGGAATACATGCCTCCTACACTTGGACTACCACCACCACCTCCAGTACGTACACCTGTTCTTGTGGCTACCCCTGGGCCACCATTTGGTACCTTGGATCAGTTCTTGCCACGTGTCTTTGTTTACAAGCCTAACACAATTCCACCTGCTCATGGGCCTTCCCCATTATCCAGCACACCCCATGTATGTAACAAGTACATTGTTTCTATTGATGGTACTAATGATTTGTCTATGCAGTTGGATTCTTTACCGGATGAGCAGGTGCCCTCTCTGGACGACCATTTAGGAGGAGGCAAATGATCTGGATGTGCATATTGCTCAGCAGAAGCGGAGACATACTTGTGTTGCATATCATTTTGCATCCCATGTTTCCTTGGGCCGACTCTCAGAGGATTTCAGGAGATTTGTCATGGGTATATCAGCAGTTGGGATACCCTAGACATATCAGTGGGCCATACAAGACTACCGGTAGTGTCTTTCCATGGATATGATTGCCACGCTACAGTCGCGTGACACATGGAACATTATTATAGCTCCTATAGAAGCATTTGTTGTTGGAATCAGGCGGGTGTTTATGATGAAACACGGAGCAGATAACAACGTGGATCACTGCAAGGCTAGATTTTTGGCTTGTGGTTTCACCCAAACATATGGGGTGGATTATCATGATTCTCTCTCCAGTAGCTCTGCATTCGACACTGCATATTCTTTTTGTTGGAGTGACACGAGACTGGCCTCTATATCAGCTTGATGTGAAGAATGCATTTCTCTATGGTGACCTAATGTAGGAGGTCTACATGCAGCAACCAGCTGTGTTAGCTGCTGAGGGGGAATGCTAGAAGGTTTGTAGGCTTCACAAGGCGATCTGTGGCCTTAAGCAGAGTCCAAGAGCATGGTTTCAATAGTTATCAGAATTGATAGAGGAACATGGGCTCGTGGGATTGACTACAATCATTCATTGTTTGTTCAAAGTACTCAGAGAGGTACAATTGCATCTAGGCTGATAAGGATTGTTACAGGGGATGATCATTCGATGTTTGTTTATGTTCATGATCATTGTTACAGTGGATGATGAGCAGTGCATATATGCTGTTAGGAATTTCCCAGGTCAACAGTTTGTGACTAGGGATCTTGGCAGTCTACGCTACTTCCTTGGACTGGAGTTTTCCAGGAACCAACAAGGTCTGTGATGACCTAGATGAAGTATGTTACATATCTTCTCTCTGAGACAAGAATGTCAGATTGTATGTCTGCCACTGATCCCATGGACCTGAGCATGAAGTTGTATGATCAAAACACCGAGGAGGTAGACAAGATGAGGTACATGGATCTCGTTGCGAAGCTTCTATAAGTGACAATCACCATGTCAGATATATCCCTTGCAATAAGCAAAGTGAGTAAGTTCATGGAGTATCCTAGACAGACACATATGGATGTAGTCTATATGATTTTGAGGTATCTGAGGACCTCACTTGGCGAAGGTCTTCTATTTAGCAGAGGTACATCCCTTGTCGTTACAGCTTGTGCAGATGCAGATTATGCGGTGTGTCCCAAGGTCAGGAAGTCGGCTTTTGGTTTTGTAGTGTTCACATGGAGTTTCTTGGTGTCATAGAAGAGCGAAGCAGATAGTGGTCGCTAGATCTAGTGCGGAATCAGACAAGACCATGGTACATGCTAGTATAGAGATGATGTGGGTCGGATATGTTCTTACTAATTAAATAATTGAGTTGTCTCTTACCATGCACCTCCAATGCGACAATCTGGTTGCTCTCTTCATTGCCAACAACCCAGTCTATGAGATGATTAATCATATCGAGGTAGACCGTTGTTACACTCGAGACATGTTTTAGAAGGGCTTCATCTCCACCACTCATGTTAGTTCAGGAGATCAGAGAGTAGACGTGCTCATTGAGGCCCTATCTAGTTGGCCTTTCCAGAGATCAGGGTTGTAGAAGTCGGCAGTCGGTACTCGGTCAGCAGGGTCACTGACTAAGGATTAATCGGCAGTCGGGAGAGTAATCGGAATTAGTTGGGCATTAGTCCGTTTGGAATTTTTTATTATTTTAAATATATATAAATCAATTTTTATAATATATACTCTCGTTTATATTCATATATTTAGCAGTTTTAATATTTTTAAGAGCTTAAATATATGAGTATGCTTTTCATATATTTAAAATATTTTCAGTGTTAGATACTATAACATCAAATCATGAAGCCTTCTCTACTTTAATAATCTTAAATGCATGGATCTAAGATTTTAAGCATATATTCTAAGCTGTGTCACCATTTTTTAAAATGACTTCCCTGTTTATAACTCTCTCAGTAATGTGTGAAAAATGATAGCAATGATCCGTATGATTTATAAGCAAGTCGAGCTTCCTAATTAACTAACAAAATCACACGTTGAATAAACAAATTAAATAAAAGCCAACCAATGCCAACCATATAAGTATAAGCTAACTAATGCCATCATATAAAAAAAATTCTAAGTTAACCAAGTTTTAAAGAATTATAAACATAAGCTATAAACCAAGCAAAAATTATCTAGGCAACAAACACACCATCAACTAAATCTGACTTTTACTAAAAAATAACCTAACAAGCTAACAATTTTTAACCTAAGATGCAAATTAACAAGATAACCTAAGCATCTATAACTAAAATAAGGCAATAAACCAAACACAAAGAATAAAAAATCGATTTTTTTGAAATCCTAACCAGCTCAGGAGGCAACGAGTTGAGATAGACTTGCTACTGGAGGAGGGCAGCGGAGGATGAGATGCAACCAGAGTCATCGCTCGAACGTCGGCGACACGAAGGAGGAGGCAGAGGAAGATCCTCGAGTCTGGGGGGCGGCGAGTTATTCTCGAAGAAGGGTTTTGGGGTTATGTTCGACAGAACCCAAAACCTTAAGTTAGGGTAAACATGTATTCGGGCAATGTTTGAAAGTCTCGTTTTATTTTTTTTCCGGAAATCTCATGTAAAAATCGGCCGATTAGTCAACCGACTAATCGGGTGTACCTGACTAATGGTCGATTTGGCCTATTCGAGTCGGGTACCCCCCGACTCGACTAGTCGGCCTGGTCGGCCGAGTTTTACAACACTGCCAGAAATGTTGTTCCAAGCTAAGCATACTTGATATCTATGTTCCACTCGAGGGGATTGTTGAGATATTAGTTGTCTTTTGTTTCTTTTAAGTGTTCTCTTTTCTTTCCATATTCTTTATGTAATTGTTTACCCAACGGGTCCCGTCTCTATATAAGATAACCTTAAGGCTTCATGAACATGCAAGTCATTATTTTCTCCCAACATGAGCTGTAAAGATCAGATTCAGAATTATGCAATCAGAAGGAAAGTTGGTGTAGTTTCGATTAAGAATGAGATGCGAGAAAACCACTAAGGTGGTTTGGCCAAGTCCAAAGGAGGTCAGCTGACGTACCCGTTAGGATATGCGAGTTTTCAGATGTTGGGCCGGCTAAGATAGGGCGAGGAAGGCCCACAAAGTATTGGAATGAGACTATATAAAGGGATATTAGTTTTTTGGTTCTAAGCCTGAGATTGGCCCAAGATAGATCTGAATAGAGGCAAAGAATCCATGTAACCGACCCTACTTAATGTGGGAAAAACTTTTGTTGTTGTTTGGACGAGCTAAAGACTTGTGCATAATTTAACTGTAGCAGAAATCAAAATGGTAAGGTGGATGTGTGATCATACACGAAAGATTGGATTCAGAATGATGCAATCAGAAGGAAAGTTGGTGTAGTTCCGATAGAGGATAAGAGGAGAGAAAACCATTTAAGATGGTTTGACCATTTGCAAAATAGGTCGGTTAATGCACCGGTTAGAAGATGCGAAATTTGGGTTGTTGAGTGGTTAAGAGATGGTGAGAAAGACCTAAGAAGTATTGGAATGAGACTATCTGAAGGATTCTTAATTATTTGGATTTATGCCCGAGATTGACGCAAAATAGCTCTGAATGGAGGTAGCCGTACTTAATTGCGGGGAAATGCTTTGTTGTTGTTGACGTTCCTGTTTCTTACTTTCCATTTTTTAAAATTGTAATTCCCTCTAGTTCTTAATATATAAAATATTTTTAGCTTGTCTAGTAAAAGCATAAATTTTACACCCATCATATTATAATCTTGATACTATTTCTTGTTGTCATATATCTGGACGACACATTTATATCAATCTATTTGATATATGTTGGCAAACATTCTCATGATATTATATTTGAGTAGGTAACACATAGAAAGATGAACTTATTTGTCTAATCCTTTTGATTGTGCGAGTAGTTTTTGGCAAATAAAACAGACATAAATTGTCTGGTAGTGTGCTTACCACCATAAGGATCAAATGTAAAAACTTACAAGTACCATTTCATCAGAAAATGGTACCCGAGAATGCGAGGTTGAATCGTCTATTATAATGTTTTGGTGAGGCGTGTCTTTTGATCCAATCAAATGCTGCATACACCTTATATAATAGGGAGAACTTTATTGCAAATTTGCAATGTCGATTATCCTGGTTGATTGCTATCCTGGCCCTGGCCGTGGTTGGCAGAAAGTTCTGTCTTCATCGACAACACATTTAGATTATGACAATTTGCATTTTCCGGTGTATGGGGAGAAAACAATTTAGATACATTTATGTCTGATGATTGTGTCACTGGCGACTCATGTTTGTGTTAGCTTTTTGGTGACTTTAAGACCTTTCGACTCATGATTGTTTGTGATTATTTGTTCTCCATGAAGATGTTTGATTGTGTGTTTTATATCGGATTATATTTGCGTTAAATATCACCATAAGAATGGGTACTTATTGAAATTAAGACGTTGGTCTATTTTCTTCCTTCCATTCATTTGCCAGCTTTCTTATCTCATATGGTTTAGGTTAAAGGCGTGATAACGGATTTTGGAGAGGACATGCAGTGCCAATTTCTTGAAATTATTCGCATTTTATTAGATTCTTACACACTATCAGGATCTCAGGTTTGTCTTGTTTCCACGTTCTCTTATTTCAATAATATTTTTGTTTCTTTGAATCAGTATGAATTTCAAGCAACTCACAGCCTTCTGTTAGCATTTTCTTTTGAAATCGGCATGCGTATAGTTGACTTAATCTTGGCTGTCACTACCTGCCGTAAGCTGCAAAGTTGATGTGCTTTCGTGTGCAGATCTAATGAATATCGAGATGATGGTAAAAATGAGTTCAATTCAAGGATGTAAATGGATGTAATCTGTTTTCTGCTATATCTACCCACGAGACTGTTGCAGATTTGTCTTTCGAGCTTCTTAGTTTTGCCTCGTGCTAATTGTATATTCTCTAATAATGCCGTTATTGTTATTGAATTCTGCTTAAATAATTTCATACTTTTTATTGGATTGAGAGATTTAATTTGTACCATTTTGTACTTGCTAATGTGCAATGTGTTATGTAAAATAATTGCCCTTAAATGTAGGTGATTTTAGTTTAATTAAATAAAATACAAATAGGAATATGTCCTGGAAGCATTTCAAAGGGAGAAATGTAAAGAAACAAACTGAGATTTTTTAGCATAAACAATGTGCTACATTCGTGCATTTTCGATACCTGCGAGAATATTCTTGGCAACTTGGAAAGATCTTTGTATAAAACAGACTTTAAAAGTAATAAATGCTTTATGATATGTAGACTATAAAATTCTATTTTATTCGATTTAATGCGAAGTCCTCCTGGTCTCTTATTTGTTCATGTTTATATTTCGAAAACTGACTGCAGCGTATGCTTAAGATCTAATTAGTTTAGTATAGTGGTTGTCCGATTGTTCAAGTGTGGCAACGCTTATCTTGCTATGGCACACCTCTTGCTTTGAGGGGCACGTATTTGTTATTTCTGAAATAGTTTTAACTCAACTTTATTGTTGGATTTACATTCTTTTTGGATGTTTGGAAGCTATCCCCAGGGCATAAAACTATTTTATGCGATATGGGAGATCCATATATCTTTCTTATTTGATAAATAGTATTGTCTCTTTTTAATGTGTGGTTTTTCTTTGTGTTTGGCAAATATTGGAGAATAAGGGTATCACCTAGCTCATAATACAATTCATTGCCATTTTACAAGGTACTAAAATGCATGACTGGAAAAACATTTCGTGGTATCCTATTGCAATGATAATGGTAACATACAAAAGTGGGTTGCCTACATTTGATGAGTTGTATTCGTGGTGTTGGGAAAAATGAACGACTTGTTATTCCATGGACCTCTAGGCTCTCTTATATAGAAGAGAGACCTATGTGTAAATTACACAAGATAGATGAAAGAAAAGTAAACTGTGAAACAATACATAATATGAATATATCTCTACACTCTCCCTCAATATGGAGCATATTGGGCTGGCTATCGAGCCAACGAGCCGAACCAGGCCCTAGCTCGGGCTCGGGCTCGGGCTCGAGCTTGTTCGAGCCCAGCCGAGCTGGCTCGAGTTCGAGCTCGGTGAGCTCGAGCCTCTTATCGAGCCAGCTTGGGCTCGATAAGGCTCGAGCTGATCCCCTTATTTAGCCTGTTCTGGGCTCGAGCCTAGTCATGCTCGTTAAGGAAAATATGCATTTTTTTAGTGGAATAGTGTTGTTTCCTGGGCTCGAACACACAACCTCCTCTTTGAAGACTGCCTTCCTTACCAATAAGTCACTATTCGAGTTGTATACAAAAGTTAAATTATTATATATATTGTAACATTCTATTTGCTAATAAAAATGAAAAATACTAATTATCTAATTATAACCTAAATTAACATAGATAAAGTGTAGAAAGTCCGAGTCTACAACATAGTCCACCAACATTGCCGTTACGTAAACCACATAGACACATAGTCCATTATTCTCAATGTTGCAAAACTAATACAAATAAAAATAATCATCATTACTATTTCACAAATAGGATATATATATATACACACCTTATCGAGCCCCTTATTGAGTTAAGCTATCAAGCCCAAAAATCTGGCTCAAGCTCAGCTCAATAGCCTAATGAGCCAAGCTCACGAGCCCTTATTGAGCGGAGCCTGAGCCTGGCTCATCGAGTCGTGACTCAATAACCAGCCGTAAGAGCATAGATGCCAATCATGTTCTACTGAGAGTATTATATGTTTCTGGATTTATTTATATTTTTCTATTTCTTTAGTCTTTTGTATGTAGTTTCTCCCTAGAGCTTTTCTCCTATATAAGAGAGCTCTAGGATTACGAGGAATACAACTTTTTTTTCGTTTTACTTTTCAACATGGTATCAAAGCAACGGTCCTAGACCGGAGCCTATGTTCTAAATCCCTTTCCCCACTAAAAGCCCTTGTGTCGCCCCTGCGGGCCGCATGCTGCCGCGCCTCTCACATCGTGCACCGTCCCTGCGGGCCACACGCTGCTGCTGCTCGTGCGTGGCCCTCGGGTGTGTGACTTCCTGCGCGCGTGATCGCCTGCACGTGTGATCGCTTGCGCGCATGATCACTTGCACGTGACCGCCTGCGTGCCAACGTTTGTGACCACCTGCGCACCAGCGTGCCCTTGTGCCTGTGCACATTCCCTGATTTTGGGTTTCTAGGGTATAACATGACTATCTAAAATACCCTAGTCATCCAGAGGAGCCACCAAAGAATGGAAGTGATTGTGGTATGAGTCTACACCCTCTATCATCTTCCCATGTCCATGTAGACATTACTCTTACAGTATGCAACCCCAGTCTTTGAGATTGTTGTCATCATGTCAAACAACAAAGCAGATATTCCATCCCTGGGTGCATTCAAAGGTCTAGCGTCCATTGTGAAGATGGATGGAACGAATTATGAACTGTGGGCCATGCAGTTCATGAGTCTAATGCAATGTAATGGCAAGCAGCATATCCTCACTCAGGAGGAGCCTGTGGACAAAATTGGGGTTAACGCCTCATGGGAGGCATATGATGCTTATGCACGAGTATGGTTTTATGGAATAGTATCCATATAGATAACCAATGACAAACCGAGTCATCCACGACTAGGGCTATGTGGGACATTCTCGCTGCCACATACTTTTCAGCGAAGAACGAGTCGAAAATTTTACAACTTCAGTACGACATCTTCACGTTGAAGCAGAATGTTCGTCCTCTTGATACCCTTTACACTTCTCTGAGGGGTATGTTTGAGAAGCTACATGGTTACATTACCAGAGCAACTCAAGGCATATAGGGATTCAGTAATGACATGAGTTTTTCTAGAGGCTCTCGACCCTGAGTATGATGTAGCCAGAGCACAGATTCTTACCGACGCCACAATACCTCCAATGGAGGAGGCATATCGCAGGCTGAGTGGGCTCTCCATATCTTCTGGTGGTACTCAACCATCACATAGATCCTCAGCCATGGCAGCTTGTCGTGGTAGAGGAGGTCTTTCACAATTCCGTGGTCGAGGTGGCCATAGCAGGGGATGGGGTAGTCGCCCCCCTCGTCAGCCGTGTACTTATTGTCACAGACCACGCCACTTTGAGGAAACATGCTATTCTAAGCATGAGTTCCCAGCTTTAGCACGTGTTGCAGACAGAGTCAACAGGCTAGCAGTTCCTCATCTAGGTCCGATCAGAGATTTGATGAACTTGTGGCAAGACTCATGGAGATTATGCTTACTCTTGGGTCAACTAGCTCTCCCTCAGGATCCTCAAAGGTGGTTGCCTCTGCATCAACATCTACATCAGATACAACATATGCCTTTACTAGTTGTTACAGGGCAGACTTATCAGAATGGATCATGGATTCTGGTGCATCCCATCATCTCTGTGGGGATAGAGGTCAGCTAGTGCTTTCAGTCCAACCCATCTAGAAGATACGTGGAGTGTTGTGTAGGCTCCTCTAGGTGCGTCTATTGTAGGCATCAAGTGGGTGTTTACTGTGAAACAACGGGCTGATGGTACCGTCGACAGATATAAGGCCAGATTGGTTGCTCGTGGGTTCACGCAAACTTATGGGATGGACTATCAGGATACTTTTTCCCTAGTTGTGTGTCACTCCACGTTGCGGATTCTTATTGCAGTTGATGTGGTGCGTGACTGACTGCTTTTCCAGTTGGATGTCAAGAATGCATTCCTGTATGGAGATCTGCAGGAGGAAGTTTACATGCAGCAACCACCTGAGTTTGCTGCTGAGGGGGAGTCCAGTATGGCGTGCCGTCTTCACAAGGTCATATATGGTCTCAAGCAGAGACCGAGGGCTTGGTTTCAGAAGCTCTCAGAGTTGACTGAACAGAATGGCTTTGTCAGATCTACTGCAAATCATTCTCTTTTTGTTTAGAGAACTCAGAGGGGTAGTGTTGTTGTTCTGGTTTATGTTGATGATATTATTGTTACTGGCTGCGATGAACAGGGTATTCATGCAGTTAAGGATTTCCTTGGACGACAGTTTGCGATCAAGGACCTTGGCATACTACGCTACTTCCTTAGCTTGGAGTTTGCACGCAATCAGCACGGTATGATTATGACGCAAATGAAGTTTGTTATTGATCTTCTGGTTGAGACATGCATGACATGATGCATGCCTGCCTCTACACCAATGGATCCCAATGCGAGACTTTATGATGATGACTCTGAGGAGGTGGATAAGAGATGGTACAGAGTGATGGTAGGGAAGTTGCTATATGTTACTACTATTATCATGCCTGATGTTTTGTTTGATGTGAGCAGAGTTAGCCAGTTCATGGAGCAACCCGGATAAGTTCATATGGATGCAATTCACATGATTTTGAGATATCTGAAATCCTCTCCAGGAGCCGGTCTTCTTTTCAAAAGAGATGTCTCTCTCAGTTAATGGGTGTGCAGATGCAGATTATGTTGGATGTCCCAACTCCCAAGGACAGGAAGTCTACTTCAGGCTTCACTGTGTTCGTTGGTAGCTCTCTGGTTTCATGGAAGAGTAAGAAACATACAATGGTTGCTCGATGCAGTTCTGAATAAGAATATAGGGCTTTGGCTCATGAGAGCACATAAATGATGTGAGTCAAGTCCGTCCTACTAGGGCCGCTAATCGAACCGAACTGTAGCGAACGAACCTATGTTCGAGTTCGGTTCGATAAGGATGTTCGAAAGTTCGAGTTCGGTTCGATAAATGTTCGTTAGTATATGTTCGAGTTCGTTTAGAAAACGAACGTTTGAGTTTGGTTCGATAATAGTTCGTTACCAATTTAGCTTAACTAAAACATGTTTATATGAACAAGTTCAAAATTGACGTTCGATAAGAAGGCTTGATAAGCAGTAAAAATAAGAAATTATTCAAATTAAAGTGATATAAAGAATAAACACCACAATTTCTTTAACTCGAAATTTATCATGTGTATAAATACCGAGTTACACAAACAAATACAAACGTATATACATATATCGAACTCAAACTTTTATCGAATGAACTTATGTTAAGTTCATGTTCGGTTCGTTAAGCTATCGATCTAAAATTTGAAGTTCATGTTCAGTTCGTTTAGAAACGAACGAATATTTTTCGAACTATTATCGAACGAACTCTAATCGAACACGAACTTGTTCAGTTCGATTAGCAGCCCTAGTCCTAACTGACCTAGCTATTGAGATGCCTCTTCCAATGCATCTCAAATGTGATTTGTTTCAAAAGGGGCTTATTTCCACCTCTCATGTTGCTTCAGGTGATTAGATTGTGGACATATTTACCAAAGCACTTGCGAGAGGTCCTTTTCACCGCTGTTCCTAGCTAAGTATGATAGATATATATGCTCCAGCTTGATGGGGAGTGTTGAGAGAAATTTATGTTTCTGGTTTTATTTATATTTTTCTATTTCTTTAGTCTTCTCTATGTAATTTATCCTTAGAGCTTTTTTATTATATGAGAGAGCTCTTGGGTTCCGAGGAATACAACTTTTTTTTCGTTTCACTTTTCAACATGTTCAGTTTGGATGGACGCTTCTGGAATGGTCCTCTGAGCAATGCCTTGGTAAAGATGTATGTTGTTTGGTTCCCTGAGCTGACTTGAGATATGGAGATGATGCCCTTCTGAACCATGTCTCGTATATAGTGGCAGTCAACTTCAATATGTTTCGTCCTCTCATGAAATGCATGATTATTTGTAATGAATAGGGCATCGTGATTATCACATTTCAGCGACATAGGATGAGGCACCTCTATGTGTAGATCTGTTAGTACTGCTCGAAACCACATACTTTCTTTACTAGCTTGTACCATAGCCATGTACTCGGATTTAGCACTTGATCTGGCAACACCGTCTGTTTCTTGCTTTTCCAAGAAACAATTGAACCACCAACGAATATATCAATGCATGATGTGGACTTTATGTCCTTTGGGTAGCCTGCATAGTCTGCATCTGCGCATGTTGAAATAGTAACATCTTCGCATTTCCTGAATAGCAACCGTGCACATGGTGATGATTTCAGATACCTTAATATCCTATGTACATCATCCATTTGTATCTGACACAATTGCTCCATGAATTGGCTAACCCGACTGACTGCAAAGGAGATGTTGGGTCTAGTAATGGTTACATAGAGAAGATTTCCCACCAACCTTCTATATCTTCTCTTATCTACCTCGTCTGTATCATTATCATACATTCTTATGCTTGGATCCATATGTGTAATAGTTGGCCGAGATCCAAGCGTACTTGTCTCACTTAGCATGTCAGTGACATACTTTGGGTCATCACTAGACCCTGCTGATTCCTGGCAAACTCTAACCCCAGAAAATATCTTAGGGTGCTAAGATATTTGGTGACAAACTTATTGTCCATAATATCTTTTACCCTTTTTATCTCTTGGTTATCATCACCTATAGTTAATATATCATTAACATATACCATAATAACCACTGATCCTCTGGAGGTTTTCTGTACCAAGAGAGAATGATCTGCATTCGACCTTCTGAATCCTTGCTTCTCAAACAAATTTGAGAGCTTCTGAAATCAAGCTCTTGGGCTCTATCGAAGGCCATATATTGCCTTATGAAGTCTACGCACCTGGTGACGCTCCCCTCAACAGCGAACCTCGGATGCAGCTTCATGTAGACATCTTCTTGAAGATCACCATGCAAGAAAGCATTTTTAACATATATCTGGAACACCGGCCAATCACGTATCACTGCAACGGTAAGGAGAACCCGTAGGATAGAATGTCGATCATCAGGAGAGAAGGTGTCTAGATAATCCACCTCATAAGCCTAAGTAAAAACTCGTTCGACTAATCTGGCCTTGTACCTATCAAGGCTCCCATGGGCATGATACTTCACAGTAAAGACCCATTTGGAGCTCACACAGACGACCCATTTAGGGCAGGTACCAAGGTCCAAGTGCCTCGAGATATTAAAGCATCCATCTCCTCCTCCATTGCTTTGTGCCATTGACCATCCTTCAAGGCCTCTTGATAAGTCCGTGGGATGTCCACAATAAACAGAGCACCATTAAATCATGTAAATTCTCCTATAAGACGAACGACTCCTGAGAGGCAATTGGATATGATGCGCAAGTACGCATCTGCTTCCGAATAGCAATGGACACATCAAGTTTGTTGGTTGTATTCCCAATAAGCTCTTGGGCTTCACCCTGCTGTAATAGTTCCTGCTTAGACACATCTCCAGTCCAGATCCATCATTAGAAATATCGTATTCGGGACATACCTTAGGCGTGTTGGAGTGCTATGAACGTGAGCAGGAGGCGATCGTCGATTGTAATGAAGTGGTAATGGTGGGATAAGGATGATAGGCCGTAGGATGGGGGGTGATGGTGGTGATGGCATAGGAGACTGAGATGGTGAGGACGATGGTGAGGATTGTGGAGATGATAGAGTTGGTGGTGGTGGTATGCATACTTCGCTATCAGAGTCTCAGGGAGACAACCGATTATGTGTTGGAGAAAAATACATTACATGCAAAAAATATGACATCGGCACTGATATAATATTTCTTGCGCATGGGATCATAACATCTATATCTCTTCTGAGTCCTAGAATATCCCACAAACACTCATTTGACAGCTTGATGAGAGAGCTTGTCAACTCTAGGAGAAAAATTACGGACAACGGATCCAAACACATGAGGACCAAGATCGAACAACTTCTTTGGGAATACGATTGGGAAGAGAACTTTCTCTCCCAAGACAGACGACACCGTGCGATTGTTAAGGTAACATGCTGTAATAACACATCCTCCCAAAACGAGTGAGGAGCACGACTCCAGATAAGAAGAGTACGGGCAACATCAAGGATATAGCGAGGTTTTCTTTCCGCAACACCATTTTGTTGAGACGTGTAAGCATAAGTTTTTTGATGAATTATACCATGTGAGGGGAAATACTGAGTCAGAACGTGAGTACAAAATTCTAAAGCATTATTAGTCCTCGCAATATTGACATTAGAGAAAAAACATTATGAACTTCATTGAAAAATGTCTAAATCAAGTTCCCAAGCTCATACTTATTTTTCATCAGAAACACCTATGACAAATGAGAAAAATCATTCACATCAACTAAATAAAATCAATGTCCTTGATGATCAAGAATCCGACTTGGACCCCAAATATTACATGGAACAACTGAAATGGGGAGCGATTGCTTCAACTCTGACGACTAGGAAAGATAGACCGATGATGCTTTCCCAGTTGACATGCCTCACAATTGAAGGATTCTCGAGGCTAGATTTGAGGAAGAACGTGACACAATTTGGAGGAGAAGATGACCAAAACGAAGATGCCATGTGAACATAGAAGCAGAATTAGTGGATTGAGAAGACAATCAATCCATCACATGGAGCTTAAACCAGTCTGTAGAGGCCTCCCTACTCACGACCACATCCAATCACCTGCCAGTTAGAATGTCCTAAAAAACAAGAGACGATGGATCAAATATACCAAGACAGTTCAAATATCTAGTAATCTGACTGATAGACAATAAGTTCTTAGAAAAATCCGGGGCATGTAACACATTCTGCAGACGTATGGATGGTGTCAAACTACACTCCCCCTGTCTAGTAATTGAGGAATGAGTCCCATCGTCTCTGACTACAGTTCATCTTGGAGGTATATGTCTATATGCTGTAGGAATATCTTTATTACCACACAAGTGATGTGTTGCCTCGAAATCCATAATTCATTCTATAATATCTGGACCACGACAAGTAGACACAATAGTTCTACCTGAGGTGCTGGTCCCAGCAGAAGTTGCCACATCGAGGGTCGATGTGTCATCGAATTAGCAGGAGGCATAACACCCTCATATGAGATACAAGATCATCATATCTATGCTCAGAGGAAGACGAAGGTGTTGGAGTTGTCCCATGTTTCACAACACGTGCGGATGCTGGAAAGCCATGCTTGGCATAGCATGTATCCTCTCTGTACCCCATAACTGTGACAGTAGGTGCAGGGCAGGCGGGCAATACCTCCTCTACCACGTGATCCACGACCACAGAACTGGGATTTTGGAGAAGAGAGTCTAATGAGATATCTATTCCATAGGGCTAGGGTCTCTTATATAGAGAGAAAACCCTTAGAGAGTACAAAAGGAAAAATACATAAATACCCCTGAGGGGTTATGGAACCCGAAAGGGTAAAGGTTACGGATCCCGAAGGGTTACAAACATAAATGTAATTATAATAACTCTTAACACTCCCCCTCAAGTTGGAGCATATTTGTTGATCATTCTCAACTTAGATACTAAAGTACATGAGGCGCTTCCTTAGAAGTGCCTTTGTGAAGATGTCTGCAAGTTGAAGTTCGGTGGAGATGTGCGGAGTGTTGATTCGTCCTCCTCATACTGCATCACGAATGAAATGGCAATTAATTCAATGTGTTTTGTTCGCTCATGGAAAGTTGGATTGGTGGCGATATATGTGGCAGACTTGTCATCGCACTATACGGGTACATGAGTGGCGACTGACATACCAAGTTCTGTTAGGAAAGAGGCTACCCATGAGATCTCACTGGTGGTCTGAGCCATTGCCCTGTATCCTGCTTCCGCATTGAATCTGGAGACCATTGTCTGCTTCTTGCTTCGCCAAGTGACAAGGTTATCCCCAACAAACATGGCGTATACTGTAGTAGATCGATGGTCCTCAGGAGAGCTAACATAGTCAGAATCTGTATAGGCGGAGATATTAGTGTGCTCATTCACCCCATAGAAGTGTCAACGTCCGGGAGATTCCTTCAAATATCGAAGGATCAAAGGAGCATTCTGTCAGTGACTGTATAGAGGCTTCTCCATATACTGACTGGCTCTACTCACAACATGATGTATCTGGCCTAGTAACAATCAGATAGAGTAATTTTCCCACTAAGCTTTTGTACCGTGTTGCATCCTCAAAAGCTGGATCAGTAAATGCTGAATATTTTCTCACTTCTGCAGTGATGATAGATATCTTGCATCCAACTAGTCCTGCCTCAAACAGAATATTGAGGAAATGCTTCCTCTGTGAAAGATGGAGCCCATCTGTAGTGCATATTACCTTGATGCCAAGAAAATAACGAAGTTAACTGAGGTCTTTTGTGACAAAGACCTTTTGGAGGAAGGTCTTGGTCTCCTGAATACCATCTGCCTCATCTCCCGTGAAAACCATATCATCAACATAGACAACAAGAATGATCGTGCCGGTAGACCGTCGTCTAACAAGGACAGAATAGTAGATATTGTCCTCTGAAAACCAAGTGTGTTGATCTCCATAGTGAGTCTGTCAAACCATGCCCTGGGCTCTGCTTTAGTCCATAAATGGCCTTTCGTAGTTGACATACGTGCTCCCCCTTGACTACATACCACGGTGGTTGCATCATGTATACCTCCTCCTCAAGGTCACTATAAAGAAAGACGTTCTTCACATAAAGTTGATAAATCGGCCAAGCCTTGGTTGCAATAACAGAGAGAATGGTACGTATCGTCCCCATTATGGCAACGGGCGAGCAAGTCTCAAAATAATCAACTCCAAAGGTTTGTTTTAAACTTTTGGCAATAATTATGGTTTCAACCTTTCAATAGAACCATTAGGCGATTGTTTGGTCCTGAAGACCCATTGATAAGCCACAGGGCAAACTCCCCAGGGGCACATCACAAGATCCCACATACCCCGGGAGGTAAGTGTATCCATCTCCTCGTCCATGGCCCGTCGCCAAGCATGTTCCTGCGTTGCACTGAAATGATATTTTGGAACAGAAATATCATTCAAAGCATCGACGTAAAATGTGACATGGGGTGATATGTACATTGCCTTTTTTGCTTGTGTAGAGTTATAGGAAGTTCCTCTTATATGGACATGACATGGGGTGATATCTGTTGTGAGGTATATGGATGGACATGAAGTGAACACAAAGAAAGAAGTCAAGTCATGTTGGGTTAACTCAAGAGCATTGTCAGTACGAATGATCTTAACAATGCTAAAAAAGGTTTTAACATATTGAAAGAAATTTCTGACAATTTGATTAATCTCCGAACACCTCTTTAATAGATATACCCAGTAAGATCAACTAAAATCATCAACGAAAACTACAAAATAGCGATGACCACTTAATGTAAGGATTGGACAAGGTTCCCAAACATCACAATGAACAAGATGAAAAGCATTAATACTACGAGACTCAGTACGAACATGAAATGAAGCTTGATGGTGTTTCCCGAATTCACACGCCTCGCACTGAAAGGGCTTAAGAGTAAAGAGTTCAGGAAACATCATGGAGATGGCCTTGGCAGAGGGAGACGCCCAAGTCACATATGCCATAGGAGCGGATCTGCAGAGATGGACACAACACCAACAAAATTGGAATCCGAGGGTATGTCAAAATAATATAGGTCGTTCTTCTCATGACCCCCACCAAAAATCTGCCTTGTCCGAATGTCCTGAAAATAAGAAGAAAACTCATCAAATATCACACGACAATGAGCTCAACACAAAGCTTGTGAACTGACAGCAAGCTAAGAGGAAAATCAGGAGTACAGTGAACCACAGAAAATCGGAGCTTGGAAGAGAATTCCATAGTTCTGACGGTAGCAATCGATGATTAAGTCCAATTAGCGACTCGAACCGACTTCACAAAGGTAGATGGTACGGAAGAGATGAGCAGACTACCTTCTCCAGTGAGATGAGTAGAGGCACCGGAACTAATAATCCAAGCTGGAGCAGGAGTGACAACAAAGTTGGCTATTGTACCTGAAGAAGTAGCCAGAGCAGCAGTGGTAGTGTTACTAGTGGTAGTAGGCCCTTGAGTCTGAAGTATCTGCATCAGGAGGGAGTAATCCGTGTCATTAAGGTGAATAGTCTTGCTACTGGAGGTTGCTGTAGGCGATGCCTCTTCCACATCATAGGCGTCATCATATGCATTATTGGCATGATAAGAAGGTGCACCAAACTTCTGCCAACATTGTTCAGTCGGGTGGTTCCACCTACCACAGTGAGTGCATGGGACAGTAGAGTCTCGCCCACGACCACCGCCAAAGTCACGGCCTCGTCCAGATTCTCGTCCACGTCCACGACTTGGATCACGACCGCATCCTCCTCGTAAATTGTATCTGCCTCGTCCAGATGAGACCATGTGTGCAAAGTTCTTTGTTGAAGGTAAGGTGGGAGGCCTAGCAGCTGATGTCTCGAGTTTCTCAAGTCGGTCAAAGATGGCCTTCATTGTTGGCAGTGTGTATGATATAAGAAATTGCTCCTTTGCTGCATGGTATCTAGAATGCAGGCCATCAAGAAAGCGGTATACCTGCCAGTCAAAACGCTCTTGTATCTGTTTGGTGCAACATGAGGGCTGGAATATTGCAAGTTGCTCATACAGGCGGGAGAGATGCCTGCAGTATTCGATGGGGGTGGAATTACCCTGAGAAGCCGACCAGATCCGCCTGTAATTGTTTGCAAGGCATGACTTTGTCTTCTTCTGGGAGTATGTTTGCTCGAGATCCTCCCACTTTTCTTTGGTCGTATTTTTGTAAAGAAGATTTGAGGCAATGTGAGCCTCAACACTACTGTTCATCCAGTTGATAACCAAGAAGTTGTCTGTTTGCCAATTGTCGTCCTTTTTATTCTATTCATCTAAAAAATCTTTAGTCAGAATGTAGAGTTTCCTCTTACCACTAATGGACACCATAAAAGATCGAGACCAGAGCACGCAATTTTCTGTGCCCTTGAATTTGATAGTAGTGCCTTGTGCCATAATATTCGTGGCCAAGAGCTTTGTCTCGGTAGAAGAATGTGCCATGGTGGTCTTAAAATAGAAAGAAGACCTTGTGATCAACTAAGGATTTATAAAAGGGTTAGAAAATGCCATAGAACTCATGTTTTCCCTTGAAGAAGGGCTGAAAAAACCTCAACGAACAACTGATTTGGATTTGTGGAAGCGCTTGGCAGCTAACAGGAGGGTTGTGGCCCCCTGGAGGCACTAGCGAGTCTAATAGGCGGTTCCAGCAACAACAGTAAGTGATGGAGATGCTCCTTTGGGGTCGAGCTGCTGCACTGGAGGCGATTGGAGGGCCTTGCGCGGGGCCCTAGTTCGGGGAAGAGGGTCCGCGCAGGCTTTTGCGAGGCTTGAAGGTGGTGGTGAGGATTTTAGGTCAGAACCCCGGTCTAGGATCGTTGCTCTGTTTCCATGTGGAGAAGAGAGACGAATGAGATATCTATTCCATATGGATAGGATCTCTTATACAGAGAGAAAACCCTATAATGTACAAAAGGAAAAATACATAAATACCCCTGAGGGGTTACGAACTTACGAAACCCAAAGAGTTAATGGTTACAAGACCCGAAGTGTTACAGACATAAGTGTAAGTATAATAACTCTAACAGGGGTGTACCCCCTTCCTCGGAAGGCTGCCGTAGCAGATGAATTTGGCATTGGAGTCGGGGATGAAATAATGATTATGCTCAATCTGAGGAACGCTTCCTCCATGAGAGGAATAGTAGCATCCACCAAGATGTGAGAAGATGTTGCCTCGTACTTCGAATCTAGTGATGCTAGGAACACACCATCCATTGTGGTATTCCGATATGTCTTCTGCTGTCCAGGAGTTGCTGTGAGAGGCATTAAATTTGTAGCCTCTTAAACATCCGATATGTAATATGCATGAAGAGTATGTCTGTTCTGCTTTTTGGTAAGTATGTCATACTGGAGTTGTAGAATCTTCATCTCATTCTTTGCTTGTGAATAGGTCACAACAAGAATGTGCCACATTGTCGTTGCAGTGGGCTGATGCAGAACATCATTTGCTATTTCTGGTGTTTGTGTACCATATAGCCAAACTTGTGCATAGACATCAGTCCGCCTCCCAGGAGGCGTGTATCCTTGTCTTCTCCATCGGCTCTTCTTCTGTAAGAATATGCTTCATACCCATAGAATTCATCAGGATCATGAACTGCATGGCCTATAACTCGTAGTTTGATGCGTCCATCTTGACTATTGGCACTGGACCACGGAAGGTGCCTGTGGTGGGGATATCTGCTTTACTTTCTGACATGCTGCCGGTTAAAGAAGACTCGGGTTGTAGACTAGCAAACTTTTGTCTACACAGACATAAGGGGATTTGGTTGCATTGTAGATTCAAGCAACCAATCCCATCAACCAAAGATTGAAGGTGGTGTGCAATGTTGTAAAAGTCACCCGACTGGCCTGACTAGTAGGTCTGACTAGTCTAGTCAGTGGGATGGTCGACCAAGTACCGACTAATTCCGACTAGGTATACTAATCGATCAATTTTTTCTTTGAGATACCATATTTTTTTAATGTTTTGCTTCTTTTATATGCAAACTTATTATAACATGCTTAATGTTTTATTTAAATTCAATTACTTCTTTTATTTTATTATGGCAGTACAAAAAATGTACAAAATCTATATAAATATATGTATAGAAATGAGTTATATATTTAAAATAATCATAACAGTCAAAGCCGATTAAAGTTCGATTAGTCGCCCGACTGCCGATTAGTCCTTAGTCGGTAACCCAACCGACCGAGTACCGACTACCGAGTTTTGCAACCTTGGTGGTGTGCGACGGTGTCACACCCGAAGACCAACGGTGCACCTAATGGCGGTGCACCCTAAAGGGAGGTGCGGCGACATCTTAAGGAGGAGCTACGACACCCTATAGAGGTGCAACTATGACACCCTGTAGAGGTGTGGCAGCACCCGAAGGTGATCGGCTTGTAGCAGCGTCTCCCGCTTCACCCGATGAAAAAAAGTGGTGTTGCGGCACCTGCTAGAGGAGGGGATGCAACAGCCGCACCCCTTAGAAGGGTAGGGTGCGAGGGCGGTGCCCACTGGAGGGCGTCACCCCTTGGAGTAGGGTGCGACAGCAGCGAAAGAAGGGAGAGAGATGGCACACGGTGGGTTAGGGTTTTTGGGTTTGAGAGCTCCGGTCTAAGTCCGCTGCTCTGATACCACGTTGGGATAATAGAGCGACTTGTTATTCCGTGGAACCCTCTGCTCTCCTATATAAAGGAGAGACCTATGTGTAAACTACATAAGATAGACGAAAGAAAAGTAAACTGAGAAACAGAACAATACGTAAACATGAACATCTCTACAAGTGGGAGAGGGTGATTGATAGGAGGGTAAAGCTGGTCTCTACAAGATAAAAGTAGTAGTTTGGTTTCTTACCTAACTGGTCTACAATTGAGGTTTTGTGCATCATAGTTTTGCATAGCTTCGAGAAACTTTTATATACAGTTTTTTTAATGATTTGGACAAGACACACCACTGTTCGAAGAGACATCTGGAACTTTCAGAGTAGTAATTGTGCTTCTTTTGTATAACAACCAAGTAAGAAATCTATATAATGGTAAAACTTCTTTGTTCGGACTTCGTATTTTTATTTTTGTGGATGCAAGTGGAGAGCCCACACAATGGTACACACTCGAAGCTTTATGCTATTATTGTTCATCAAGGATTAGACACAAGTCCTTGTGATTTAACCTTAAGTATGCATGCATTGTTTACTTACATACAAGAAGTTTTTGTTGCATGTTATCTATAGACGATCTTGTTGAAATGAATGGTAGAAGAAATATGCATAAAGGGTTCGACTGCATGAAAGCCTTGAAATTGATGTTCTGACTGAAAATAATGCGAGGGAGAATAAGAAGAATCCGGGTTTGTTGACAAAGGCGATAAAAATATGGGGATTGAAAATCATTTTTTGGAGAAGGATGTTTTTCATCGCTTTGAGTCATTCTTTTGGTATGATGGAAGAATGCAAGTTATATTGATATGCTGGTGGTTTCAAATAATAATGAATTAATGTTGTTTTTTAGTTTATGTTTTTTTCCAATTAAAAAGTAGATTGAGATAAAGGCCATTTTGGAGATCAGAAAAGCACTGCATCCTGAGAAAACATGCTATTAAATACTTTTGATGTCCTACAAAGAGCCAATGGCTGTTGTAGACAACCTTCGGATGCTCTTTGTGGCAAGAAACTCTGTTCAAGGCGTAAGAAAGATATTGTAGTACAGCAAGAATGCCTTTTCTGCGGAATGCATTAAGTGTGGGCTGTAAATCTTATTTTTAGAAGGCATACAAATGATGTTATAATAGAATTTATAACTTATTGCATTTATCATAGGAAAAGTTGTTTATCAAGGGAAAATAATTGTTTCTTGAACCTAGAGATGGCACGAGAGCAGTTTCTGGAGAGCATATTGACAAGGTAATAGCAGATCATTTCAGCCAGGAGATGCAATGATCTTTGGTGGAAATGATCAGGAGGGAGGTAAAAAAGATATCCTTGGAGCATGCTAATTCTCTGGTCGCTGACTGCTCTGTGAACAAGATTTGGAGAGTATTGTGTGAGGTAAATGCGGACGGCTGGCTGAGCTTGGTGTGAGTTCTTCAAAGAGTTTTTGGTGGTGTTGTAAGTTGCAACACGATGAGGTCCGGGTGATCGGTGAGTTGAGGCTGGTTCATTCAAGTAAGAGAAGTTTTTGTAGAATGTCAGGTTCTTAGAAATATGCCTAGTAATAACATGCTTTTAAGATATGGTGTTAAATCAGCGATTTGAACCACAGAGGTGGTTTTAATATCTGGACCCCCTTACTTGGAGAATAAGGTGATTTTTTTTGAAAGAATGTTCGGGCGGTCTCCAAGGTTGGGAGCCGCCACAGAAGCAATGTCTATTCATAAAAAAAGAAAATAAAAAAGGAGTTACATACAAGGTTGCAAAAGTCGGTAGTCGGTACTCGGTCGGTCATGTCACTGACTAAGGATTAATCGCCAGTCAGGCGACTAATTGGATTTAGTCGGACTTTAATCGGCTTTGAATTTTATAATTTTTTTAAACATATAACTCATTTTTATACATATATTTACATAGATTTTGTACATTTTTATACTATCATGATAAATAAAAGAAGTAATTGAATCTAAAAAAATATTAAACATATTGTAATAAGTTTGCTTATGAAAAACAAAAAAATATGGTATTTCCAAGCAAAAATTGGTCTACTAGTGTGCTTAGTCGGTACTCGATCGGCCACCCCACTGACTAGACTAGTCGGACCTAATAGTCGGGCCAGTCGGGTGACTTTTACAACACTGGTTACATATACATCCCAAGTTCTACACAACGCCTTACAATGTTCAAGTACATTTCCCGAGTGAAAAGAACTCCCCCTGAAGATGACACTGTTCCATGCATACAAGAGAATGAGGTGATGTTAGTGGTGATAGACTTGTACTTCAAATTCTAAGGTGGTAGGCCTAGGAGTTCA
Source organism: Ottelia alismoides (assembly GCA_037367405.1). Taxonomy (NCBI): domain Eukaryota; kingdom Viridiplantae; phylum Streptophyta; class Magnoliopsida; order Alismatales; family Hydrocharitaceae; genus Ottelia; species Ottelia alismoides. Next base: position 15,415 of record JAZKJV010002570.1, on the reverse strand, counting down.
GTCCACTTGAACATTTAATGATATCGTTTCTAGAAATCACTTTCTAAGTTTTCATACATGTCTGGCATTTGTTCTTATTTCACTATTCATGTTCACTTGGTGCTTTTAATAGTCCTGATTTTTTAATCTAATAATTCCACCAAACAATTCTTGTATGCATTCGATATCATCAATCAAACCTTTAGGCTTGTCATCCGGGAACTTGTTCAGAAATACCGTAATGAAAGGGACATAGGAGTATGTCACTAGATATTTGACCAAATTTGATCGTCTAGTTCCTTTAAAACCTATCACTAAAATACCCCTAGAAAGGGGATAGAGCTAAGCGGAGTGAAAAGGATTTTCCATGAAATGGGAAATGGAAACTATTAGCCCCAGACGAGGTTCGTGAATAAGTAATTGTCTTATAGTAGCAAGAAACAAGGTTTTAAAAATCGAATCGAATGGGCATGTTTAACGTGTTAAACCAAGAACCGAAAGAAAAACGGTCCAACCACTCGGTTTTAATTTAGAAAGTAAGAATGAGTCAAAGCGGGTTAAAACCTTGTTGGACAACTTAAATCAACCAGATGTAGCTAAACCAATTGAACAAACCACCAGTTCAACCATCCATTTTTTGACAAAAAATAATTTCTAATAATTTCATAAAATGCAAACTTTTAAAACTATTCATAATATAATCACATTTTAACCTGTGGTAAAGTACTCATTTATCTCTTCTCCTCTCATATGTGTCAATCACACATTATTGCCTCTCTTTTTCTGCCATATGAGCATTGCCTCTCTCTTTCCCACATTGTGCATAAGGTTTTCCACTTCTAATAGCAATAAACAAAGATATTGTCATATTCATGCTATGAGAAGCGATAAATTAGCAGCACTTGTCATTAATTAGAGTTTAAATGGTTTTAAAATTGTTAATTTTATACATCGCATATATGTATTCAAGGAAAGGGAGTCTACTTTATGAAGTAGATGACATTACCTACTTCATGTCCATTTTTGGCAAATTTTGTTTTTTTGGAAAATATCACCACAGATTTTCATAACTATATTCCTGTAATATGTCATGAAAATTTCATCAGAAACAGAGACCCCTATGCCCTCCATCCAGAACATGTAATTTTAACGGTCTTAGATTTGTTGTAATTGACCTGTTCTGGATGGAGGGCATAATAGTCTCTGTTTCTGATTAAATTTGAATGACATATTAGAGGGTTATAGTTACGAAAAATCCATGGTGGTATTTTCTAAAAAAAGTACAAAAAATATAAAAAATAGATATGAAGTAGGTAAGGTTTATATGAAATTTGCAAAATATGTTTATTACGCCCTTTTAAGCTTTTTTAATAACATTTATACCTCCAACTTTTTATTTGTGCTCCTATAAATGGCGAATCGTTCTGCCATTATAAGTAGGGTTGGCTACTTGGATTCTTGTTCAAATCCATATTGAAAGATTCGACTATTTTGTATGATGGTTGTCGACTTTTTTTAGTTATGCTTTTAGTTGTGTTCCTATATTCTTAAAAAATCACAATATTATCCTTATGTTGGTATAATATAGGAGCACAAGTATACTGTTAAAAAGGCACAACTGTGCATTTTGTAAAAACATAGGGCGCACGTGTAATTGTAAAAAAATGGGTATAAGTGTTATTGAAAAAATTGGAAGGACACGATTGTACAAACCCTCCAAAAATATTATGTAGCATTTTTTATATTTATTTGTATGATATACATGTCTAACTTGGTTCGTCCCGTTGAACCATACGAATCAAACCAATAATACAATGATTCGATATTTTCTGATTTTTATGAACTGGTGACATCATCATCGGTTCAACTGGTTGTTCCCATTGGTCCGACCATAAAAAGCAAAAACTGATACTTGTCTGGTTTGATGCCTGGTTTGATTTTTAAAACCTTAGCAAGAAATATCTGTCTTTCTGCTAAATATGATCTATTGAACTCATAAATAAGCAGTGTTGTAAAAGTCACCCGACTGGCCCGACTAGTAGGTCCGACTAGTCTAGTCAGTGGGGTGGCCGACCGAGTACCGACTAATTCCGACTAGGTACACTATTCGACAAATTTTTGCTTGGAGATACCATGTTTTTTTAATGTTTTGATTTTTTTATAAGCAATTTTATTATAATATGCTTAATGTTTTATTTAAATTCAACTAATTATTTTATTTTATTATGATAGTATAAAAATGTACAAAATCTATGTAATATATGTATAAAAATGAGTTATATATTTAAAATAATCATAAAATTCAAAGCCGACTAAAGTCCGACTAAATCCGATTAGTAGCCCGACTACCGATTAATCCTTAGTCAGTGACCCAACCGACCGAGTACCGACTACCGACTTTTGCAACCTTGTAAATAAGTCAGTTTATCGCCAACTCATTTTTTTTGAAAGGAAAAAAGGGTGCCACGTCGTAAAGACGTACACCCAATAGATCATGTTATAAATATAGTACGAGTTTATCGCTAACTCGTACTATATATATCCTGACGCTGAAGTAAGATCCGCTAAGCATCCTTATAATACCTTTGAATATACAAGAGAGAAATACCTACTACTATGGTATGGCCAGATATGATTATATAATATAATTTCATTTCTATATTTTGTCAAAAAAACTTTGCGAATTGAAAAACACGACCCCTCTCCGGTCTCTCGCCTACGTTCGTAACTTCACTCATGCCTATTCTAAAGCATTATTATATTTAGGATCGGGGTCCGTTATCCATATGGACCATTGTTGGATACTCACTAGATAAAAGTCAAAATATGGCTCTTATGAGCAGTTTATCAACACATGTTCCGATTACAAAAACGACTTTTTTTATTACGCACACTTTCTCTTTGTGGTATTCCATCTCTTGCCTGATTTTGATCCAAAGATGAAATTCTTAATGATAGTTTGACGTATTCACTGATTTTCGTAATAAAAGCAACTTTCACAGCAGGATTAACTACATTTTATATGTTTTGAATATATTTACTTAGTTCAGAGTGATATTTACATGTTAAAAAAACAGCGAAGCCTTCTCCCACTATAATTAGGGTCGGCTACGTAGATTCTTACTCAAATCCATGTTGAAAGATTCGGCTATTTTTTTATGATGGTTGTCGACTACCTAACGCAACCCCGACAGGGGTAGATTTGAACCCTGATCTTTTGGGTGATATTTACATGCTCATTTTAAATATATATTCCATATCTTTACGCGGGAATTAAGCACCAAAATTTTAGATATGTCTACTCTCTCTCCTTTTGGCAGTTGATTTGTGTGCGTTTGTACATGCGCATCCGTGCATGCGTACGCACTTGGCATATGAGAAATTTGGCTTCACTGTGACAGACTTCTAATTGCAAGATATTGTGTGGGGTGTGTGGGATAACCCTTTCTCTATGCTGCTGAAATTTTGGATCCTTTAGATGTATTTGTAATAAACTTAAGTTCATTGGTAAGACAGGGAAGTAACTTGCCTTTTATGCCATTGCAGAAGGAAGTTCTTATCGAACTTTTCTATGAGAAACATTTGGAAGAGTTGATAGATGCTATAATGTCATCCTGTCCCGTCAAGTGTGGACTGCGTAGCAGTTGTAAATTGGCTGGACCTGCTGGAAGAGTTGAATCTCATTCCAACACGAAGCCCGAAATTTTATTGAACATATGCGAACTCCTTTGCTTTTGTGTTCTTCATCATCCTTACCGAATAAAGTAATTTCTTTTCTTTTTGTGGACGGCCAAGCTTTTAATTTTGTTCCATTTTATTTTAATCATTTTTTGCGCATTGCAGGTGCAACTTTCTTCTCAATAATGTTATAGAAAAAGTCATGCACCTAACTCGAAGAAAAGAGAGATACCTTGTCATTGCTGCTGTTCGCTTCATGAGAACCATAATCGCACGGAATGTGAGTACCTTTTCATTGAACTGCTCTCTTATCCGTTAACATATATTAAGCAGGGGTACTTGGTCGGCTACAATTAATTTTTACCCGCAAAATTCCCAATTTGCCCTTTGCAATCCCACCTCGACTACTCCATATCTAAGGTTCACTTACATACTAACGATAAACAATCCAGACATAAACAATCCATTAACATATTATATAATTACAATAATATTATATTTGTATATTGACCAATATCTAAGGTTCACTTATATACTAACGATGGAGTAGTCGAGGTGGGATTGCAAAGGGGAAATTGGGAATTTTGCGGGTAAAATTTAATTGTAGCTATATGTTAATGGATGGGTATTAGTATATAAGTGAACCTTAGATATTGATCAATATACAAATATAATATTATTGTAATAATCAATATCGAGGGTTGAAAATAATGAAATAAATTATACGGTCTTATATGGTATATATCACTCACTATATTATATATAGTTAGATATAATAATTATATTTTCTATTATTATTAATATAAGAAAATTATAATATATAGTACTATATATAGTTATATTGTATACCACTAAACTTTGGAAATATGAATAAGCACAACTCAATAGTTTCTTTACAATATGTCTGTGTTCTTGGTTGGTGAGAAGGAGCATACATGAAAATTCATGTAATTCCAATTCTATGTGCAACAGAAATGTGGAGTGTGAGAGATTTTTAAATAGCTGATTGATAGGTCAACAAGTACACAAGTCAATATCTAAATGTGCTCACTCTTCAGTAGGTACATCTAAGGACACATGTTCTTCTGTTTATGTATGTGAAGACAAATTCTGAGTTATAATTCTATTTACATGTACTCAAATGTCTTATATTGGAATGTAATCGGTGATCACATTGAATATATTTTCTATTTCAATTTAGATGTCTCTGCTTTTGGTTTAACATTGGAGTGATTTAAATAAAATATATGAATAATAATAATAATATTTTCTTTTTAAATTTTCCTTCTCGTGCTATGCACATACTCCTACTACACATTTTTTGGACGATCCTATTACATATTAAATTATACAAATAATAACAATGTTTTTAAAATTCAAGATGATCATTTTACATATTAAACAACATACAAGGTTCAATCAAATATGAATATAATTCATTTTCTTATGCCATTGTATCCACTTTTAAATGGATGCGTATGAATTCTTTATTTTAGTGGCAACATAAGGTCAACATTACAAGTACTTATTTTTCTATTGATGTGGGTATGGATACAGAGACTAATATGATTATAAAATTTCTTTACAAATAAAATGTGATTATAGTAATCAATCTAAAATTTTATTAAATAATCTTAATCTATAATAATTACTTAAAATTTTAGATGTTATTGGAAGAACCGCTTTCTCCCATGTGCTTTGCACAGGGTGTGCACTAAAAGGAGTATACTATGCATGTATACCTAATCTGGTTTTGAATGCTACCTTTATATTTATATAATTAAACCAAAAGGAGCTTACTTTCAGTAATAAAACTTTCATGCAAAACAAAGAAGTTGAAGGAGATGAGCTCATAGTTCTCTGCTTCTAGGTCTAACATTGAAATGATTTAAATAAAGGGATTTTTACCCGACAGACCCTATAAACTTTGCCAATTACCTCTACGACCTTTTGCATAACATAATTACCCCATCGACCCTGTAAATTACCCCAAGAACCCCCACGGGCTTCAAACAGATTACCCGGAGGGTTCATGGGGTAAGAGTTGGCAAGTTTACGGGGTCGAGTGGGGAATTAGGTTGTTTCAAAGGTCGTGGAGGTAATTGGCAAAGTTTATAGGGTCTACCGGGTAAAAATCCCTTAAATAAACTATATGAATAATAATAATAATAATAATTTTCTTTTAAATTTTTCCTTCTCGTGCTATGCACATGCTCCCTACTACACATATTTGGATGTTATATATTAAATTATACAAATAGTAATAATATTTTTGAAACTCAAGATGATCTTTTTACTTATTAAATAAAATATATTCATAGATTCAATCAAATATAAATATAATTTATTTTCTTATGCTATCAAGTACTTATTTTCTGATGTAGGTATGGATAAAGAGACTAATATGATTATATAGTTTCTTTACAAATAAAATGTGATAATAGTAATCAATCTAAAATTTTATTAGATGATTTTAATCTATGATAATTACTTAAACATTGTATATTTTATTGGAAGAACCACTTTCTCCCCCGTGCTTTGCACGGGGTGTGCTCTAGTTAGATCTTATAATTGGGATATTGCCTGTTTGTTTGAGAACAAGCCACCTATTCTTTTTTAGCGATATGTTCACAGTGTTATCTACTGCCATATCGAGCCTTTGAACTGAAACGATATTCTGCTTGGTTTAGTTCTGAGACTTAAGAGCAATTATGATCGGTAAACCGCACCCCGAACATGTTATTGTTCTTGTTATTATTACGAAATGACAAATTAAAACAATAGAAGGATCTGTTTACTTAATAATCAAAATAAATAAGGTGTATAGTTCGTTTATCTAATAGCTAGAAGGTGAGAAATGTAATTTGTCATTTAGATGTGCCATAATTCATACTTCTTAATGTGCTAGTCGAACAATGGAACGTTTGTTATATGTATAGGAATGTGTTGCTGATGTAATGTACTTTATGAACCAAATTAGTGCCTATAAACATTTATACATGCATTCATGTTAGTGGTATGTGAATCCATCGTATTTGCATGTATATGACGTGAACAAAGATGACCCATTTTTCTAGGAACTGAAGTAGTAATCTTTTTTTAAATTATATAAAAAACGACATAACTGAACTTGAAAAGGTCTTGAATCAAGGTTCAAGAAGTTGGTATGCAGTATTCATTCAGTCAGGCGGTTTGAAATGAGTTAGCGGATTGGCAGAAGTATATGCGGAAGTATATACTGATTATGTGGGTTTATATTACTTTAACTAAAAATAATTTAAAAATACAACAACACAACCTTTTCCCACATTTAGCAGGGTTGACTACATGGATTCTTTGCATCCATTCAGATCTATCTTGGGTCACTCTCGGGCTTAAATCCAAAAAAACTAAGATCTTTCGTATAGTCTCATTCCAACACTTCTTGGGCCTTCCTCGCCCTCTCTTAGTTGGCTCAACATCCCAAAACTCGCATCTCCTCACCGGTGCATAAACTGACCTCTTTTACAAATGGACAAACCACCTTAATCGATTCTCGCATCTTATCCTCGGTCAGAGCTACACCAACTTTCCTTCTGATGGCATCATTCTGAATCCGATCTTTACGTATTTCTCTACACATCCATCTTAGCATTTTCATTTCTGCTACTATCATTCTCTGCATATGTCTATGGTTCACAGGCCAACATTCATATCCATAGAGCTTAGCAGGTCTCATAGCTACTTTGTAAAATTTTCTTTTGATTTTCGAAGGAATTTTCTTATCACAAGAAACAATATATGGTCCTCTCCACTTTAACCAACATGCATTTGTTCTATTCGTAACATCTCCACCAATTTCCCCATCATGTTGCAAGATAGATCCCAAGTATCTAAAAGGTCTATATGTAATATGCCTACAGTGGAGGTAGATGCATATATACCTCTTCTCCATCCTCTGAAGGAATTAGCTTGTCACATGTAGGAGAGAAATACATAATGGACTCAAAAAAGGTGACATCTGCACTAACATAATACCTTCGCTGAATAGGGTCGAAGCAACGTTATCCCTTTTGGGTCTTGGAGTACCCAACAAATACACATTTGATAACTCTATGAGAGATCTTGTCAAAACCAGAAGATATCTGATGAACAAAAGCCACTGAACTGAAAACACGAGACATAAGTGAGAAAAGATTCATCTCGGCAAACACAATCAAGAACGGGATCTTTCCCCCAGAATTGAAGAGGGCATACTATTTACCAGGTAACAAGCAGTTAGAACGACGTCTCCCCAGTACGAATGAGGAGGACGACTCTGAATCAAAAGAGTCCCGGTAACATCCAAAAGATGACTGTGTTTTTGGTCAGCAACCCCATTCTGTTGGGAAGTTTACGCACAAGATATCTAATGCACAATACCATAGGATCTAAGGAATTGAGAAAGCTGAGTACTGCAAAATTCTAATGCATTATCTGAACGTATAAACTTGACATTTGCTGAAAAGATGTTCCTTATTTCATTAATAAAGGATTGAATAACATGACCAGCACCGGACTTGTTCTTAAGAAGAAAGACCCAATACAATCCTGAAAACTCATCAACTGCAACAAGATAAAACATATGCCCCTGATGATTTGGGACACGACTGGGATCCCAAATATCAAAATGAATCAACTCAAATAGACTATCACTACTTTGATGTGGACGACTCTGGAATGTGGACCGATGATGCTTCCCAAGTTCGCATACCTCGCACTAAAAGGTAGAGCAAGGAGAAATCCGTGGAATGACGTGATACAGCTTTTGCGAAGGAAGATGACCAAATCGAAGGTACCACATATAGGGAGAAACAGATCCAGTGCGAAGAGAAGAGGCATCGACATAAGGAGATTGGATCAGTCTGTAGAGACCTCCTTGCTCTCGTCCAGATCCAATCACCCTGCCGTAAGAATGTCCTGAAATACAAGAGCAAATGGATCAAATATGACATGACAGTGTAAAACATTTGTGATTTGACTAATTGATAGTAAATTTATAGAAAATTCAGGGGCGTAAAAAACATTTTAAAGCTACATTGCAGAAGTTAATTGCACCTCCCCCTGACAAGTAATGAGAGAGTGTGTCCCACCTGCTATCACAACATATCGTCCGGGCTGAGTTGGACTGAAAGCACTAAATAGACCTCTGTCACCAGAGAGATGATGGGATGCTCTTGAATCCATGACCCATTCTAACAAATCGTCCCTGTAACAATTAGTAAAAGCATATGCTATACCTGATGTGGATGCAGAAGCTGAGGTAGCCACCTCTGAGGATCTTGAAGGAGAGTTGGTTGACCCAAGCTTAGGCATAATCTCCCTTGAGTCGTGCCACAAGTTCGTCCCCTGCCACGGCTAGGGCCCCCCTACCATGATACGGTGTAGTGCTCCCCCTACCACAAGATGCAACCATAGTCATGTCTAAGACTGCAAATTACCACCTGAGGATATAGTGAGCCTACTCAATCTGCAATATGCCTCCTCCATTGGAGGTATGGTAGCATCGGTAAGAATATGGACTCGAGCAACGTCTTACTCAGGATCAAGGTCTTCTTGAAAGACCCCTATCATCACAGAGTCTCTGTATACCTTGAGCTGCTCTGGCGTAGCAGTTAAGGAAATGTAACCATGTTGCTTCTCAAACATACCCCTTAAAGAAGTGTAGAGGGTATATTGGGGGTGACCATTCTGCTTCGATGCGAAGATATCGTTCTAGAGATGCAGTATCTTCGACTCATTCTTCACCGGAGGGTATGTAGTGGCGAGAATGTCCCACATAGCTTTTGCAGTAGGCTGCTCAGAGTATCATTAGTTATCTCTGTTTCGCACAGTCCTAGATAGTCGCACACATGCATATGCGTTGTCTGCCTCCCATGAGGCATCTATCCCAGTCTTGTCCCTTGGCTCCTCCGTCGTGAGGATGCACTTCTTGCCATTGTATTGCATTAAACTCATGAACTGTGTTAGAAAATCGGAAGCGGAAGCGAACATGGAAAAATATAAAGAAGAAGAAAGAACGCGGGATTTACGTGGAACCCTACTCCGTGAGGAGCGGGATGAAACCACGGGAGAAGCCCTCAACTGGGCGTGTTTGTCTATTGCTTTTCTCAATGAGTACAGGAGGTCTGGGGCTCCTTATATAGCCTTCCCAGAGCCTCCAAGTCCCACCACTGGACGATGTGGGACTAAACAACTGGGTGGGGTAAATGGATCTCCTCCAGGATCCATTTACCCTGCTACAACACAATAGGCGCTTACAACTTATGCTCCAACACTCCCCCTCAAGCTGGAGCATGCAATGCTCAGCTTGGACAAACAGACAGAACTCAACTCAACGCTACAAGACACTACGGACAATATCAACCCAACGCGCACATTGCTGCAGTCGAGGACGTTGCTTCTCATGCCGTGCAGGTGAGGAGGACGAACGGGCTGGAGTGTGAGTCAACTGAAGACTCGTACCTGACCATCGAGTCTGAACTGCGCCTGAAGTCTCCTCGTCGGAGAACTAGGTCTCTCCCATCTGGCTCAGAGAATGGTGCACTGCTCTGGTGTACCTATGATACCACATGAAAACCCTTGCCAACATATGACATAGGAATGGTCCTCTGCTCTGGAGTCCCATGGCTCACATGAAAACTCTGGCCTGACAACTAGAAGAATGATGGGGACCTCTGACAATGATGGCAACTTATGCTCATCTGAAAATGACCGCACACTCGTGCGTGTCTGAAACTGGAGACTCGGAAACAATGATCGTCGAGTCTGAAACCGAACTGTAGAGTCTGATCAACTGGCTGGTCTGGATACTGGCATCTGAATCTGGAATCTAGAATACAAGACCTGTGACTCTACATATATACTCCCCTTTCTCCCATACTTGTCGGAAGATGAACATCGACAAAGTTGGGAGAAGACAAGATAGATGGGGAAAACATGAAACTTGCGGTTTTATATAAGCCGTCATCTCTCCTTTTTTTTCACAATTTTTTTTAAAACACAATTTTTTTTCGTCTTTTCATTCAACAATTTCTCTCTCTCATTTTTTTTAATTGCGTACGGCTTTTGTATTGTATAACGCCTCTTTTCATTTCATTTTTTTCTCGAAATGCCCTCTTTTTTTTTGCAAAGTTCGCGTACGGCTTTTCTTGTACACAGCCTCTTTTTCTTTTTTTTCTTTTCTTTTCTTTTCTCTCTTTTTTTTTTTTTGAAACTTGCTGCCTCTCTCTCTCCTTTTTTTTTTAAAATGAGGCCCTCTTTTTCAGCCCACAGTTGGGCTTTCAACACATTTTTTTTACAATGAGACCCGCACACATATTAGGGTTCCCACATGGGAACCCCTTTTTTTTTTTTCTTAACAGCCGCCGCCCCTTCGGGGTATCTTTCTGCCGCCCCTTCGGGGCTTCAGAGATTGAGGTCGCGACTGGGAGATGGGAGGCACTGCGGGTGCGTCGCCATTGGGGCTTCCATGGTGGGGCTCGATTGGAACCACCGCCGGAGGGTGGCGCAGCGGTGGCTGCTGCCTGTGCGAGGCTGGAGCGCCTGGGGAGTCGGTTCTCGCGGCTGAAGTCTCCGCCTGGGCTGGGCTGCTTCGCCTTGCAGCCCTGCGGGGGCGGCGCCGCCTCGCGCCTGGGATGGGGGTGCCCGTCAGATGTGCGTCGGGTCTGGATTCGCTTGGAGGAGATGATCACGCGGCTGTAGAGGGTGCGGCTACTCACGACGGGGCGGTTACTCACGAGCAGATCGCGCGGTGCTTCGTGTGGAGCTATTGGAAGTAACGCGCGAGGTGTGGATGGACGAATCACGCTTGGGGTCTGGAGCTCGGCTGGAGGTTGCGCCAAGCACTAGGGCTGCGAGAGCAGCGGGCCTGGAGGATCGTGCGGGCAACTTGACATCTGGATTGAGCGCCGCCTTCGACAGGAACTGGATGCCGGGCTGAGAAACGATAGGAGGAGCAGGAGGCTCCGCCTGTAGCATGCGCTAGGGAGAAACGACGTATTGGAGCCGTAGGGCTCCGCCTTGAACCTTCCGGGATGAGATGGAGGCGCTAGCAATGATCTGAACAGTATATCTAGGGTTTCAAAAATGAAACCCTGGCAATGTGACGTGCAGAACTTGAATAAACTCGTACATAAATCTTCATCAAAATCTGACTCTCAAAAAAAAATTACAAAATAATTCAAGAACGAATCTCCGGAAATCGAACCCGCTCTGATACCATGTTAGAAAATCGGAAGCGGAAGCGAACATGGAAAAATATAAAGAAGAAGAAAGAACGCGGGATTTACGTGGAACCCTACTCCGTGAGGAGCGGGATGAAACCACGGGAGAAGCCCTCAACTGGGCGTGTTTGTCTATTGCTTTTCTCAATGAGTACAGGAGGTCTGGGGCTCCTTATATAGCCTTCCCAGAGCCTCCAAGTCCCACCACTGGACGATGTGGGACTAAACAACTGGGTGGGTAAATGGATCTCCTCCAGGATCCATTTACCCTGCTACAACACAATAGGCGCTTACAACTTATGCTCCAACAAACTGCATCTACGACAGTTCATAGTTTGTTCCATTCAACTTGACGATAGGCGATGGACCTTTGAAGGCACCCATGGATGAAACGTCATCTTTGTTGTCGGACATGATGACAACTATTTCCAAGATGGGTCTGCAACAATAAAGACATGCGCCTACACTGTCATACGGGAAGATGGTTGTGGGTGTAGACTCATACCACAACCTCTTCCATTCTTTGGAGGCTCTGTTGGGTATCTAGGGTGTTTTAAATAACCACGTCACTCCCTAGGAATCCAAGGAACAAGCCAAACTAGGGATGCTGGTAGCTGCGGCAACACAACGCAGGAACCACATCCCTCACGTGCTGCAACTGTGCAAGAGCATGCCTTGGTGGCACTGGCAGTGTGACACGAGTACGCGGGCGATGCGCAGGTGTGCTGACTGCGGGGTAGTGCGACATGGGTGCATGGGCTGCATGGCGAGGCGACACAGACGGGTTTACGCGCTAGTGTTTTGGTGGGGGCAGGGCTTTAGGGCACATGCTTTAGTCTAGGACCGTCTCTCTGATACCATGTGGAAAGTTGTGAAACGAAAACTTATTCCACGAAACCCTAGAGCTCTTTATATAGGTGAAAAGCTCCGAGGGAAAATTACGTAACATAGTTTGAAGAAATAGAACTGTATAAAATAAAGGCAAAGATGTAAGCCTCTCAACATTCACAACGACTACTTTTGAGAGTCAACATCTATGGACCCTAAGACTTATAAATAAGATCTCATACCTCGTTCTACAGCACACATCAAGAGTAACAAGCTCTCTACTCTTTGCTTTCCACTCTATGTTTAGAGAGGAAGATCGAAGAGCTACTTTCTGTTGCGTTCTTCATTTCGACTGCTCTGGATATTTGCGATTGATTTTTTTAGCACACTCCTCATTCTGTAAGTTCGTTTCAATTTTACCTCTTATTATTCATTGCATATTTACTTTGATATTGAGGTTATTAGGATTTTTATTCTGTATGTGGTTTTGACTTGTCCGCATAAACAACTTAGGTTGTAAACGGTGGAGTTGATCGTGTAATCAACTCAAGTTGCAACACGAGTTGGGTTGCTCGCATAAGCAACTCAGGTTAGCAGAAGACCCGTGCAGATCAAGTTGAAAGCTTGAGTCTGGAGACTCGGGTTGTGGTTTTTACCCAGAAGGTTTTCCACGTTAAACACTTGTGCACTTGTGGTTTGCTGTTTATATGTGGTTGAAAGTGCTACATAAAATTGTTCTTGTTTAAGTTTATTATTTGTAGAGATCCAGGTGATACGTCTGATCCACCCATACCCATTAGTCGATGCTTGCGGGATATAAAAAAAAACCAACAAGAAGAGGGAATTTGAGATGAATCACCAAGTACGATGGATCATCTTCCCATATTAAAGCGGTGCATATTTGCTTATATGATTCTCGATCAAAGGTTGGTGTCGATTACACATTAGACTTATCTCTCTCTTCATTATTCCGAGATTATCATCAAGATATAAAGATGACATCACACTCTCAGAAATATCATAATTATCCAAAGGTTCCTCTTGAGATTCCAAAGTTAGTGGGATTTATTCCTTGATTAAAAATATTATGGAATGCGATGTGTGATCTTGCGTTGATGGTGGTGCGATCTCTCTCTCTCTCTCAAATGTTTATACATCTTTAGTGGATGTGGGTAGAGTAGTTTGCGACAGGGTGATTGTATTGTGACCAATTAGTAGGTGAGTGACATTGGCTAAAACATCATACTACGCAGTTTGGGCAGGTAGCTGTGGTTGAAAGGATAATTGCGAAGGAATTTCAACAGATTGCTTTTGGACTTGTTGAGTTTGAGCTACCTATTGTATGAATTTGGTCAAGTCATAGTAGTCTGATGCAATTCTTGGAGTTGGTGCTAGGTCGTGATGTTTTCTAATTGTTGAAGGAAAGCATATTGTGTCTCTTGTCGTTTTGCCATGCATTCTAATTGTTGTATGATAGCCGCAAGCAAGTTTGGTTATTCAGCCATGTGTTTGGTCTATTATGTGATTCTAGGTTTAATTAAATGAATAAGTACGTGATTTCCCTAGTATTAACTTGTCAATCAATCATAATACATGCATTAAACAATTTAGGATTTAGTTAACCAGACAAGAATACAAACTTTGCATTTCCTAGGAAATCTAACGGTTCAAAATGATTCTACGATTACCACAATGTCTTTCTTCTGGTCTCAAAGTTAGTTTTGTATATGCACATTGAATCTCATGAAATATATGACCATTTCAATCCGCTTTATGAGAGCTTTTGCAATATTCAAATGATCTTTATTTAAACAGTTCTTATTTATTTGAATAGTACCTATCTTTAATGATTTCTTTGATTGAATGTTAGGCAATATGGCATCTAGACAACCATCATCTAACAGTAATTCTTCTCCTATATATGGAAGTGATACTGATTTTGAAACTACTCGGAGCGATAAAATGGAGTTCTTTATTCCCCCGAGAGCTAATGATCCAGGATGGAAGCATGTTTATTTTGTGAATTCGTGTAATGATTGCTTTTAGTGTATGTCGAAAAGTTGTGACCGGAGGGATCAATTGCATGAAATAACATTTGACACGTATAAATGGTAATACATCATCTTGTCCCAAGGTGTCTCTTGTAGTGAAGAAAGAAATGAAGGACAAACATGGAGGAAATAAAAGTAAAAAGGAACGAGAAGACTGTGAGGATGACATACCTTCAAGAGAAATATCATCAGATTAATCAACCCTTAAGCAATGAAGAGAGGGATGGAAAAGGGCCTAGAACTTCAGCAGAAGATGTGCTAGTGGAGAGTCTGCCAATCCACAATCAAATATACCTTTGCCAAGGAGGAATCTGAACGTGCGAATTCATTTATGGCAAAGCACTTCTGTGATGATGACATTGCTTTTAATTTTGTCATAAGTGATTTATTTCTTCGAATGTATGCAAGCAATTGTGTATAATGTAAGGGGGTACATATCTCCGTCATACTATGGCTTGTGAGATCCTGGTGAAGGAACACGTCTAGAAACAAAGGAGGTCCTAAAAGGCCATCGTGATTGTTGGAAGAATTCTGGATGATCCATTATGATGGATGTTTGGGTTGATAGAAGAGGAAGGAGCTTCATGAATGTTTGCGTTAATTGTGAGCTTGGGACTCAGTTCTTGCAAGGTTTGA